>CM033469.1:304384634-304721164 GCA_019447015.1 Hymenochirus boettgeri | reverse complement strand
TACACTAGAATGAATGTACATGTTCGTTTATAGAGTTAGTGCACCCTTGTGGCCCTACAGGATGAAGCTTATTGGGGGGACTAACGAGGTCTTACAACACCCAAATTAATAAACCCCTTCTAATGGGTGCATTTTATAGTAATAATGAAAAAAACCAGCCAGCAGAGTCAGTTCTGTGTGGGTTTACATGGGGCTGTGCATAAATGTTTGTGAGGTCAGATTTCAGAGACATCATACTGAAATAAAAATATTTGAATTGCTCATTACTGGAAACTATTCTTTTTTGTTGATCTTTCCCCTATTTATATAGATATCTACTCTGAAGCCTCTTACATTTTCAGCTGTTAATCAAGTAATCAAAAATATTCTACTGTTGCAATTCTGCTGGAATAGTGACAGTTGGTAGTTTTACAGTTGGTATGATGTGTGCCGTTTTGGCAGTGGGCATGCTAAGATTCATAGACAGTCAGATGTCAGAGGATATGATTTTTGTTTATCCTAGTTGCCCTTTAAAACTCATTAGTGTAATAAAGAAGTTCTGCAGCAGCCTTACCTTCTTTTTAAGGCCAAAGATGTTGTGGGCGCGATCTCGAAAATTTCCAAAAACACCCATTATGCCTGGTGTTAATAAAAAGTAAATTTTACTTTATTTTTCATTAAAGATAGTTTTTTATCTTGTCATTATTATAATGCCGACTGTGCAATACAATTGTACCATAGTCAACAATTACCTGGTATTCATCAGCATATCTGATTGTGTATCCCACCACAGTTTGCCAAAAAGAAGTTAATTCTTTTTAAATCTTATCTTACAGATCCACATTTTTACTTGACGACTGAGATGAAATCCGCTGTTCATTTGGGAAGTTAAGGAGTTGACCTATGTAGAGAAACTCTCAATACCCGGGACTATCAAACTTTAAACAACAAAGAAAAAGGTAAAAAAAAAAAGTTATGGTATCGATCCTTTACAGAGAAAAAATCTCATGCCAGGATTCAAACTCAAAGATTCTGAAAAAAGGCTCATAAAAAGCTTTTGTTTGTGGCAACAGAGAGAACCAAATGTGACCGCTCTGCAACTCACCAAACAAAACTTTTATGAACTTTCCTGTGATTGCAGTTTAATCCTAAGCATTGTCCATCCCAATGACATCACCTATCCAATTTCAGGTTTGTTACCATGACAACCCATCCCAATTTTTTACACTTTTAAAAAAAAATGTGCTTGTTAGGAAAAACCCAGATAAACCAATATAAATATAAATAATAAATTAATATTAATTAAATTCTATAAATTATAAAAATCATAATAAATAATTGTTTTTATGTTATAATTGTAAAAATGTCATCTATCTATATATTTTATCTCTTTTACTAATGAGATGAAATCCGCTTTTTTTTTTTTTTTTTTTCAGTTGATAAATTCAGGAATCGATCTATGCAGATTTCAATAGAAAAAACTCAGAAAAAAACTTTTGTTTGTCCCCAAGAGCGACAGCAAACCGTGGACCGATCCTGCAGCTCAACAACAAAAAATGTTACAAAATCCCAGGGATGAGGTTATATATGCGCCATAAGCTCGTGGCAGTCACGAAGACAGACTGGTTACCAAAACAACTAACAATCAATCGATATTTTCAAGATAAAATGAAATATGTATCATTGTCCAATGACCCCCTCCACTAACAGCAGACCTACTGGCTCATCCCCCCCATTACCATTAAAATCTACTGTCCCCATACAACACAGCAGAATCCTGTGACCTAGTGTATTTTAAAGTCGCGTATTGCTTTTTAGCGATACCGCACCTTTAACGATCGCAAACGATTGTTAAACTGATAGTTAATTTTGGATAAGCTTAAACGATTGTTACTTAGGGTCATTATCCATACATTTACGATACATGATAAATAACCGCTACTGACGTAAACTACGGTAATGAAACGTAGATTTTTGATTCCCCATATAATGAACCTGCGTTAGTGTTTTACTACCGCATTGCTATTCTATGGACCGTGTTTGGTAATTATTGAAATATCGGAATCGTAAGAGTATGACCGCATCGTACAATAACTAACCTGCATTAACATCCATACTGCGGGTCTATTATATGGCCCTTACACCCATAAATGCTAATGACCAATCTCCCACACAATCAACAGATCCAATTCAGTGGCTTCTTCCATGATATTGTTTATCATTGTTAATGTTAAGGACCTTCAGGAGAGTCCCTGCAACCGCTCACTGGGCTGCATAGTCTAACAGGGCTATTTATAAAGCAACGATATAGCTCTCCACAAAATTACCGCCGCACATCGCGGCCAGCGAAAATAGCGCTATCCACCCGATTTATAACGGCGAGCGCTAATTTTACAAAGGTGCACTAACTCTATAATGCACATGTACATCATTCTAGTTTATTACAAAGGTGCACTAACTCTATAAATGCACATGTGCATTCATTCTAGTGTATTACAAGGGTGCACTAACTCTATAATGCATATGTACATTCATTCTATGTTTTACAGGGTGCACTACTATAAATGTACATGTACATTCATTCTAGTGTATTACAAGGGTGCACTAACTCATAAATGCATATGTACATTCATTCTAGTGTATACAAGGTGCACTAACTCTATAAACGACACGTACATTCATTCTAGTGTATACAAGGGTGCACTAACTCTATAAACGCACACATACATTCATTCTAGTGTATTACAAGGGTGCACTAACTATAAACGCACACGTACATTCATTCTAGTGTATTGCAAGGTTGCACTAACTATAAATGCACATGTACATTCATTCTAGTGTATTAAAAGGGTGCACTAACTCATAAAATGCACATGTACATTCATTCTAGTGTTTTACAAGGGTGCACTAACTATAAACGCACACGTACATTCATTCTAGTGTATTGCAAGGGTGCACTAACTAATAATGCACACGTACATTCATCTAGTGTATTGCAAGGGTGCACTAACTATAAATGCACGTACATTCATTCTAGTGTTTACAATGGTGCACTAACTCTATAAAAACTGTAATTCATTCTAGTGTATTACAAGGGTGCACTAACTCTATAAACGCACACGTACATTCATTCTAGTGTATTACAAGGTGCAATATCTTATTATATTATTTATTGATTATTTTGCTTAAAATATTTCATGTTTTTTCTGTTTACATAGAATTCCATCATAGTGAAAGCACAGGATGCGATGTAGAGAAGGCAAATCACTCTGGTGATATTCTAGTAGGAATGAGCTACTTCTCAAGGAGATAAAACGTCCGATGGAGAAAATTCAAGCGTCTGTGCAGAAACGTCTTTCTTGGTCACCATTGCAAAAAGTGCATCGAACCAGAAAACGATAAAGAAAAGAAGAAATAAACCAGGTAGGAATCCCAGAATAGATTTGTTCTATTTTGGTTTATTAATGGTATATTAAAGGGAATTAATAGATTCTGTATTCCTATCAATAGCCATTAGTTGTCTATTAAAGGTGAATTATACTCACCTCCCCCTCACTCTCTTCTTCCATACCTGCAAGTACCCATGGTGATGACCTAAACCGCTAAGTCCTCACCCCTGGTGCTTTACCTAACAGCTGTACTTAATTACATTAAGATTCCCTCTGCATTCATGTCCTCTTCTGTATCCTCAATGTAGCGAATATAAAGGTGCGCTCTGCAAAGAGGTGTGTCTTCCCATTGGCTACATTGTGGATTATCACTGATAGTGGCGACGGGTAGAACGGACCAGAGGGAAAAGGAAGTATATCTATAAGGTTAAGAACCCAGGGGTGAGGACTTACCCCGAGTGCAGCTATGGAATGAGGAAAAGCTGAGTTTAATTGTCCTTTAACACTGCAATCAGCTGATCTAAGATTCACTGCAGCCATTGTTAGATGTCAGATCAGCATAATGGGGCACTTCAGATTAATATAATTATATTATGTGAAATAGATCCACAATATATTTCTTAAGCTAGACGTGGCTTGTTGGTTATATGTATTCATTTTATCTCTCTCTCTTTAATCAGAATTTTCTAAAATTGCAATGAAACTGCTCCCATTAAAGAGAAATCTACTTACCATCAGAGGACTCTAAACCATTAGAGATACATTTGTGTGCCTCAGGAGCATGTTGAGGAAAAAGCACAAGAAGCAGATAAGGTTCTTAGTGGGAACCTTTCTCACTGTATTATTAAAATCTGCCAACTTGGTAAGATTAAAGGAGAACTATGTGTGTATAAAGTTTTTTTTAAAAAAAAACTGTTATAATGAAAAGTTCCTGGGACAGGGAGTGTAGGGTTTCTATCCCGCTTCATACTTTCTGCTCCTGCTTCCGTAGCTCCTCAATGTAACATATTTGGATGTAGAAATCACGCCTAGTTCTCTGTACTTTTTATTTAAAAAGGAAACTTTTACAGTATAGTTGACCTTTAATATGAACTGTTATTGTGACATTAAAACAACGTGAAGTAGTTGGACTTACTATTGTTTTTGCGGTTTGCTCTCCCTTATCAGATCTGCCTAATATACAAAGAGAAGACACAGGAGAAAAAAGAAAAAGCAGAACAATTGTCCGGTAAGTTGATTATCCACAGTGTATCACAGGGCAGCAATGGGTACAAACACACAAGTAGCTATGAGAATAGAGAGCCAATAGAATAGAGATTTACAGCTGGAAGTTTTTGAGGGTTTTCTATTGGTATTAAAGTAACATTGGTTTGTAAAGTGTATAACATATTCCTAATGTCAAAAACAAATCCCTACCATAATTAAAATGTTTTTTAGTCAATATGCCATATGGGACACAGCAATTTCTCTCCAATCCAAGTTCATTACAAAGGGATGAATAGACTATCACTACATGATAGTAATATAGTTTAAATTGATTATAGTTTATCCTATATCTGTAACATTACAGACATATAAGATAAGACCAGATAATTACAGACTTCATGTCATGATATATATATTTATTATTAAAATTACTTATTTTCTTATTTTAATTTTTTGACATTTTTAGGTTTCAAGTGTCGCTTTTCAGGATCCCACCGATCAAGTTCAACCAACTTCTAAAGACTCTGAACCTTTGGTGGTTATATAATCCCAATAATATTGGATCTGTATCAATACTGATAATTCTGAGCTGTGGAGGTTAATGCAATACCTGACGATCGTGTTGAGGTTATTTCATCACCTGTTCAAGTGATGGAAGTAGAGGAACCTCCAGGTAGGTTACAGGTGGTTTGGGGGTCTGTATTGTACATTATATCATTATAACGTGTAATCACACAGTATAGATACAACACAACAATACCACAGCGTCATCAATGTCCCAATACTATGTGTATATCACAGTGCAGGGGGATTACTTTATCTTTCTCTACAACTTGGCCTGTGTATTAGGGTTCTCATTAATTCCAACAAGCGTATTTATGTTAAACTCAAGCTTCTTTGGTCTGGGCAAATGGACTTGGTGATTTTTTATACTCTATCTGCTAGAGGCTTATACATGGTTGTTGCAAAAATACAATTTCTTTATACATACATGTCTTGTTGTGTTATATGTATTAATTTTATCTCTCTCTATCAGAACTTTCTAAAATGAAATGGAAACTTCTAGAATGAAAAGAAAGTCAATCACCACCAGATGACTCTAAACTATTAGAGACAAATTTGGTTAGCTCAGGAGCATGTGGAGAAAAGAAGGACAAAAGCGATAAGGTATCTTAGTGGGAACCCCTTTCATGTATTATTAAGATCTGCCAACTATGTAACATTAAGGAGAACTATAGTGCGTATAAAGTAAAATTAAAAGTACCTGGGGCAGGGAGGTACGATTGGTACTTTTCACATTCTAATATAATTTCAAGAAGCAGCATGAAGAAAACTGCTTCTGCCAGTCTTCCTGTCATCATATCTTTAATAAAGGAAGGCCAAGGGCACTACCTGGCAGATAAAAACTGTATGTGCTGTAGATCCTCAATGAAATAATATTGTAATATCATAATTAATCCTACCTCCCTGCCCCGTGTACATCTCATTTTGTTACAGTAAACTTAACGGTTAGTTGACCTTTAATATGAACACTTTACTGCTAATATTAGAACAATGTGTAGTAATTGGACAGTAATTTGCTGTTTGATTTACAGTTTGCTCTCCTTACCAGAACCTCCTAAAAGCAAAAGAGAGAAGACACGGAAAAGAAATAGAAAGCAGAATAACTGTCGGTAAGTTGATTATCCACAGTGTATCACAGGGCAGTGCTGTTTACAAACACACAAGTAGCTGGATAATTCCCATGAGTCAGGTAGCCAATAAGAATAGAGATTTACAACTGGAAGTTTTTAGAGGCTTTTCTATTGGTATTAAAGTAACATTGTTGTAAAGTTTGTATAACATATTTCTAATGTCAAAAATAATATCCCTACCATTAACTAAATGTTTTTATGTCAATTGCCATATGGGACAAACCACATTAAATACTCTCCCAATCCAAGTTCATTACGGGGATGAATTATGATTGTAATATAGTTTGAATTGTGTAGTATATATCTAAATATGTATAATATTACCAATGATATATTTTAATAAGACTCTACATAAGATAAGACTCAGGGCTTTACAGACTTCATGTCATGAGATATATATTTTTATTGAAATTAATTATTTTCTTATTTTAATTTATTAACATTTTTAGGTTTCTAGTGTCACTTCTCAGGATCCCACAGATCAATTCAATCAACCTTAGGGACTCTGAACCTTTGGTGTGATACAATTGGATCTGTACCGATTTCTGAGCCTGTGGAGGTTATCCAACCCCTGACGATCTTGTTGGAGTGACAGAAGTAGAGGAACCTCTGGGTATGTTACAGGTGGTTTGTAGATCTGTGTTGCACATTTATCATTATTACATGTAATCACACAGTAATATAGATACACACAACAATAACACAAACGTCATCAATTCCCAATATATGTGATATCAACAGTGGAGGGGGGATTATTAGTTGTAGTAGATATCAATTTACTGTGGAAATATTTGGGAGTTAGTATAGGATAAGGAGAGTTAGGAGGGGGTTGTAGGTGGTGTTGCAATATGTCTCTATTCTTTGTAAGGGGAACCCACATGGTACAGCCCTTGCTCACCTACAGAATAGGATCCTGAGTTATAATCTAATTTCGGTTTGTTTTTTCAGTTTCCTGCCCCTCACCACCTCTGAAAAACAAAGAAAAGGAGAAAAACGAATGCGAAGGGAAAAATGGAAAAATATATTGGTAAGTTCATTGTAAAATCCTCTCCCCATTAATACACCTTATAGGGGGCACAGTGTATTAAATACTCCCCATGGCATGGAAATGGATTCATTATTGTAACCTGGTTTGGTATTTGTATTAAATAAACTGTACCTGAGACGTTTATAACATCACATTAGAACATTATTTAGAAATGTCACAGATAAGGTCCTTGTGCTTTGTGTTTGGCCATTGCAATTAATGATGTTTTATTTCATCTTTAGCCTCCCAGTCTTGATTGGCTGGTAGAGGAAGACGGAGCCAAGATGGAAGCCCAGAGCGAACCCTTGTGACTTGGAGTAAGTAAACTAGTTTACAATATAAAGGATTTGTAATGTTACCATGATAATAGTAAATACTGTTACTATTATATACCCAGACTCCCTATAACCAGCCCCCTCTCTACCCAGTCAATACAACTGAGATTTTCATTATGTGCACCTGAGCACCTGTGACTAGCTAATGATGGACCATCATGTTCATTTCCTCTGTTTTTACCTTTCAGTTTTCCACGAACCCTTTATCTCTAACAGATTTAAAATCAGCAATATGATTGGAGGAGAGCATTTGGAAGAGTGAGTTATTCATTCGGGTACTTAAATGATCCTTAATGTGAACTTATTCATGGGAAGTCATGGAGTTCTGTTTTTCCAGATTTTCCTGGCAGAACAAAGGAAGAGGAAAAATCACCTTGAAATGTTCATGAAGAAAATCTTGAAGATCAGTCGATATATAAATTGTAAGTGGAAATAAATTCTATTGGATAAAGTATTATTGGACAAGGACCAATGGGTGCTTTCCAGGGGAAAATAAAAATAATCAGAGGAATGGCAATTGATTCAATTCTCTCCTTCTTTATAAATTCCGCTGCAATGTCTTGACTTTTTCTGTTTATTTTTCTAGCCTTTGAGATGGAGAGAAATATCCGTGGAATTGAGCCAGAAGGAGAAGATCCTTTTCTGGTAGATTACATTGGATACTTCCCTACTGACAATGCCGAGTGCCTAGTTGGGGAATATGTGCTGCTCTGGGGAATTTGGCTTCTCAGCTGAAAAATTCGGACCAATCTCACTAGAAATGACAGTGTGAGTATTACATGGTGGGGACCTTCGGCAGTTACCAAACTATTGTCTCTACACACCTGGAATTACAGCACCATTTCTATATTTATAACATTTATCCTTGGCCATGTGTTATGATTAATCAGAATGACTTCCTTTATCCAAGACGAGAGGCCCATGTCTAATAGATCCCCAGACCTAGAGCATTATGGGACATTTGGGACCATGGATTATACGGATTAGGTAATTATTGTATGTATTATTTGAAAAAAAGGCTAATGGAGTTTTATTTTAATTATCTGCAGATTTTATGCCTCTTGCATTGTCCTTGGGTGAGTTTTTTACATGAACACAAGATCGTCCATCGGTAAGTGCTAATGCATATGGGATATGTTTATTAACATCTCTGGGATCGTAGGTTATATTGATTTTTGGAGAAGTAAAAGGGTACATGCGAGGCTGTTAAAAGTTTTTGCTTGCTATGAACTTGTGGCAGCCCAAGATTTTAGCTTTTTACTGGTTCTACCCCAGAGAGAGAACTTCTGTTGCTTACCATGGGTTCATATCAAGCCAAACTTTAGCCCCTCTTGGAACATTATCTCTTAAAGTCTTCAGGAAGAACAATCTTCATTTAGTTATTTACCCCACATTATTTTTATTATTTTCCTTTGTTCTTCAGCGATCTGAAACCTGAAAAATATTGTGATGGATGCCTCCGGATATGTGAAGATTGCAACTTCGGGCACTGCATAGAAGGTAGGAATTGGACCTCTACTTAGTGTAATAAACTGATAATGTCCGTGTCCAATACTAGTTCCAGTCACTGTTTTCTTAATAACAATGTCAGTTTGAAGTTGTGTCCCCATGAGCATATTGAGATAAAACTGTAAATAAACACAGTAGACGTCTTTAGGTGACTGTAAATGTTTGTTTCTGGTTTAGAATTGGCCATGGAGATGAAATGCTCTCACCATGTGGCACTGCCAGTACCAAGCCCCGGAGATGTGGGGAGGGATGAGCCCTACACCAGATCGGTGGACTGGTGGGCTGTAGGCCTGATGATTTATAAAATGTTGGTCGTTTGTGTAAGTATAAAATGTATTAATACAACTAATGGACTTTATTGTTCATACTGGAAAGTATCATAGTTCTGGGTTAAAGGGCCTCACTGACGTTTGTTTGGGGGGTCTTTGCCTGTGGTGGTTTCATGTTTGGGGAACTGTGTAGCTTCTTTAATGTATTGGTGCCATTTTCAGGTTTTTTAACAGATTTTCTCTATTTCTTTAGGTGCCATTTGATGGTAAACACCAAGGAAAACTAGGAGATAGTATAATGAATGGAAGACAAAGTATCCCAACAAATTAACCCACCTCACAAAGTATTATTAATGAGAGTAATTACCAGTGAACCTGTTACTGTACAATCTGCTGGGAAACTATCCAGACTGTGGGGTAAAAGTTGTTTTGTCTTTGTAGTTTCTGGTAAAAAATGGGAGGATTCGTCTTGGAGGAAGATTGCCAGAAGCGAAGGAAGTGATGGAGCGTCCATTCTTTAAGGTAAGTTTATATGGCTGACATTGTACATGAGAACCACAAAGGATCCTGGGAATGGGACGGATACTGGGACTGGGAACTGGACTGAGTTTTATTAAAAAAGGGAAAACTAATCTGTTTCTTTCTTTGTATTTCCTGTTACAAGACAATAGACTGGGATCAAACTAAGGATAGGAAGATCAGACCCCATTTATCCCTGACCATATCAACCTGCAAAAACAATCTTTTGAATTTGATTGCCCACGATGTTTTATGTTATCTATATATTGCTATGTTTAGATTTGTAACTTATTGTATTAAATACTAATTGTTATGTTGAGAATGTTTATTTAATATCAATAATCCCAAATTTAGTGCTGACGAGACGGGACAATCTGACGAGTTCCCCACGCTTGGCATCCCCGCAGCCAATTGTCTCACACAGCTCTACACATACTTAGGCCTATATGTATCCAGTATAAGCTTTACCTTATCAATACCCCTAGAATCTCACTTTTAACAAACATTTTATATACAAAGCTGATTACATCTCCCTGAAAAGAGTGTAATACACTATAGTCCTCCTCTAACAGAATTGTAAATAAGAAAAGGAGAAAACGAGAATGAAATATGGAGGCTGTGTACACACGTGGTTGTTTGTTGGGAACGGAGTTTCAATAAAAGTTCTTAAATGGTTAAAAATGGTGCTAATTTTGCCCCAACAATCAGATCTTATTTAACATTTGAAAAGCTAACATCTGATTGGTTTGGGCAAATTGGCACCATTTTCAACGATAAGAACTTTTATTGAATACCTGATAGTGGTCAGTTTTTCCTATTTTGGGATGAAATGGATCAGGCCGGTTTTTAAGGGCCTGTGTGAATGTGAGTCAGCTCTGAATCCGATTAGAAGTCTGTCTGATATGAAATTTGCCTGGTGTGGTACTCAGCCATAATTTTTCCTGCTGGGTCCGCTGAGTTTGAGCTGTTTAAATGAGAGCATTGTTGTATAAGACTTAAAAAAGGTGCCCATACCCAGGACGATATTCTAATTATCATATCTGGATGGATTTGCTACAATATCCGCATTATCAGCAATGTGTATGGATAATAGGGATGGACTAAACTCAAACTCAAGCCGAGTTCAGACGAACTGAACTATTTTTCTGACTCGCGGCTACATTTTCGATAATTATCAATATTTAATAATTATCGATTACCGGGCCGTTTGCTAACCCTAAATGCACCATCTAGGTGCACTTCCTAGGCTCTAACAAACGTTAGTTTCGCTAACCATCGAATGTACGTTCACTAACCCTAGAAAGGATTGTTTGTTCATTCATAATCCTCAATGTACCTTCACTAACCTAGGAAGGATCGGTGTTCTTGGTTCGTTTTCACAAGCCTTCGAATGTACCGTTGCTAACCCTAGAATATAATAACCATATAATAACCTAGTAATAATAACTATAATAATACCAAGTAATATGATAACCATCTATCGTTTGCTAAACCAGGAGGATCGTTCGATAATGTACCATTTGCTAACCTAGGTAGGATCGTTCATTTGTTCATAATCCTCGAATGTACTGTTTCGCCAACACAAGAAGGATCATTCATTCGTTCGATAGACCTTGAATGTACTGTTCGCTAACACAGAAGGCTTGTTTGTTCACTCGATAATCCTCGAATGTACCGTTCGCTCGTTTTCTTCTAATCCACGAATGTGGAAAATACTTGAAAATACAAGTTTTGGGTGATTTGACATGTTCCCCAGACCATTTCTCCCAGGTGCCACAGCCATTTACAGTAAGTTACCACTGTTAGTTTAGCCTTAATCACTTTTCGAACTATCACACTCTCCCATAGACTTTAATGGTCCGAATTCAAACTTTCGAACTTTCAAACTTTTACTGAAAACGACTGAACTTTTTATAGTTCGGCTATTTCTAATGGATAGTCGGGAAGCCATGGACGCTACCGCCCGTCAACATCGCACCTTTTGGTCTGACTGGAAAATGTCTGTTGGATTGTTACCAGATAAGGATAGTTTTGCATATAGCTCTTCATATATCCACCGTACACCAGTCTTAACGTGAAAAGATTTATTAATCTACGTTTTGGTGTCAACAGACACCTTTCTCAAGACCACAATAGAACTCTCAGAAGTTCTTTGTGTCTTGAGAAAGGTGTCCTGTTTTGACACCAAAATATTGATTATAAACCTTTTCACCGTATTAAGACTGGGGTGCAGTTGGATATATGAAGAGCTATATGTTGTATTGCGTTTTTGGCAGCAAAATGTTGCTCATACAGCACCAGCATTGAAAATTACCTCTACCATGGTGTGGCGATGTCCACCTTGTTATTGTTTAGAATAAAATATCCTCACTAGTCCCCGGACACTCTGATTGATGCTGTCAGACGACTAAGAGTACCTTTTTACAGCGTCGCGGACGATAGAGTTTTGCAACTACACATCTTTGTAGTCAAAAATCTAACCTCACCTTATTCGTAGTTATTACATTGATTTGTTTCACAAAGGAAAAAAGGGGGCGTGGCCAGACACATGTGTCTGCCGATGACGTACTAAACCTTGGAATGTAGTATGGCAAAAGACCTTGGAGAATAACGTATTTCGATGGCCTGAGAAACAGCTTGGCTTGGTACATTTTGGATGAAAAACAGACTAAGTAATTGGACCGCAAACATGGCGTCGAAAAACAAAATGGCTTTGCTATTAAGGCTAAGTGATTTATACAGAATATATAAAAACCTTCATAACATTTGAATAAACGCTAGTTTTCATCTGTGTGACAGCTACTTTGATAGATTATCAAATTGGGCATCAGAATGGCAGAATGAAGATTCATGTTGATAAATGTAAGGTGATGCATTTGGGATTTTAATAATACCCCGGTGCCGGTGCCCCTGACACCAATAAATCACCTCTGTGGTTCAGTGTAAATGCTCTAATGGCAAAAAGATTGGGGGTTCTGGTAGATCACAGTACTTTAGCTATAGCAAACAATGCCCGCAAGGTAGCGACGGCTAGAGCTAGGCAAGAATTTGTCCTTATGTAAATGAGGGAATAGATTTCAGTAGTAGAAAATATTATGCTTCGCCTCTTTACATAAGGCACTGGTAAGTCTCACTTCAGTGTTAAAAGGGCTGCGTCGTCTTGTCTGGACTCACATTCCGGGATGTGCTATAAAACTGCCGGATCTATATTAATCTTCTTATTTAGAAGCATGTCTCCATATATCCCAAAGCAACTCCAAAAGGTTTTAAAAACAAGCCTGACGTGTTTTGCGAAGCTAAACGAGCTCTACTTTATAGGCATAACAGATATACATCGCTACCTGGGGTTGCCTCTTATATATACACACGTAGTAAGGGCGGATACACCCTCTCAATCATGGTTAGGGTCTAAGGAGTTGATACTACTACTCTATACTGCAGTTAAGTGCTGAAAACGCACTGCAACTCTCATATCCTAGTAGCCGCAGTGTTGTGGAAATGCACACAATAAATACACAACAAATATTGATACATAAAATTACTGTACAAAATGCATAGTAATCCGACATATTAATCCAACAATATTAGTTTACAAATCTCCCTACATACGTGTCTAATAGTGGATATTAGATTAAAAACTGATAGACGATATATCTCATACTCCATTTAATAAATTTAAGCTGATCAACTCGGAGACGTTCATCCTTAGGCCTGACCTGAATGAATAGTAATGCTGTTTCGGGTTTGGAAGTTTAAGGGATACGCACCATGTAGAAATATTGACTCTACAGAATAATATCGCTAATGGGGGAGGCCAATCGATGGTGTATTAATTAGTAATCCTGTGCGAGTCATTCATGTGGCTATTCCCTTCTATCGTAACGGGGGCCGAATATATATTAAGTTGGGCATGTAAGATTGGTCATACATCTAACTCATTATTAAATATCATAGGAGGTAACATTATAGGTACATATATAGCCAGTCCCAAAGAAACTAATAGATTCTTCCTCAATTAATTATGGCTATTTTGACTTATTACCCTTTCGTATGTGTGCCGGAGTGAATAAGGATATAAATATGGTGCTAGCTAGAATCTCCAATGCTGGAGGAGATGGGGGGACCAAAGCAAAATTCAGTAGGATTCGGCAATGTTTTAATAAAACCACATCCCAAATGTATATTTTGTATCTCGGTGCGTCTGGGCAGAAAACGATCGCAGCCCTTTTACCCTGAAGTAAGAATTAAGCACGGAGCACTGACAGAGCGAAGGGTCCCGGGCAAATAGTTTCGTACCCGGCGCGCATTTGAAAGAAGCGGTTATTGAGTTGTCTGCCAGTTATACTTTTGATTAATTGTGTTAGGAGGATGGCAATTGTGATGAATGTTATCATTAGTCTGATGACAACTACACTCAAACTCTGGAAAAAGACGAAGGTTTCAGTTTTTCTCTTTTATGGACTGTTTTATATAGCTATACTGCACAATCATGAAATATCTGATTGATGATTCTATAATAATTAAGGCACTGGTAAGGCTTCATTTGTACTATGATGCTGTGCACGTTTTGGAAATCGCCATAATACGGCCCCAACCGGGACGAGATCAAGATCCATTTTAAAGCGTGCCTTCTCATTTGCTACAACTGGGAATTCCAAGATTCTCTGTTTGGCCTAGAGAACAAGGAATGCAATGCACTTTGGGACAGGCGTAACTTTATGATAACTATGATGATACTCCGCCCAGGATCTACAAAAACACTATGCATCCTTCTCAGGCATTAAAACAAAGGCTTTACATTGCTGGCTTTCATATTCTCCATAAACACTCAGCTTCGCTGAGAGTGGCTCCAGAGAACCATACACATTTTTTTTGCATCTCCATTGGTGGAGTCTATTAAATCTACCATCTATAACGGGCCTAAGCGAATACAAGTTTGAACACGTTTGCCTTTCTCTCTGTTTTCACCCCTCGAGACCCTGATCTTTCCCCTGGGGTTTTCTTCCCCCCGCTCCATAACCACCAGATACAATTTTAAAGTGGCATGTCCCGACTCCCCAAAAACCCTAGAATGTAAAACTCATTACTGGCCTCTCACTGTGTAGTGTAATAAAAGCCCTTACCTACAGCACGCTCCAAATGGTTCTCTGTAATGTCCCCTGTGAAAGTCCACAAACTGGCCACCATGAGGCACTGCAGGGATGGAAATTGTTTTTCAGCACACTCGCTGAAGGCGGTCCTTCTCAGAGGTTTTTGGCTTGCTCAATTAAGCCCTCAAATGATTGGGGAAGTTTCTGCCACATATTAATATAAGGCGGTTGGGGGCTGGGTCATAGGGAAGCCCTACGTACCCCCGAAAACATTGAAAAAAGGGTGTGACATGCCCGCTAAAGGGGGGTGCATTGAGGGGCACTAGATCACTTCTGATTGTATTCAATCAATCTGGATTCTATCTACTAAAGTATATTGGGCCCCGCCGCCCACTGTTCTTACATAATACCTAGACTATTGAGCAAAGACTAAAAACCAAGGGATGCTTGTTGTGGCATGGGCACATACCACGCGATTATAAAAACGGGGGGGGGGGGGCCAAAGTATAACTGTATCCTATGTGGTTAACTCCCTCTTTCTGCATGGCTGTTGACCTACTAATTTTACAAAGACGCCATATCTCCTCTTGCCCATTTTTCTAAAATAAAAAACATGACCTCCCCATGGGTCTTCTATTCTAACCACCCTAAGGTTACTTTAAAATGTTAATGACTAACAGTATATTATGGGTTTTTTGCAGTAATGAGTTACCATGGTCTGTATTAATATATATAGACCACTTGTGTAAAATAAATAACATGAGTTCAGTTGATATTATACCTCCTCCGTAAGCCTTCATTAACCTATCCTCCCCTCTGATTTGTGTCATGGGGGGACTCTTGGAATGTAAAATGTATGCTAAAATAAACTCCGATGTAATAATATATTTAACGTTTGGGCCTATTAACCAGCTCTCAACTCAAACCCTTCAAAACCCTTAAACCCGTCTATCCCCGCAGAGCCCGTCTTTTTCTCCCATTTAAAATGCCTTTGCCTGTTTCCGCATCATACTCAGTTCTACCCCCGACATTGGTCTTCTTTCTTCAAACTATTGGGTATTAGCAAGAAATGAGAGTAAGTATAGTTATTCCATATATCTCTTTTTGTTTTATTTGCACTAGCATAACAATAGTTTTCTTAGATAGATGGCGTTGGGAAGCTTCCTCCCTCTTGCAGATCTTTACACAATTTCTTTTTTTAACGTCTACAATTTAAAAACTATATGGGATGGATTCGGACACGTCGCCCCACCCTAATAAACCAATAGGGTGTAATTGTTTACAGTACTTCAACATGTTTTTAACTCCCTATTGTCGTTGTTTACAAAGCAGGGTTTATATTCCTTTATGTTCTATGTTGAGTTTTTTGTAAACGCCTGCTTTAGAGCCAACATATTGAAGCCAAATGGTCCATTGTGATGCTTTCTCCTTTCCCTCCGGGTAGACGTATCTGAAAAAAAAAAAGAAAACCCCTGCAACATCCTTGCCCGATTATGCCCATGAGTTAACCATGCAAATATTGTCATGTAATGTCCGTGTCGTAGTCTACATGGTGATAATGTTATAAATATGCAACCCCCTGACAGTTTTTGTCTAGCAGAAACTCACCTTATCCCAGCTAAACCATAATGGATGTTTTTGATTAGTTTTTCGTCCCCTCCCTGGAATGTAAAAAAATTTAACAACAAATATCCTCTTTTCCATTGCCATAGTCATATTGTTTTAAAACCTGCAACACAGACACACATCTCGGCTTGCCAAAAATGCAGCCTTCCACGCCAAATTTACCGTAAACTTTCCTTTCATTTCTAGTTGTCATTTTTAAAATGCAATTGGATCGGTCTTAACAGCTCTTCTTTTTTCCCACGGGCTCACTTTCAGTGGCATCAGCCGCGTCTTTGATTGGCTGGCATCTGCAGCCTAATCACAGGCGCGGCTGAACGGGACTGGCCCCCTCGCTTTGCAAGGTCCCGGCAAGCATGAGCCGGGACTAAGTGACGTGGGTAGTGGAAGGGCTGTAAGTATCGCATCTGAATGCGATTTTTTATTGATAATAAGGCGGTTGGTAGGTGGGCTAGAGGGGAACTTTTCAAACAAGGAAAATTGATTTTTTTTTTTGTTTGACAAATGGCCTCGGTTAAAGGCATGTCTACCCTGAATCAACTTTTAGTATAGGTAGGGCACCCCCAAAATGCTGGAATATTCTTCACCCAAAAAATGTTTCCATACTTAAAGAAAGCCTATACACCCTTCCGCGGCGGCCCGTCTCGCTCCCGGAATCCCTGTTTGGAGAAGTCACACCGGAGCTGACTGCAGCTGCGTCTGTGATTGGATGAAAGGAGCCATCACAGATGTGGCTGCATTCAATGGAGACCTAGAGGGAGAGAAGCGGATGTAGTATCAATCTAAATATTTGTTTAATAAAGAAATATTTAGCGGTTGGGGGATGGGAAAGGGGGTCGCCTACCTTAATGCCTAAAGCATTTCAGCTAGTAGCGCCGGGTGGGGGGGGCTCCCTGCACATATACCCTGCAGTCCTTACTAATGGGTGAGAAAGCAACTAGGCACTGATAAACTTGCCTGACTTCCTTTTCCTGGACTTTGGAAAGGCTACTGCAAAGTAGATAACCTATAGGAGCTAAGCGATGTTAAGGAAATGATAGTGATTTTTTGCGTAACTATTGGTTTGATTTTTTTTCACCAATTTATTAATATGTATCTTCATTATTAAGGTTAAGATGGTTTAAGAAGCTTCATAGCCGTTATCAAGTTTGAATAAACATAATTAACATTTTATTACCAAGCAATCTTTTTTTGATGGAATTAACATGCAGACACACCATTTGCTGCCCAGGATGAGCCCCCGAAACCTACGAGCCATCTGCGTCCGTGTAAAGCTGTAATTCATAATTAGTTTTCTTTCTTCCTCCTGAAACAAGACATTATACCATTGTAAAAGCTGGCGTAGCTTTTTAGTGTTTTATTCCATTATGTTTGAATGGTGAGGGGCGGAAACACCCCCCGGTGAGCCTAATGATACTCCTCCCTGAAAAGAACCCTCCCCATTGCATGACCCTACAATGCAAAGTTTCAACGAACCCAGCACTTGATGCCAAGCCTGTTTCTTAACCTTTAAGGAACATTGAATTGGGGGCGTCTAGCAATGCCTTACACTTTGGCTGTTTAGTAAGCCTATTCTCCAATCCTTACTTGGTGTTATCTCAGATACCTCAGTAAAAAGACAGCACCGTTTACTGGGGCTTACTGGGCCCACCGTTTGACAGGGGCAATACCTCCAAACTTGTGGGGCCCATTAAAAACTGAAAGAAATTTAACGAATAAGGACAATATTAGAGTTAGATCTGGGGTGCCAAGACAAACAGAAAGTCATCACATGTAATGTAGACCACGCTAAGGAAACGGGTTTCATATGAAATATCCCTAGTCCAGGATATGAACTAAATATATTCGAATAGGGTACTGGATATGGCATGCACCACCCATAGGAAGAACATCTTGCATAATACGTATCAAATAGTGAAGCCTTCTCATATTGGCATACCCATGTAAATGTACTACAGTCCGTGTGGATCGGAAGGGAAGCAGGCGGAGGCTGCCTCAATATGGCCGCTATTTATAAAGATCGTGTATCGTATCGTAAAATACCAGATCGTTATCGTAAAATAACGAATCCAGGGTTTTTAGCGATAATCGACCGTTATTTACGCGATATACGACCGTTATTTACGCGATAAAGACGACTCGTTATATGTAACGGTCATTATCGTTAAATTACCGTCGTTATCGTAAAACCCGGTCGTTATTATTACGATAACGATATCCGCATCTTTTATCATAGGTGCCCTTATGTGTATTTTGCTTAACTATAGGCGCCGGCACTCACCGCCCAGATTTTCCTACTGAAATGGATTGCCTATTGAAGGCGGAAACGTATGAGACAGATGGACTTCCTTAGAATAGCCGTCGTTTAGCCGAGCTTTCCTTCAGGGTATGATAGATGCGGGGAGTAGCGTAATTTACTGGCTTCTCCTTCTTTGGTCCTATAACTCCATAAAAGGAATGCTGAGATTGTAAAAGGGAGCTCAGACAAAGAGGACCCGCTATGTCGCTCTCTGCTTTAACTCGCAACCATGAACCTTTTCCGCTGGGTCCTACTTTTCGGCGTATTCTACCTTCGACTTTGTATTTTGGCGAACTTGGGTAACTTTTCCGAGATATCTCGAAGGGGATTCTGAAATCCCCATTGCTCTTGCGTTAAATCCGTCCCATCCTCTGATGATCTCTAGCTTCCTACCTCAGCCAGGATATATTCCTAGCCATTGCTCTAATTGCCTGCTCTCCATTTTCCTGGCATCCAGGCTGGCCATTATTCCCGTACGCCGTAGTCTTGTGGGACCTGGCGGTATTTTTTTATAACATTTTGCAGTGGAGTGGCCTGCGCGGCTCTGCGCACAAAAGGAGCATTCGTGGCTTAAGACCTGCAAACTATTTTGCTCTCGAGGGTATGAAAAGTAATTGCTCGAGGGAGATCGAAACTCCTGACCAAATGAGATTGCCCCTATGGGTAAGCACTCCATCTGAGCGAACATGCATTCTTAGCTAAGAATGCGGTGGCCTTGATATTCAAGCCCATTTCTGGCCTGACTGTCCAGCGGCCGCTGACTCCTTCATCGTAATTGGCGGTGGCCTATGCAGTCTTGCCCATGGGTGTTTTTTGTTTTACGCTCTGAATATCACGTCGGCATAGTAATGGCTGACAAAAATAATTTGGTAGCATTTTTGGTCTGGGCTTTTGATGACCGTAATCTGCCTTATCGAGCAGTTTTACGGCATGATGTCCGTTGTGATTAAGGACCATAAAGTGTTCAATGATCTTCATTCTAGCCATATTTTTTGTCCTTATTTCCCCTGGACAAATAGTACCCCCGCGAGCGGCTATACCCCCGCAAAATAGGATTCCTTTCAAGCCCATCAACTGAAGGAAGCCTTCGGCACAGGCGGGAATGCTGAAACGCTCTCTCCTGGGGGCTGGGTTCACAGTTGCCCCCGGCAGCTGGGTTACATAGTCTCAATTTTGCCTCATTCGGTCTGTAAGACTTGCACAACTCAGCCTGTTCATCCGGCCGTTGCACACGACTTGTCTGGCCCCCGCTGGTATTACCGCGCTAAGCCCCATGCACAGGTGTCAACCTCACCACTCCATGCCTTACCGTAGCAGCACTGTACTCGCCTCTTCGATGCTCACTTCAGTTGAATCACGCGTTGTGGAAGGATTTCCCTCCTCACTCTGTGGGTATGTTCTGCCACAGCCCCGGCTTTGTGTTATATATTGTAGCATAGTTTCTCTGAGGCAAGATACGCTAATGCTTCCATGTGGTAGTAGCACGCCTTCAACTAAGGCCCAACAACGTCCTTTAGATATTGGATGGTCTTATGCTCTTGATACTAAACATTGGATAAAAGGCCTCTTCCCATCCTTGTCTAAAGCCAGTATGCATGGGGGAAGTGATAGCGCTATAATACTATCCTATTATGGGTCAAGGTCATGAGACTGAACCTTTCCTAAGACTATGCATACCAAGCAGGGGAGATGTCTGCCCAGATAAATGACCCAAGGTAAACGTTAGGGACCTTCCATACTGGGGTTACCTGGATTGTTTGGAAGGCTTTTCAAACTTTATGCATAAAAATTGTACTAAAAACCGCCCATGTTTTTATTACTGTTTGTCCTAGCATAAATATTATGATATATGGGGCCCAGGATGTGCATTGAAATCATCTCTTTTCTGTTTGTTCATTAAGGGCGCTGTACGATCTTACACCTACTCAACCCCCCGCGGCTCCCCTGCTGGTATAACCCCAAGCCCACAACTAGTGTTGGCTCATCCAGCTCCAGCCGCCTGTACAGGCACTGGTACTTGCGCCCTTAGAGCCCTTCGGAAGTCACCTGTTGTGGAAGATTTTCTCATCACTCTGTGGGTAGCTCAGCCAATCCTAGGCGTCCTGTTTGACGTCGTGGCTGGGTGATGACTGCTCCTGTTCCTTTCCTGCCTGAAGTTGATGAGGTCGAGAGGCCCTTGACCCTCAGCTGCCTCTGGAGCGGGTATGCTGCGGCGTCTGCCGTCTCACTTGATCTAGAGTGATGGCCTGCGACTTCCCCCTTCTTCTAACGGCTGTTCCTTTCGTCAATGGCCTGTAGGACTCATCGGCTACTGTTATGGGAGGAGGTAATATCTGCTCTCTTCTCCCATGATGCCTGCATACTGCTGGGCCCTATGGGGGTGGGGGGGGGGTGGATCTCGGCATAGAGTGTCTTCCTCTCTCTGGATCGGGCCGGTTCTCTCTGGAAATTCCGGGTCATCTAACTGGGGTCTGGGTGTCCTTCCTCGAAATGTGGACCTAGCGTCGCACAAACTCTGTTGGGCCTGCGTCTAGACACTCTCCTCCTGCCTTATTGGCTGGGTCGGTCCCGGGGCGGTGTCGCCCTGCCGATGCTGCGCTACAGCTGGTGGGGCTGTTCTGATGCAGTACCAGAGGCTGGGCGCGCACCTGCCTCTGGCGCACTCTACTCGCTGTTGTCTGGCGGTCAGGCCGGGCGGGTGGGTTGGGGCTGCTCGGCCTCTATCAGGCGTGCAACTGGGGGCAGTTGCTCTCGACCCTTGCGACTGTGAGGGTGGAATGGTGTTGAAAGCCTTCACGGTAGGTCTCTCGTCATGCGTCGTATCCTTATCGCCACTGGGTGTTAGCCCGGCGTTATCTGCGGTCAGAGTCTGGGAGGAATGGGACTCTAACGGACAGGTTCGTGGGTCGGCGTACGGGCCTGTACCATCCGTCTGGCAGATCTAGTCTTGGGTCTGGGGCCCGGTCCCTAGTCTTAGGGTTTACCGCGGTCCAGTGGGACCATCCCTCCCAAACTACCCTGCATGTGCACCGCGGCTCCCTAGTGTGTTTGATCCTCATCCCTTACCCTCATCCACATCTTGCTCTAGCGTCTTTCATCCTTAGATATCCACTCCTAATCTCACTTGTATTTGCCTGCCTGTGTCTTTGCTCTGAGCTAGGAGAAGAGAGCTGCCTCCTCATGTTGGCAATTGGGCAAGCAAAAGGTGGGGCCTGGCTGGTCCTCGTGCGCTGCCTTTTATAGCTTAGGATTATCGGATGACGTGCACGGAATACCTGCGACTAGTCTCGTTAACCATCATCCTCCTCCGGCTTCTCGCAAGCCCGTCGCAGCCATATCGGCGAGTGCTTGTTACGTTTGAACGTCACGTGCTCTGCGGGCGGACTTCGGAACATACCGAAATCCTTTAACGCTATGTAGTACGCCGCTAACCTTGCCTAGGGGATGCGGAGCGGACTACTAACTCCCAAGCATCCTCTGTGGGAGGTCAGACGTCTCCATGTATTCCCTCTAAACCCGGCTCTATAGGAAAATCTTATAGTATTGGAGGCTAGTATAAAAAGTTATTAGGTGCGCATCCAAATCGTTTGCCATAAACTTCTTGGCTAAAATTGTTTCCCTTTTCATGAAGATACTGTACAAGTAGTGATTTTATTTAGTGATGAGGCAAGTCCAAACCTGGAAGAAAAAAATTCATTGCTTTCCATTTTCTTTGGCAGATACCTGGAGAATACTTTGTCTACTAATGGCATGGTCATTAGGTAGATAACGCTTGCTTGTCCAATATCTGATGGCCTTTGTGAAAGCTATTCTGATCAATACTATGTATCTTAGAAGATTAAGAGTTAGTTATACTTACTGGTTAGCCTTAAATATTGGCCTAGCCATTTATGTCATGCAGGTCTTTCTGTCCTTTTCAGAGAGTGCTATGGACATGTAGCAGTCCTTTAGTTTTTCATCTACCTCTTGGCAAATAATTCTGTTCTTGTTATGTTATGTCAAAGTACTAAAACCGGTCAAAATATATTCTTTTCTATGTAACATTCATTGAGAAAGATCATACAGTATGGTACGACCTTGCACTATCCATACTGAAAGCTCACATCTTATATAAGATGTTTAGAACATAAAGGATTGACTGAATTCCTGCATTAGTTCAGATTACATCTGTGTGTGGCCAAATTATGGTTCACTGATATAGCATATTGACCATGGGATATTCTCAGAACCAGATCGTCTGCACTGCCAGTTGCAAGGGTAATGTTTCGAAGTGGGAAATGCTAAGTATTTATTTAATGTGTAGTCTTATTGAGAACAAACTTTTAGGCATATGCGAAGGGTGCTATGATTTAGGAAAGAATAAATTATACAAGGCTTCTGGTACGTCTCATCGTAATATTAATTTTAAAATTGTAGCTATACAGGGGATCTACTTTAGATTAGGTTAATTCCACAATGCAACTTCTTACAACTCGTCACCTTAATGAATAGGTATACAGTAGACAGTTTTCAAGCAGGTACGGCTATGCCATATACAGCTAGTATGTTTACATCAGGATCAAGCAAGGCTAACTATAAGCTGATTGGCTCTTGTTCTTTATCACTTTATATTATATAAATATGATTGAATTGTTTTTTTTATGTCCTCTCCCTTTTTTTTTGTTAGTCTAATTTTTAAAATATTAAGAGGTTTTCCTTGCTTTTTGTTGACTTTTTTTTTCGTTTGAGTTTGTTTTGTTTTTTTTTTTCTTATATTTTCTGAAATATTTTTTTTTTTTTTTTTTTATTTTTTTTTTTTACTTTTTTTTATTTATCTATTGCTTCTTCTCTCATCCTAGCGTATTTTTTGTTTTATCTCGTCTTTGTTTTATTTGTTCTCTCCTTATTCTTTTTTAGTTTATTAGCCTTCCTTGATTTTTTTATTTTTTTTTTTTTATCCCTTCGTCGTTTTTTTTATCATTTCTTATTGTATGATTTTTTGATTTTATTGATTTTCTATTATTTCTATTTTTTTATCTTTTTTCTTTTTTGCACTCATTTTTGTTTTTTGACTCTCTTTTTTTTATTTTCTCTTGTTTCTTTTTGTTTTTTTTTATGCTATCGTTTACTTGTTTTTTGATGATTGTTTTTTTTTTTCTTTTTTTTTTTTTTGATGTTTGTTTTTTTTATGTTCTGCTCTCTTTTTCTTCTGTCATTTTTTTGTCGATTTTATCTCTGATTTTTGTGAAAATATCTTTTTATTCTGATATTTAGTTTTAATCCCTCTTTTGGTTAGTAAATTTTTGATTTTATTTGTTGTTTGATCTTTTTTTATCTCCTCTTCTCTTATCCCTCTTTTTGTTTTTTTATATCTTTTTGTTATTTTCTTTATTTTTTTTTATTTTTTATTTTTGTTGTTTTTTTGTTTTATTTTTTTTTTTTGATTGATTTTTTTTATTTTATATTTTTTTTTTGATGAAATATTGTTTGTTTTTTTCTTCTCTTATTGGATTTTTTCTTGTTTTAATTTTGTTTTCTGCGCTTTTGGATTTTTTTTTTTTGATTTTTTTTTTGTTTTTTTTTTTTTTTAATTTTATAATTTTTACATTTTCTTCTTAGTTTTTTGTTATCTTTTCTCTTTTTATCTATCTGGCTTGCCTCATGGAGAGTTTAGGAGCTATCCAATGTGGTGGGGTGTCTATGATATTACATATCGGAAATTTGTATATGTATGTGGAATCTATCTCAACTCAATTACCCATTTAATGACATACAGTAAATGTATGATAACGTATAGGGCACTGACTTATATTAGTTAGCAACATCGCAAAATATACAGAAATTACATAAACTTTACTTACAGAGCTGAGATCCGTCGCTATTTCAACGTGGAATGCAAATTGGGAGGTTAACCATCAACCTCTAGGTCTGCTACATGTGAAGGAATGTATAACGCAAATGGGAGGTTAAAGTTTGTCTGGCTAGCAAAAACGAGTTTGTGATGTGTATTGTATATGTCATATAGCACACGCATAGGCCTCCATCATATCTACCACAGTTGTCCAGCCTGGCAGTGGTAATTCATGAGTAATAAGTAGCAACGACATCCTGGCTCGTCTATGGATGGGAAGAAAGTTGAAAGGAGCATGTCCACCCTTATATAAAGAATTTCCCCATATAATAGTATTTGCCTTCCCCCATCCCCAGACCGTTATAAATAATTTTAAGAAGTGCCCTGATCTTTAACTTACCTTCACTTCTCTCTCTCCCTCTGACGTGCAACGGCCTGCGGCCTTCTGCTTGCAATACACTACAAGGCAGGGGGGCGGGACTGCGGCAGCCACTTCTCTGATTGGCTGAGAGCGCTAGCCATGCAGCGGATCGCGCTTCTCAGCATGCCGGGGGAGAGAGGGAAGGTAAGTAGAGTTCAGCGTACTTTCTTAAAATGTTTTTAGTCGATTGGGGCTGGGGGAAAAGAACCGTAAATGGGTTAGGGAGAGGGAGGGAAAGGGCTATGCGTTACGCATGGGGCAAAACTTCTCCCGGTATGGTCCGGAGACGGTTAGGCATAGTCCTTATATGGGACTCTGCTTATCCTACCTGGGGGCATGTTTTTGGGACTTTGGGGGGGACTACGGAGGTAGAACCGTCATATGGAGCTGGGACTTGAGGTAAGGATTTTATTATCACTACATGGGTGGGCCATTATGGGGGATTATACGTTGGGGTGTTATCTATGCCGCTGTGTGTATGCTTGGAGAGTATATTTGACTGGTCAATAAAGACCTGTGTATTCAATATCCTGTTACCACTGTGGGGAGGACAGATTATTTGGACATAGACAATCTTACTTTATTGTACCCAACTCTGGAGCAACAGATGAAGTGTATGCTGCCAACTTCCAAAGAACACACAATATACTAGGACTATTACTGATTCAGAATTGGCGCACGCATAAGACAAGGTCGTTCACGACTGCCCATGATTACTGCACGTATGTTATGTGGGGAGACCTGTTTATTATTTGGGGTCACTGTCCTGGCTTGTGGCCATGACCACCAGAGTATAACGCTCACTGGTATCGGCATGTGCTACCCATAATCCTTCATAAAGCAAGTGTATCTGGTAGCAAATTGGTGGCATTGTGCTGGTAATACGGCTATTTATTCTCACTGTTTTTTTGTATGTTTTTTTTCTCTGTATTAAGCCTATGGAGGCTGCTACTGGGAGATTTAAATCATAGCTTCGTTCCTTCTAGCCTGCTAAATGAATTCCCGCAATACTCTAGTCCCTCTACAGGCCCAATTGCGCATTGAAACCTCTTTTAAACTCTGATCCTGCCTATTTGATGGGGTAAACCGCATGGAGTGGACATGTATTGCTAGAACATGATTTGAATTGGCAGCGCACTATTAATGGTTGGGATGAAGGTGCAAGTCCTTAGACCTTTTGCTAGTGGTAAAGGCCTAGGCAGGTATACCTAATGATGTACTGTAATACTCCTGAAATAAATAAATAAAATATATAATCATAAATAATGCAGTTATGCGCGTCTATTAAAAATTCTCTGTATGCACCACTTGCGTGGTGAATACTTTATTCACTAGCATGTTTAGTTCAACCACAACCAGTGGCGGCTTAGATCACCTGGGTTACTCTTCATGGTCAGATTATTCCTATTTGGTCCTCTGTAAAGCTGGTGACTTGTAGGATTTCTCATATCCACTATATCCTCCACACAGCAACACATACACTATCTCTAATTTCCTATTGTGCACCAATCGGCACACTTTTGTCTAGTTTATGTATATAATATATTTATAATCTGAAGCTATTTATTATTTGCCCTCCCCTTGTATTACTGTTCATGGTATTTTTGTTTATTTATAGGCAGAGTGCTGCGTGCCCTTAAGTGTGCTTATATATAACTATACTATAACAACAATACCTTAAATACATTAAAGACAAAGATAAGTGTAATATGCCTCAATGGCATTTTTCTTAAAAAATAGCTTTAAAAGAGTAATAGCTATGCGCGCCTACCTTAACATTTTTCGCTGATTTCAGTGCAAAGCGCTCTCCTCTGCCTTTAAAATTAGCTTGCGTGAAGAGGGCTTATAGCGATTCTGCCTGCTCACTAACTGTCCTTTCAGTCTCACAGTGTCTATCAGTGAGAAATACACTCCTCTCACCCACCATCTGATCAGCTTGACTTGTAGGGCTGTATCCTAGCAAGGGATCATTTCTAAGTTGTTTAACTGGCAGATGAGGATGAGAGGAGTTGTAAGCAACAGACATTCCAAGCTCTGCCCTAATGACAGGTCTTATGTTAACTCATGGCCGCCTTGGCCGTCTAGGAGGCAGCTTTTAAGCACATCACGCTTTGCTGTGTGTATATCTAAGGGGAGGTGTTGCATTGCTGTAAATGTGAGTATGTTATGTGATTTCAGGCTTGTGCTGGAAGTGTGGACAGTGATGGGGGGTGATGTTGTTTTATTTTATTGTTTGTCTTTAAAACCACTTTATTCTCGCTGCTTAATTTAGGCCATTCCATAGGGATATTGATAGCGAAGTATTATCTACCTCCTGTTTTTTTTAATAGCCTAAAGTTATCTGCTTTCATAAAGTTTTGCTTTAATCACTATAACACCTGTCACCTTGCTGCCCCTGCGTCGACTTGTAGACCTGTTGAACATTTGGCCTTCTCAAAGGTATATATACCTACTTGATATATACTTGTTTTGTCAGTATAGCGCTCTGCCTCTTTAATTAATCGAACTTCGCTTTTCGCGCTTTGACCTGACTTTTAACGTAAGCTATGCTCGTAATTACTATTATATGCCGCATCTGATGGTATATTTTCAATTATTGCATTCATGCACATATTTAACTGTGCATTCCGCTTCGTATACTACCAAGCAGCAACTTCCAGTCAGTAAACACGTGAGTTTATGATATATAAGGCACTTAAATGAAACTATCTGAAATTAAATTCAGATGATCACTCTAAAAGAATAGGACATTAAACATAAAATGATACAGTGAATTTGGAATATGATGATAGTTTCTACGTGATGGTACAATTTAAATTTTATTCGTTATAGAATCCTGAAATGTCGTGGGGGGCACAGGGCCATACAAGGTGGTTATAAATTCTACTATTTTTCTAAGATGGAAAGCAGTACTTTGTAGATATTCTAGGTAAGTCCTCACTGATAAACATACAGGGTTATTTCATAAAAGTTCTTTTGTTAAAAATAAGAGTGTGCTTATTTTGTCCGCTAATCGAATCAGATGTTAAGTAACTATTTGAAATGTTATCTGTAATTGACGATTGGGTTGAGGCAAATTTTAAAACTATAGAAGCTTTTTTATTGAGCTCACGGCTGTAAGATTTTAAAAATAGTATTTTCATTGAACTTTTCCTCATTAGTAACGCACCTACAAAAAAACAATGTATTGAAAACCAATTAATAAATATAAGAACACTCACGTACTTACTTTCTGCCGACCAGGTCAACTTCAGTATGCTCTACTCCGACAGCATCCATTAAATATATCACAATAGTAAAAGGTAAAGGTGCTGCTGTTGGACTAAAGCGAAACCAAATGTCTGCCCTAAGGTGCCTTTTTAATGTACTGTTCAGCTACAACATGTTTTGGATATTACCAGATCGCTTTATCAGTGTTTATTTCGGCACTTTTCAGTTTTAATGTAATGGCTGTTAACGCCACGTTGGCAATACTGTATAAACTGCCTCTGTACTTTCCAGGTCTCGTCAGTTCAGATAATCATATGACATGTATCTTAAGTAGTGTCCATCTCTTGTGTAGTACAATAAAAATGATGGTCTAATCTAATTGATACTTCATCTCTGCTTCCTGTCCTGCTGCAGGTGATGTGCATTCTCATTCAAGAATATTGAGCTGCCACGAAAAATTCTGCAGTTATTTATTTAATAGAAAAGCGGCATTTGGTCTATACTTATGAAAAAAGTTTTTTAGCGTAGTTTGTAAACGCAAAATACCTTAAAATCCGCCTACACTTAAAGTCCTACCTCCTCTTAGGGGCTAGAAGACATAAAAGCTGCTTATAAATCTTAGTGGTGATCAGCCCTGCTACTACCCCGCGCAGCAACACTCCATGAAAAGGAATGTTAGACTTTGTGCAAGCTAGGCATTTTTTCTATTCAATCGTACAATCTGGCGCGTACTTCTCAAAATATTTAGTAGTAGCGTCAGCCGGCACGTGAAAACAAAACGAATGATTAATCCTTGCTACATGTAATATTGGTCATCGGGTAGGTGATTTAACAACACTCATTTTATGGGGGAAAGGTAGGTTATTGCATCTCCTTCCAAAGGACCTCTCCTTTTAATTAATTTTAAAAACGTCACATGGAATTTTTCAAGGTCATAGTTATAAGTTCTGGTCTCGCCTTCCTGGGTCATTCATTATATAAAAAATAATATATATTCTATATATATCTGATATATTCTAATTAGCATGCTATCAAGCATCTGTATTCCTATTAGCCGCGAGTGAGTGCTACACTGTAAATCGAACCTCACTTGTTCTAATAATTAGGCACTAGGTGTAAACGAAACCCGTGTCTCTGTAGTGAATTTCTTCCAATTGTGAAACATTAAAATCATGAGTCAAATGACTCATAGGTATCATGGATACTGCACCAGTCCTGCTTCTGTGGTCCGGGGTGCCGCGGCCTCCGAACTCTTCGCTTTGGTTCTGTTTAGTACTACATGTATTTTAATGGTAGATTCTCTCACGGATCGCGGGCACTCCGGAATTCTTGGAGTCCACACTACGTTAGTTAAATAAATCCGAGCGGCTTTATTGAGGTCATATCACGGCCTTACGCACTACAACATAGTAAAAAATCGTCTGGCGCTATTTTTTTAGCTATGGTTTGTAGTTTGTAAGGTGTGATATCTCTCAATAAAGCCGTGTTTTATTTAACTAACGATTGTGGGACTCTGCACAGAATTCCGGTGTGGGTCGCCGATCGTGAGGAATCTCCTATACTACGTGTGTTACTATATAATATTAATATATATATTATATATATATGATCTATTTATTTTTTAACTAGTTATAACAAACTTAATAACAAAAGATATATAATGGCTAATATGATAATGCTCATGAGGATAACGCAGGACTCTGTAACCAATTTTTACAATATGTGGAGATCATAGTCCCGCGTTGAGACCAATCGATAGCAAGTGAGGATACTATAGACGACATCTTGTGCTAATTGGGACTTGGAGTCTCCTTGTGTCAGAATTCGCCCAACTAACATTAGAGAACGTTAATAATGTGCATCCAAATATTCGTCCACACATGGGGTACATAGGATACTACTGTACCATGTGTGGATTGTTGTGTTGGCAGGATAATGGGGTTATGCATCACGGATATTATATCAAAACCTACTGATCTATTAATCAGCGGTTGATGTATCTACATCTTCGTGCCGCCTCGAAATGTAAAGAGGTCGCATACCCGTGAGTCCCATTGAAAAGAGTGTAACGTATGTGATTGATGCGCTGTCCGTAGAAACTTCAAAATTAACCATATGCAGAAGAAAGTTTCACAGAGGGGATATCTTCCTTATGTATTGATAATATTCAGAATCTTATGTAAAGAAAGCCGCATATGTGAGGGCCCCCGTGAGAATGCGAAAAGGATACGCATTGGTAAGCCCAATAGTCTGTACAAAGACGTGATATCAATCGTATTTTGAGACCAACATTGGTATAGTCTTGAAGTATGGGTATCCTCCTGGTAGGAAAGAGATTTCTGTTCTTTTTCACTTACCTTTGTATAAGAGAAACTAAAACTATATCAAGCCGATCTTGTACTACTCAGATTTTACTAGTAAACTAAAATAGGGAGACTCGGCATTATAAGGATATACTTTCCTAGGCAGATCGTGTAATCATTGTGTCTAATGTAGAAAAACAAAAACTTTGTACAATCCGCAGAACGGGTGGAGGTTTTTCCACTGAAAGAGGCTATTCACATGCAATACTTGTTATGGTGTTGTGTATGGCGTTAAATCTCTTGTCCATGGGAATAATTTAGTATCGGAGGAGACAATACAGCCCATTACAGGGAGATCTCTCAACACAGTATTCGCTAGGTAATGTTAAGTACCCGTGGTCGCATCTCCGCATTTTGTTAGAAATGGGAACACAAAGATCTGATTACAGTTTATGGTGTTTGAGGTAAGGGCACCACGTTGAGACGAGGTGTTAGATCGCGAACTGGTCGTTACGTACGGTAGGTTTGGTTGAATTACCGACTTAATCTCTGTATTCTACTGGTCTCAGACAGGGTGCTATGATCTCCACATATATTTGTAAATAATATGTTAACTGCATGTCCCTTGCGTTTCTCACGACGTTATCATATTGCATATATATCTTTTGTTTAAAGTGTTTGTATATACTGTAAAAATACATGTATAGGTAACCAGCACGCCTGCTTTAGAGATAAATAGGGCGGACAGGAGGCTATTTATAGATTATGTCAAGAATGATGTATATGTATGCCACTTTCATATGGCTGATATAGTAACTGTATGGCTTGAGAAAGGGATGTGTGCTAAACGGCCGTCGAAACTATCGCTCCTATATCTATATACGGTATATGGCAGTTGGCCTGATAATATATTGTGATGATGCAGATTGGTGCGGTGTATTTCTTCTTTATATATATGGGGGGTGGACTTAAGCTACAACCCCTGCCGTGACCCGGCAACTAGAGTACATGATGAATAGAATGCAGAAGTGTCGGTGTCATAACCACTATTTATATATATAATTGATATATATATATATATCAAGTCGCACCGCACTCGCTCCTAACTTATTAACATAAGTGGGCCTTGGGTTCTTTCGTAGAAAGTTTAACAACAAGCCGTGAGATACAGTAGCGACTCCTTAGTCTGGGACAAATATTTTTGATTAGATTAAAGTACCAACTGCTAATAATTGGTTGTCGTCTTAAAAATTTTCTATGCTCACTACTGATCTGCGCGGCGTAGCTGTTCCCACTGCAGAATATATGAATTTACATACACAATAGCGGGATCAGGGATCGGGCGCACTCCACACGTCTTACAAAAAACAAAAAAAAACAAGTGTTTATTCACATAAACTATAGTTGTACATGTTGGCCGCGGGCTATAAAACGAGGGGCCTGTATTCTATAGACCATCTGAAACGCACAAAGTGCAGGTTAACTTCACATCTAACAACCACTCCCGGCTGAGGTGTAGGGGTCGTTGTCCCTTGTGACGATCACTCATACAGAAACAGATAGAATTAATGCAATCAAATATAGATAGTGTATTACGTTTATGGCAAAGTGGCATGTGCTAAATAATATACTATAAATCAAACTTTAAAACGCAGGACTCGTGAGCAACTATTAAAGTCATATGATATTTGTTGGGCAAACTCTAGGGCATAATATGAATAAGTCTGTACGTCAGCTATAATGTAATCCAGCCTAATGCTTAGGCAGAAGGAAGCTACGAACTGCAATATTAAAGTACATCAGCCCGATCTGCGTATGTATAAGAATCTCGACAGGCGGGCCGAAGTTCTATGTCTGCCGGGACAAAATAACTAATTAAAAGAGCTCGTCGGCTGGTTACTAGTAGTAAGAAACTATAGTTAGCGGGGGAGATAATTATGTACTGGACTGCTAAAGTATCAATGTGGTAAGGCGTCTAATCACTCCTACGCGATAAGGAGATAATTCATATGGGTGGGTGACTGTCTGCTAAGGATAGAAACTATAATACTGAAGTACTAACTAGGCAGGCAACAAGAATGCTCCTGTCACTTCCTACGCTGACTGAAGTGTACAGCAACTCAGCGTCGGTGCCATATGGCAGTAGCTAGTATCTGCAGTTTTGTGTAGATCTGGTACCAAGAATTCTCCTTCACGCTGGAAGTATGCAACCCCAATACTTATTTAGTATGAGACTTCTATCCAATTTTTTAAGACGGCGATCTCTTTTATCAGCTAGTTAAGACTTAAAAGGAGGAGATGGATGTTTTACTTGTCTATGGCTATTTATCTCTTTGTACGTTACGGGGAATTAAAAAGATACAGAGGGGATTTTTGGGTGATCTCAAGCACACAACTATTGGTAGACTTCGACAGGACTTTCTGCTACGCTTATCGTTGCGAATAGCACAATAAGTGTTCCATGGGATTTGATGCTACTTGTATCCGAACAGTAATCGAACAGTATCAAGCATGAAATTCAAGCAATTTGAACAAATCATTTATGCAGGACCCTCATGGCTGATAAGCCTAATAATTGGCTTAATAATTGAAAGCAACTACACAACACTAGAATCATACTAGACGAGTTTCATACGCTTAGAGCGCTGATAGCATCGATAGTTCGGAGACTCCTCAGAAGGGGAGAATATCCCCCACCAGACCTCTTCTCTAGAGGCTCACAGTGACACCGCATTGCTGCATGTATGAGTACAAGAGTCTGTGCATGCAGAAACAACAAAGCGACAAATTAGGTAGGGGTCGGCACACCACAGGAAAACCTTCTGAAACGCATTCCGGTAAGCGATAGTTTTTAGAGGCTCTTAGTCAAGCATAATTAACAGATGCTGAGAACAACTGCTACATAATGGTTGTGCGTCTTAAAAAATGTTTTAAGTATATAAATGGTAAAGAAGTAATTAGGACGAGATGTGGGACCGATTAATAATGGAGCTGAGGTGGTTGTAGAGGTAGCCGGAAAAGGCTAATCATGCTAACCGTTCTTTACAATCGGTTTTTACTGTTGAGTAATCCTTGTCCTTGACAGTAGTGATTGTATAATATTGCAGGGAAGATAAGGACGAGTATTCACATGTATAACAGAGGATATGGTACGGGAAACCATAGAGCAACGTTAATAATCATTAAAGCGGCAGGACGTCATGATGGTATTGCATCTCTCGATTTTTAAAAGCTTTAGTTTTTGTCAGTCTATCTAGTACACTGTTCTCATCTTTTTGGCAGATTCGTCTTTTGGGTCTGGGGATGTGCGCGCTGGTATTGTAATAAAGCGCAATGTACTATATCCCCAGGCAATAGTCAAAAGGTAATCGTTTACAGTCCTGGCAAACTATAGGACTCTGTTAAGCCCTAACACAGTGGTATGGAAGTGTTGATTGAACTTTGTTCAGGATCATATCCTTGACTATGGGTTGTCTCTCAGAGATCTATGCTTATTAGTAGTAGTCAGCTATGGATTTTATGAGAAATAGATGGTTCATGCCAACAATATTAATTGTTTTTTATGAACGTGAGTTAAGAAGTTAGTACCAGGCACAGTCGGTGGATGTGGTATAATTTGGATTTTTGCATAAAGCTTTTGATAAACTGTGCAGTCATAGGCGACTAATGTTAAACTGAGGACTGTTGCCTTGAAGAAAACATTTGTTCATGGATAGAGAACTGGTATATTGGACTGTCCCGCTATACAGTAGAGTGGTGTTAATAGAGCTACATTCTATGGGGCTTAAAGTTCTAAGGCATAGTAGCCTCAGGGTTTGTCAATGGGCGCCTTCCTTTCTTTTTTACTGTATTTCATAATGACTTGAGAAGGGGCATGTGAGAGGCAAGGTCTCAGTGTTTTCGATGATCACTAAACTATGCATAGCTTGAAACTTCCATGATGTGGGCAAGTGCTGCAACATGACCTAGAATAGATTATCAAATATGGGGCTCAGCAGAATGTCAGATGATATTCAATGTTGTATTAAATGTAAGGGTGATCATTTGGGATTTAATAATCCTGTGCCACCTACACAAAATGCCTCTGTGTTAAGTGTGCATCTGTAATGATAAAAGGTATTTGGGGTTCTGGTATTAGAACAGTACTTAGCTATAATAAAAACAACTGGCTCATGTAGCAAACGCTAGAGCTAGCAGATATTGGTCTTGTATAAAAAGGGGATAGATTGCTAAGATAGAAAATTATTATTTCCCTCTTTATTACAAGGCCTACTGGTTAAGCCTGGCATTTGGGATATGCGTGCCGTTTTGGAATCCGCCATATACAAAAGGGACATCTTGGATATTGAGGGAGTTCAGAGAGGTCATACCTAAATTTAATAAGGTGATAATGGAGGGGCTTGAATATGCAGGCAGATTAGTACAAGTTAAGGGGCTGTTTACACATTGAGAAGCGATTTTTGGCGTTGGGACATATAACCTGATACAAATATATTAATGGCCCATACAATGAACTCTCTGTGCATTAGTTTACTAATAGGTGCATATTCAAAAGGACTCCAGGACTTCTTAAGTTGGATAAGAAAAGTAAGTTTCATCTGCAGGTTAGGAGGGCTTTCTTCTAGCAGTGAGAAGCGGGAAATCTGTGGACTGTCCTTCCAGGAAAAGGCATGTCAGTATGTGGAATGGCAATTACATTGAGAGAATACTATGAAAAAGCGGCTGGATCTCAGTTTCTAAAACTAAAAAATATTGAGGAATTACTGTATTAATGCATTATGTATTGTCTGGTTGATGCCATGGATGCTTTCCGATGCCGTTTGGAGTCAGGAAGGAACTTTTCCCACCTTTTTAAGCTGGTTTTTTTTTTTGGGCCTTGCTCTGCTGAGTCAACTGGTAGTAGGGTTAAAAAATAGGTGATCGGTTGACCTGAATGGTACAGTATGTCTTTCTTCAACCCTTATATTACTATGTTATCTATGTTTGTGCCGATCCGAATAATATGAATCCTTTTAATTAGAGGTTGACTATTCAACTACAACGCATCTAAGTTTAGATAACCATTTAGAAAGCACAAATCCTCATACAAATCAACCCATGGTACCACGGGGAAAAATGTGAGAAAAAAAGTGATCTTCTGACACTCCGCCTCTCTAAAGTGTTCAATAATTTTAGAGTTTCTTATCCATCACTAATCCTTTGCGAAGATAACATGCATTTAAACAAACTTCTAACATTATCTAGTGAGGTAGAGTAATCTGCCCATCAAAAGTTAACAGATGGCAATAAAGGGCGGCAATTGTTTCATATTGGACTGCTTAGCACTTGCATGCACTTGAACAACAGTTGTCTGATGAGAGCATTATACAATTACTAGCCGCTCCGACTCCCACTGGGCTTTAAAAAGGATGAACAGTATTTAAAAAAACATGTTTGGCGGCTAATTGTAATTAGTCCAGATAGTAGTTTGGAAATTGTTTAAGTAACGCCTTTCCCAAAGTGCCGCTATAAATTATACACTTTGTCCAAAATCCCATAAATCTGTTACCGATCAACCCTGACGGTCCAATCTATGGTCGGCTCAGGGATCCTGCTTGTTCCAGGCATAGCTAATATATGCCGATACGTTTTTATAACGTGGCTTTAGTTCAAATATGTCTCCTACATAAGGGTATGGCACCAATTTACTGAATTATCGCTAAGGTTCCACTAGTGAATCTGGCCTCACATGGTGTTGTATGTTATCTCAGCTTTATATGTCTTCCATACCTCAGTTTATGTATTGAAGTTATTGCAGGACGACATTAAGAAAGTCCTAACACACGTATATGAAAGTCTGATGAAGCTTCTGAGCTCATCTTGACTAATAACATTACTTTGATTAGATTTGCTCCTCCTATTACTAACTAGTTATAGCCGGCAGTACTAAGGATTCTAACTTAGCACCATCGTTGGTACCTCTATATGGAGGCCCTTCACATGTAGAAGTAAATTAACAAAAAAAGAAATATTTTTTTTGGAAATAAATACAAGCTCACATACTAGTCACCGGACAAGCTTAATAGTTATTTACTGGCAGAATGAAGTTCGTGCTGTTCGTGATTTATATATGTCCAACTAGTTTGGTGTGAATAAACACCGTTTTTGTTATTTGTGAAGACCGCTATTGTGTGCCCGATATTCGTCTGTAACTATTATATTCGGGCGCACTATAATATGTTCTGTGTATTTACGGAACTATGGACCGTAAAAAGATGCAAGGTATATATATCTTTAAACAGTCTTTAACATACGAAATGAGGCAATTTGGCCAGGTGCATTGCATTCTAATTCATAAAGAAACTGTTCCAACCCCTTCTGCACCCCACCACAGATAGTAAAGACAAAATTGTCTATGTATCGCCACGCTATGCCAGTACATTGTCTATAGCAAGGAGGAGACACATAGACATGAAGGCATTGGCATATGTATGGGGGGTCTGCTACCATTGGGATCCATGGCAGTGCCCCTTCTTTTCCTGTAGGTATGAGTTCCCAATTAAAGAAAACTATAACTGTAAAAAAAACAGAATGAATTCAGAGCCATTGTTTTAAAAAAACATAATTTATATTAATTTCATATATATAATATATATATATATTATATATTTATATATATATTATATATAACATAGAAAAGATAATCAATGCAGCATTCCTAGGCCGCCACTACAATTCCTCATATTATCTCTCACACCTGGGCATCTTTATAACAAGGGGGTTTTAGTTATTCATTACTGTATTATTCACATGAATGAAAAGCGCTTCCAAACCAGTCTAAGGCTGACCTGAGATCAGTATGCGACTTCCAACAATGTAGTTGTAAAATTATCCTAATTGGGATGCTGCGACAATTCTTGTATTGTATATATATATACTAGTATATACAGGTCTCCTAATAAAAAGGCATTGTACAACGGCTAGCGGCACTCATAGGTCTTTCAATTCCAATATTTATTTAGTGTTTAAGACAAACATCAACCCTATTTCAGCAATGTGTTAAGCATCTCTCAAGATTAATCATAGCTTGAGGATGGCTAACCGATTGCTCGAAATGCGTTGATGTTTGTCTAAGGGGCTATTCTTAAATATATATATTGGAATTGAAGAAGACGGCTGATGCAGTTCTGTCTGTATCGTGCCTTTTTTATATTAATATATCTTATCTCAGCTTGCACGCAGGGCAATTTGACGTATAATAGCAGAACCCTTAATTCGTGAATTATATATAAAAAGTATTTGGCGTTTTGCTGGCATCTCACGTTCCCTGCCGGGTGATAATGGATTCCTGGGTGCTATCGAGATTCTGGGATACACTCACCAACGTATGGACGGCGCACTCTATAATACGGGATTTGTTCAATAAAACATTAACTTTTGTAATTTATACTTCATTAGCAAGTCAATGCATTATTGGCTACTCCTCAGGAGTAAAAGTTACGTTTTTATGTGAATCAGAATCCAGGATGAGTCGCGGCCGTTCCTGGGCCTTTGTGAGTATTATATATATAATATATAAATATATATTGCCTTGAGAAAGTCTGAGTGTTATAGGTACCGCAATGTTGCCTGTCGTTTTGGCACTAAGTAGTGAATAAAATTATTTCAGAAGACCCAGAGATGCTCCTTATTTTATATTTGGTTTATAAGAGGTGAGATAATGATTGCATTGCTCATCTATGCAGTATACATCTATGCTAAGTGTGGTGCCTGCAACAAACAATTACTATATTATCATATTAATATATATCCCAAATTGGCTGTCCTAAATATACTTACTAGCCCTCATTCCCAGCTCAACTCTCCTCAGACCGAATCCACTGACAGCCTCGGAATGTCCGAAATCTGGTCCTTCTGCTGCTTCCAAGGCGATGGAAAGGGCACAGAAACGATCAGCTATAAATGCGAGCTGAGGGGAAATGAAGGGTCTGGTCTTTAGGAGCTTATTTGAGTGATTGTTAACCTCGAAAGGTCTAGGTTGTGGGGTGGTGGTTATGGGCTAAGATTCAAATTTTTTGTTTGGGGGGCAGACTATACCTTTTTAAGCTGTCCCGTTCCGCCATCCATGCAGTCAATGTCAAGCTGTGGCCACTGGGCATAACAACGAAGTGATTTACTAAGTCTCTTTACCCTGCTGCCCCGGGGCTCCTACCTTATGCTTATGCTTATAAAAAGCCCTCATGGCAGAAGGAGTGAGGTCAGATACCTTTGGCACAAACAGACTATAACTTTATTGCATTAAATATCTGGTTACAAATGCACTATATAAATAGGTAAAAAAGCAGTTCGGGTTTGCGGGCAGTATACTAGTGACTAAGTGACTATTTTTTATATTTTTAGAAAAATGTGTTATCACTGAAAAATTACTTGCGGTCATTTTTATCTATGAATGAATATCATTGAATACACTTACTCGTACTCCATGATATGTTTGTTTTTGCTAGGCTTTGTTTGCTCAGCTTCATTTTTTTTTCTTCGTCCCCCAGTGGGCCCCGCATCTGCCATCCCAGACTATCTGTGAGGGCAGCGTATGCTCAGTAATCGCCATGAGGCAGTACTGCTAAGTAGGAAATTCCGCCACAAGCAGTTCACGTATCGCAACTGTCAACATTCATCTACATCATAAACTATACATTCAGTAAGAGTTTATGATAGCTAGAGGCATTTGATTGGACAGCCTGAATGTCGGTCGGTAAAGATGTTTTGCACAGACTGGTATTCTAAAGAAATAGGGGCGCAGATCACAACAAGAATAAAATTGTAGCAGGCAGAAGTATATTATGGTTTTCGCAGTATATGGGGCGAAAATTTAAAAAAAAAAAAACAGATTTCCCCAGTGTACATATCCTTTAAGGGGACATGCGCTTTAAATTCCAGTTTACGCCATATTACTCTTATGAACGTCATAGACCTTCTTTACAGTACAGATACGGCAGAAACATTGCAAGCACACACTAATTTTTGTTTAGATTAAAAGGATTCCTTCCTACCTCATTTTTTCTTCAGTCCCTGAATCTTTCTACTGACCTTTCAAGTATAATAAATCGATAGTAGAAATGACACCAACATCGTTTGTACTTAAGGTGCATCATCGATTCTCAGCATTATCTTGTGGGCCAAAAGGTAACACAAAACTCTATTATGCTACCTCTGCCCTATTTGTTTTTAACTCTATTTTCATGGAGGCTGACACAATTCAGTATATAATATGCCTGTCAGACTATTTTGCATAGAATTCTTATCTGTGGGTATTGCAGCTTATCCTGTAACCTAACCTTTACTAATCATTAATTCAACAGAGTTTTACACTTTTCAACTCTTTAGCAAATAAAAGTTCGAAAGAAAAGTAACAAGGATTCCGCGCAACAGCCAACAGACACTTCAGTGGATTGTTTTTGCAGAAAGCTATATATGCAAGTTAAACTCATTTGTACGCAATCTGCCTCCAGCGGCTTATTGGCAGGTACTTAAACCCACACCAAACACTGTAATGAGGCTGGCAGCAGTATGAAACCTCTGTCATTGAGTAGTTCTGAAGAGATAAGTGTTATGATGGGTAAAATGGTTTTCATTAAAATAGAAATGATATAGAGGCAGTAAAAACAACTATTAAATCATTGCTTTACTATAGATGTCTAAAGCTTTTCTGAGTTCGGTTTAGTTTTTGGAACTTAAGTTTTGTAATTCTAAAATGACCCATTGATCAATGGGATAATGGAGTTCAAAGATTGTTTGGATAAATTCAGATGAAATAGTTACGGTTACTTACTACTTACTGTAATGGTTGTGGCGCTACCTGGGAAATGTGTTCTGGGTTCACTTATACAGCACTCCTACGCTACATTGTTTATATAAACAAGTGTTTCCGCAGCTTTCACCATGCTTCCCCTAAATTCAGTTGGCAATTGTCGGGTTCAGTATCAATGGGCTACATTCTCGAGGGTTATGGCTCAATACTGAGGGTCCGATTTGCTGAAGCTAATCAATCAGATGTTAGCTTTTTACATGGTTACTGTACTTAGTATTAATTATCTGATTGTGTTAAAGGTTATCATTCATCTAGTGTCATGGTTAAGCTGTGGTAGTCATTTAGATCAACTGCAACTGCAAGTTGAAGTCATCTGACATTCTCAGAATGAATGTACAAGAATGTGTTGGTCAACTAAGGTACTATTGGAAATGTGACCGCAATCAGGCATCATAAGCTTTAGCAGGTATTCGGGCTTCGCTACGAATGCAAGTTGTTTGATTGCATGTAGCTAAGAGGAAATGATCAAAGCTGCCCAAAGTACGTGTCCGAAAACAGCTGATTTGTTTCCTTTATTTGAACTGAATTAGGCTCTTTTATACCTTCCATTTTTTTTGCAGAAAGTTGTACATTGAGGCAGTCCTTCAAATCTATGTTCTTGCCCTTAAGATGCAGGTACATGCTGAGATCCTGTGCGAATGAGTGGACTCTTTCTGTGCTGGTGCCATACATTGGTAACTCTCAAGTCCCAGACTAGAATGAATGTACATGTATGTTTATTGAGTTAGTGCACCCTTGTAATACAGGGATAAGCTTATTGGGGGGACTAAATGAGGGTTTTACACCCAAATTATAAACCCTTCTAATGGGTGCAGGTTATAGTAATAATAGAAAAATCAGCCACAGAGTCAAGTTCTGTGTGGGTAGGTTCAGATTTCAAAGACATCTATACTGAAAAAAAATATTTGAATTGCTCATTACTGGAAACTATTCTTTTTTTGAATTGAGTAATTCAATTTTTTTTCAGTATAGATGTCTTTGAAATCTGAACCTCACAAACCTTTATGCACAGCCCCATGTAAACCCACACAGAACTTGACTCTGTGGCTGATTTTTCTATTATTACTATAACCTGCACCCATTAAGGGTTTATAATTTGGGTGTAAAACCCTCATTTAGTCCCCCCAATAGCTTATCCCTGTATTACAACGGTGCACTAACTCATAAACATACATGTACATTCATTCTAGTTTATTACAAAGGTGCACTAACTCTATAATGCACATGTACATCATTCTAGTTTATTACAAAGGTGCACTAACTCTATAAATGCACATGTGCATTCATTCTAGTGTATTACAAGGGTGCACTAACTCTATAATGCATATGTACATTCATTCTATGTTTTACAGGGTGCACTACTATAAATGTACATGTACATTCATTCTAGTGTATTACAAGGGTGCACTAACTCATAAATGCATATGTACATTATTCTAGTGTATACAAGGTGCACTAACTCTATAAACGACACGTACATTCATTCTAGTGTATACAAGGGTGCACTAACTCTATAAACGCACACATACATTCATTCTAGTGTATTACAAGGGTGCACTAACTATAAACGCACACGTACATTCATTCTAGTGTATTGCAAGGGTGCACTAACTATAAATGCACATGTACATTCATTCTAGTGTATTAAAAGGGTGCACTAACTCATAAAATGCACATGTACATTCATTCTAGTTTTTACAAGGGTGCACTAACTATAAACGCACACGTACATTCATTCTAGTGTATTGCAAGGGTGCACTACTATAATGCACACGTACATTCATCTAGTGTATTCAAGGGTGCACTAACATAAATCACGTACATTCATTCTAGTGTTTACAATGGTGCACTAACTCTATAAAAACTGTAATTCATTCTAGTGTATTACAAGGGTGCACTAACTCTATAAACGCACACGTACATTCATTCTAGTGTATTACAAGGGTGCAATATCTTATTATATTATTTATTGATTATTTTGCTTAAAATATTTCATGTTTTTTCTGTTTACATAGAATTCCATCATAGTGAAGCACAGGATCGATGTAGAGAAGGCAAATCACTCTGGTGATATTCTAGTAGGAATGAGCTACTTCTCAAGGAGATAAACGTCCGATGGAGAAATTCAAGCGTCTGTGCAGAAACGTCTTTCTTGGTCACCATTGCAAAAAGTGCATCGAACCAGAAAACGATAAAGAAAAGAAGAAATAAACCAGGTAGGAATCCCAGAATAATTTGTTCTATTTTGGTTTATTAATGGTATATTAAAGGGAATTAATAGATTCTGTATTCCTATAATAGCCATTATGTGTCTATTAAAGGTGAATTATACTCACCTCCCCCTCACTTCTTCTTCCATACCTGCAAGTACCCATGGTGATGACCTAAACCGCTAAGTCCTCACCCCTGGTGCTTTACCTAACAGCTGTACTTAATTACATTAAGATTCCCTCGCATTCATGTCCTCTTCTGTATCCTCAATGTACGAATATAAAGGTGCGCTCTGCAAAGAGGTGTGTCTTCCCATTGGCTACATTGTGGATTATCACTGATAGTGGCGACGGGTAGAACGGACCAGAGGGAAAAGGAAGTATATCTATAAGGTTAAGAACCCAGGGGTGAGGACTTACCCCGAGTGCAGCTATGGAATGAGGAAAAGTGAGTTTAATTGTCCTTTAACACTGCAATCAGCTGATCTAGATTCACTGCAGCCATTGTTAGATTCAGATCAGCCATAATGGGGCACTTCAGATTAATATAATTATATTATGTGAAATAGATCCACAATATATTTCTTAAGCTAGACGTGGCTTGTTGGTTATATGTATTCATTTTATCTCTCTCTCTCTTAATCAGAATTTTCTAAATTGCAATGAAACTGCTCCCATTAAAGAGAAATCTACTTACCATCAAGGACTCTAAACCATTAGAGATACATTTGTGTCCTCAGGAGCATGTTGAGGAAAAAGCACAAGAAGCAGATAAGGTTCTTAGTGGGAACCTTTCTCACTGTATTATTAAAATCTGCCAACTTGGTAAGATTAAAGGAGAACTATGTGTGTATAAAGTTTTTTTTAAAAAAAACTGTTATAATGAAAAGTTCCTGGGACAGGGAGTTAGGGTTTCTATCCCGCTTCATACTTTTCTGCTCCTGCTTCCAGTAGCTCCTCAATGTAACATATTTGGATGTAGAAATCACGCCTAGTTCTCTGTACTTTTTATTTAAAAAGGAAACTTTTACAGTATAGTTGACCTTTAATATGAACTGTTTATTTGGACATTAAAACAACGTTGAAGTAGTTGGACTTACTATTGTTTTTGGCGGTTTGCTCTCCCTTATCAGATCTGCCTAATATACAAAGAGAAGACACAGGAGAAAAAAGAAAAAGCAAACAATTGTCCGGTAAGTTGATTATCCACAGTGTATCACAGGGCAGCATGGGTACAACACACAAGTAGCTATGAGAATAGAGAGCCAATAGAATAGAGATTTACAGCTCGGAAGTTTTTGAGGGTTTTCTATTGGTATTAAAGTAACATTGGTTTGTAATGTATAACATATTCCTAATGTCAAAAACAAATCCCTACCATAATTAAAATGTTTTTTAGTCAATATGCCATATGGGACACAGCAATTTCCTCTCCAATCCAAGTTCATTACAAAGGGATGAATAGACTATCACTACATGATAGTAATATAGTTTAAATTGATTATAGTTTATCCTATATCTGTACATTACAGACATATAAGATAAGACCAGATAATTACAGACTTCATGTCATGATATATATATTTATTATTAAAATTACTTATTTTCTTATTTTAATTTTATTGACATTTTTAGGTTTCAAGTGTCGCTTTTCAGGATCCCACCGATCAAGTTCAACCAACTTCTAAAGACTCTGAACCTTTGGTGGTTATATAATCCCAATAATATTGGATCTGTATCAAATACTGATAATTCTGAGCTGTGGAGGTTAATGCAATACCTGACGATCGTGTTGAGGTTATTTCATCACCTGTTCAAGTGATGGAAGTAGAGGAACCTCCAGGTAGGTTACAGGTGGTTTGGGGGTCTGTATTGTACATTATATCATTATAACGTGTAATCACACAGTATAGATACAACACAACAATACCACAAGCGTCATCAATGTCCCAATACTATGTGTATATCACAGTGCAGGGGGATTACTTTATCTTTCTCTACAACTTGGCCTGTGTATTAGGGTTTCTCATTAATTCCAACAAGCGTATTTATGTTAAACTCAAGCTTCTTTGGTCTGGGCAAATGGACTTGGTGATTTTTTATACTCTATCTGCTAGAGGCTTATACATGGTTGTTGCAAAAATACAATTTCTTTATACATACATGTCTTGTTGTGGTTATATGTATTAATTTTATCTCTCTCTATCAGAACTTTCTAAAATGAAATGGAAACTTCTAGAATGAAAAGAAAGTCAATCACCACCAGATGACTCTAAACTATTAGAGACAAATTTGGTTAGCTCAGGAGCATGTGGAGAAAAGAAGGACAAGAAGCGATAAGGTATCTTAGTGGGAACCCCTTTCATGTATTATTAAGATCTGCCAACTATGTAACATTAAGGAGAACTATAGTGCGTATAAAGTAAAATTAAAAGTACCTGGGGCAGGGAGGTACGATTGGTACTTTTCACATTCTAATATAATTTCAAGAAGCAGCATGAAGAAAACTGCTTCTGCCAGTCTTCCTGTCATCATATCTTTAATAAAGGAAGGCCAAGGGCACTACCTGGCAGATAAAAACTGTATGTGCTGTAGATCCTCAATGAAATAATATTGTAATATCATAATTAATCCTACCTCCCTGCCCCGTGTACATCTCATTTTGTTACAGTAAACTTAACGGTTAGTTGACCTTTAATATGAACACTTTACTGCTAATATTAGAACAATGTGTAGTAATTGGACAGTAATTTGCTGTTTGATTTACAGTTTGCTCTCCTTACCAGAACCTCCTAAAAGCAAAAGAGAGAAGACACGGAAAAGAAATAGAAAGCAGAATAACTGTCGGTAAGTTGATTATCCACAGTGTATCACAGGGCAGTGCTGTTTACAAACACACAAGTAGCTGGATAATTCCCATGAGTCAGGTAGCCAATAAGAATAGAGATTTACAACTGGAAGTTTTTAGAGGCTTTTCTATTGGTATTAAAGTAACATTGTTGTAAAGTTTGTATAACATATTTCTAATGTCAAAAATAATATCCCTACCATTAACTAAATGTTTTTATGTCAATTGCCATATGGGACAAACCACATTAAATACTCTCCCAATCCAAGTTCATTACGGGGATGAATTATGATTGTAATATAGTTTGAATTGTGTAGTATATATCTAAATATGTATAATATTACCAATGATATATTTTAATAAGACTCTACATAAGATAAGACTCAGGGCTTTACAGACTTCATGTCATGAGATATATATTTTTATTGAAATTAATTATTTTCTTATTTTAATTTATTAACATTTTTAGGTTTCTAGTGTCACTTCTCAGGATCCCACAGATCAATTCAATCAACCTTAGGGACTCTGAACCTTTGGTTGTGATACAATTGGATCTGTACCGATTTCTGAGCCTGTGGAGGTTATCCAACCCTGACGATCTTGTTGGAGTGACAGAAGTAGAGAACCTCTGGGTATGTTACAGGTGGTTTGTAGATCTGTGTTTGACATTTATCATTATTACATGTAATCACACAGTAATATAGATAACACAACAATAACACAAACGTCATCAATTCCAATATATGTGATATCAACAGTGAGGGGGGATTATTAGTTGTAGTAGATATCAATTTACTGTGGAAATATTTGGGAGTTAGTATAGGATAAGGAGCAGTTAGGAGGGGGTTGTAGGTGGTGTTGCAATATGTCTCTATTCTTTGTAGGGGAACCCACATGGTACAGCCCTTGCTCACCTACAGAATAGGATCCCTGAGTTAGAATCTAATTTACGGTTTGTTTTTTCAGTTTCCTGCCCCTCACCACCTCTGAAAAACAAAGAAAAGGAGAAAAACGAATGCGAAGGGAAAAATGGAAAAATATATTGGTAAGTTCATTGTAAAATCCTCTCCCCATTAATACACCTTATAGGGGGCACAGTGTATTAAATACTCCCCATGGCATGGAAATGGATTCATTATTGTAACCTGGTTTGGTATTTGTATTAAATAAACTGTACCTGAGACGTTTATAACATCACATTAGAACATTATTTAGAAATGTCACAGATAAGGTCCTTGTGCTTTGTGTTTGGCCATTGCATTAATGATGTTTTATTTCATCTTTAGCCTCCCAGTCTTGATTGGCTGGTAGAGGAAGACGGAGCCAAGGATGGAAGCCCAGAGCGAACCCTTGTGACTTGGAGTAAGTAAACTAGTTTACAATATAAAGGATTTGTAATGTTACCATGATAATAGTAAATACTGTTACTATTATATACCCAGACTGCCCTATAACCAGCCCCTCTCTACCCAGTCAATACAACTGAGATTTTCATTATGTGCACCTGAGCACCTGTGACTAGCTAATGATGGACCATCATGTTCATTTCCTCTGTTTTTACCTTTCAGTTTTCCACGAACCCTTTATCTCTAACAGATTTAAAATCAGCAATATGATTGGAGGAGGAGCATTTGGAAGAGTGAGTTATTCATTCGGGTATTATAATGATCCTTAATGTGAACTTATTCATGGGAAGTCATGGAGTTCTGTTTTTCTCCAGATTTTCCTGGCAGAACAAAGGAAGAGGAAAAATCACCTTGAAATGTTCATGAAGAAAATCTTGAAGATCAGTCGATATATAAATTGTAAGTGGAAATAAATTCTATTGGATAAAGTATTATTGGACAAGGACCAATGGGTGCTTTCCAGGGGAAAATAAAAATAATCAGAGGAATGGCAATTGATTCTATTCTCTCCTTCTTTATAAATTCCGCTGCAATGTCTTGACTTTTTCTGTTTATTTTTCTAGCTTTGAGATGGAGAGAAATATCCGTGGAATTGAGCCAGAAGGAGAAGATCCTTTTCTGGTAGATTACATTGGATACTTCCCTACTGACAATGCCGAGTGCCTAGTTGGGGAATATGTGCTGCTCTGGGGAATTTGGCTTCTCAGCTGAAAAATTCGGACCAATCTCACTAGAAATGACAGTGTGAGTATTACATGGTGGGGACCTTCGGCAGTTACCAAACTATTGTCTCTACACACCTGGAATTACAGCACCATTTCTATATTTATAAACATTTATCCTTGGCCATGTGTTATGATTAATCAGAATGACTTCCTTTATCCAAGACCTGAGAGGCCCATGTCTAATAGATCCCCAGACCTAGAGCATTATGGGACATTTGGGACCATGGATTATACGGATTAGGTAATTATTGTATTGTATTATTTGAAAAAAAGGGCTAATGGAGTTTTATTTTAATTATCTGCGATTTATGCCTCTTGCATTGTCCTTGGGTGAGTTTTTTACATGAACACAAGATCGTCCATCGGTAAGTGCTAATGCATATGGGATTGTTTATTAACATCTCTGGGATCGTAGGTTATATTGATTTTTGGAGAAGTAAAAGGGTACATGCGAGGCTGTTAAAAGTTTTTGCTTGCTATGAACTTGTGGCAGCCCAAGATTTTAGCTTTTTACTGGTTCTACCCCAGAGAGAGAACTTCTGTTGCTTACCATGGGTTCATATCAAGCCAAACTTTAGCCCCTCTTGGAACATTATCTCTTAAAGTCTTCAGGAAGAACAATCTTCATTTAGTTATTTACCCCACATTATTTTTATTATTTTCCTTTGTTCTTCAGCGATCTGAAACCTGAAAAATATTGTGATGGATGCCTCCGGATATGTGAAGATTGCAACTTCGGGCACTGCATAGAAGGTAGGAATTGGACCTCTACTTAGTGTAATAAACTGATAATGTCCGTGTCCAATACTAGTTCCAGTCACTGTTTTCTTAATAACAATGTCAGTTTGAAGTTGTGTCCCCATGAGCATATTGAGATAAAACTGTAAATAAACACAGTAGACGTCTTTAGGTGACTGTAAATGTTTGTTTCTGGTTTAGGAATGGCCATGGAGATGAAGATGCTCTCACCATGTGGCACTGCCCAGTACCAAGCCCCGGAGATGTGGGGAAATGAGCCCTACACCAGATCGGTGGACTGGTGGGCTGTAGGCTGATGATTTATAAAATGTTGGCTCGTTGTGTAAGTATAAACACTGTATTATACAAACTAATGGACATTTATTGTTCATACTGAAAGTATCATAGTTCTGGGTTAAAGGGCCTCACTGACGTTTGTTTGGGGGGTCTTTGCCTGTGGTGGGTTTCATGTTTGGGGAACTGTGTAGCTCTTTAATGTATTGGTGCATTTTCAGGTTTTTTAACAGATTTTCTCTATTTCTTTAGGTGCCATTTGATGGTAAACCAAGGAAAACACGGAGATAGTATAATGAATGGAAGACAAAGTATCCCAAAAATTAACCCACCTCACAAAGTATTATTAATGAGAGTAAGTTACCAGTGAACCTGTTACTGTACAATCTGCTGGGAAACTATCCAGACTGTGGGGTAAAAGTTTGTTTTGTCTTTTGTAGTTTCTGGTAAAAAACGGGAGGATTCGTCTTGAGGAAGATTGCCAGAAGCGAAGGAAGTGATGGAGCGTCATTCTTTAAGGTAAGTTTATATGGCTGACATTGTACATGAGAACCACAAAGGATCCTGGGAATGGGACGGATACTGGGACTGGGAACTGGACTGAGTTTTATTAAAAAAGGGAAAACTAATCTGTTTCTTTCTTGTATTTCCTGTTACAAGACAATAGACTGGGATCAACTGAAGGATAGGAAGATCAGACCCCATTTATCCCTGACCATATCAACCTGCAAAAACATACTTTTGAATTTGATTGCCCACGATGTTTTATGTTTCTATAATTGCTATGTATTAGATTTGTAACTTATTGTATTAAATACTAATTGTTTGTTGAAGAATGTAATTATTAATATCAATAAATCCCAAATTTAGTGCTGACGAGACGGGACAATCTGACGAGTTCCCCACGCTTGGCATCCCCGCAGCCAATTGTCTCACACCAGCTCTACACATACTTAGGCCTATATGTATCCAGTAAGCTTTACCTTATCAATACCCCTAGAATCTCATTTTAACAACATTTTATATACAAAGCTGATTACATCTCCCTGAAAAGATTGTAATACACTAAGTCTCCCTAACAGAAGTGTAAATAAGAAAAGGAGAAAACGGAGATGAAATATGGAGGCTGTGTACACACGTGGTTGTTATGTTGGGAAACGGAGTTTCAATAAAAGTTCTTAAATGGTTAAAAATGGTGCTAATTTTGCCCCAACCAATCAGATCTTATTTAACATTTGAAAGCTAACATCTGATTGGTTGGGCAAATTGGCACCATTTTCAACGATAAGAACTTTTATTGAATACCTGATAGTGGTCAGTTTTTCTATTTTGGGATGAAAATGGATCAGGCCGGTTTTAAAGGGGCCTGTGTGAATGTATGTCAGCTCTGAATCCGATTAGAAGTCTGTCTGATATGAAATTTGCCTGGTGTGGTACTCAGCCATAATTTTTCCTGCTGGGTCCCAGCTGAGTTTGAGCTGTTTAAATGAGAGCATTGTTGTATAAGACTTTAAAGGTGCCCATACACATGGACGATATTCAGTAATTATCATATCTGGATGGATTTGCTAAATATCCGCATTATCAGCAATGTGTATGGATAATAGGGATGGGACTAAATCAAACTCAAGCCGAGTTCAGACGAACTGAACTATTTTTCTGACTCGCGGCTACATTTTCGATAATATCAGATATTTAATAATTATCGATTACCGGGCCGTTTGCTAACCCTAGAATGCACCATCTAGGTGCACTTCCTAGGCTCTAACAAACGTTAGTTTTCGCTAACCATCGAATGTACGTTCACTAACCTAGAAAGGATTGTTTGTTTCATTCATAATCCTCAAATGTACCTTCACTAACCTAGGAAGGATCGGTGTTCTTGGTTCGTTTTCACAAGCCTTCGAATGTACCGTTGCTAACCCTAGAATATAATAACCATATAATAACCTAGTAATAATAACTATAATAATACCAAGTAATATGATAACCATCTATCGTTTGCTAAACCAGGAGGATCGTTCGATAATGTACCATTTGCTAACCTAGGTAGGATCGTTCATTTGTTCATAATCCTCGAATGTACTGTTTCGCCAACACAAGAAGGATCATTCATTCGTTCGATAGACCTTGAATGTACTGTTCGCTAACACAGAAGGCTTGTTTGTTCACTCGATAATCCTCGAATGTACCGTTCGCTCGTTTTCTTCTAATCCACGAATGTGGAAAATACTTGAAAATACAAGTTTTGGGTGATTTGACATGTTCCCCAGACCATTTCTCCCAGGTGCCACAGCCATTTACAGTAAGTTACCACTGTTAGTTTAGCCTTAATCACTTTTCGAACTATCACACTCTCCCATAGACTTTAATGGTCCGAATTCAAACTTTCGAACTTTCAAACTTTTACTGAAAACGACTGAACTTTTTATAGTTCGGCTATTTCTAATGGATAGTCGGGAAGCCATGGACGCTACCGCCCGTCAACATCGCACCTTTTGGTCTGACTGGAAAATGTCTGTTGGATTGTTACCAGATAAGGATAGTTTTGCATATAGCTCTTCATATATCCACCGTACACCAGTCTTAACGTGAAAAGATTTATTAATCTACGTTTTGGTGTCAACAGACACCTTTCTCAAGACCACAATAGAACTCTCAGAAGTTCTTTGTGTCTTGAGAAAGGTGTCCTGTTTTGACACCAAAATATTGATTATAAACCTTTTCACCGTATTAAGACTGGGGTGCAGTTGGATATATGAAGAGCTATATGTTGTATTGCGGTTTTGGCAGAAATAGTTGCATACGCACCACGCATAGAAAGTTACCTCACCGAGGTGTGCGATGTCCCACTTGTTATTGTTTAGTAATAAAATATCCTCACTAGTCCCCCGGACCTCTCGATTGATGCCTGTCAGACGACTAAGAGTACCTTTTACAGCGTCGCGGTAGATAGAGTTTTGCACTACACATCTTTGTAGCAAAAATCTAACTCACCTTTATTTATTTTACATTGATTTTTCACAAAGCAAAAAAGGGGGCGTGGCCAGACACACTGTGTCTGCCGATGACGTACTAAACCTTGGAATGTAGTTATGCAAAAGACCTTGGAGAATAACGTATTTCGATGGCTCTGAGAAACAGCTGGCTTGGTACATTTTGGAGAAAAACAGACTAAGTAATATGACTCGACAAATCATGGCGTCGAAAAACATAAATGGCTTTTGCTATTAAGGCTAAGTGATTTATACAGAATATATAAAAACCTTCATAACATTTGAATAAACGCTAGTTTTCATCTGTGTGACAGCTACTTTGATAGATTATCAAATTGGGCATCAGAATGGCAGAATGAAGATTCATGTTGATAAATGTAAGGTGATGCATTTGGGATTTTAATAATACCCCGGTGCCGGTGCCCCTGACACCAATAAATCACCTCTGTGGTTCAGTGTAAATGCTCTAATGGCAAAAAGATTGGGGGTTCTGGTAGATCACAGTACTTTAGCTATAGCAAACAATGCCCGCAAGGTAGCGACGGCTAGAGCTAGGCAAGAATTTGTCCTTATGTAAATGAGGGAATAGATTTCAGTAGTAGAAAATATTATGCTTCGCCTCTTTACATAAGGCACTGGTAAGTCTCACTTCAGTGTTAAAAGGGCTGCGTCGTCTTGTCTGGACTCACATTCCGGGATGTGCTATAAAACTGCCGGATCTATATTAATCTTCTTATTTAGAAGCATGTCTCCATATATCCCAAAGCAACTCCAAAAGGTTTTAAAAACAAGCCTGACGTGTTTTGCGAAGCTAAACGAGCTCTACTTTATAGGCATAACAGATATACATCGCTACCTGGGGTTGCCTCTTATATATACACACGTAGTAAGGGCGGATACACCCTCTCAATCATGGTTAGGGTCTAAGGAGTTGATACTACTACTCTATACTGCAGTTAAGTGCTGAAAACGCACTGCAACTCTCATATCCTAGTAGCCGCAGTGTTGTGGAAATGCACACAATAAATACACAACAAATATTGATACATAAAATTACTGTACAAAATGCATAGTAATCCGACATATTAATCCAACAATATTAGTTTACAAATCTCCCTACATACGTGTCTAATAGTGGATATTAGATTAAAAACTGATAGACGATATATCTCATACTCCATTTAATAAATTTAAGCTGATCAACTCGGAGACGTTCATCCTTAGGCCTGACCTGAATGAATAGTAATGCTGTTTCGGGTTTGGAAGTTTAAGGGATACGCACCATGTAGAAATATTGACTCTACAGAATAATATCGCTAATGGGGGAGGCCAATCGATGGTGTATTAATTAGTAATCCTGTGCGAGTCATTCATGTGGCTATTCCCTTCTATCGTAACGGGGGCCGAATATATATTAAGTTGGGCATGTAAGATTGGTCATACATCTAACTCATTATTAAATATCATAGGAGGTAACATTATAGGTACATATATAGCCAGTCCCAAAGAAACTAATAGATTCTTCCTCAATTAATTATGGCTATTTTGACTTATTACCCTTTCGTATGTGTGCCGGAGTGAATAAGGATATAAATATGGTGCTAGCTAGAATCTCCAATGCTGGAGGAGATGGGGGGACCAAAGCAAAATTCAGTAGGATTCGGCAATGTTTTAATAAAACCACATCCCAAATGTATATTTTGTATCTCGGTGCGTCTGGGCAGAAAACGATCGCAGCCCTTTTACCCTGAAGTAAGAATTAAGCACGGAGCACTGACAGAGCGAAGGGTCCCGGGCAAATAGTTTCGTACCCGGCGCGCATTTGAAAGAAGCGGTTATTGAGTTGTCTGCCAGTTATACTTTTGATTAATTGTGTTAGGAGGATGGCAATTGTGATGAATGTTATCATTAGTCTGATGACAACTACACTCAAACTCTGGAAAAAGACGAAGGTTTCAGTTTTTCTCTTTTATGGACTGTTTTATATAGCTATACTGCACAATCATGAAATATCTGATTGATGATTCTATAATAATTAAGGCACTGGTAAGGCTTCATTTGTACTATGATGCTGTGCACGTTTTGGAAATCGCCATAATACGGCCCCAACCGGGACGAGATCAAGATCCATTTTAAAGCGTGCCTTCTCATTTGCTACAACTGGGAATTCCAAGATTCTCTGTTTGGCCTAGAGAACAAGGAATGCAATGCACTTTGGGACAGGCGTAACTTTATGATAACTATGATGATACTCCGCCCAGGATCTACAAAAACACTATGCATCCTTCTCAGGCATTAAAACAAAGGCTTTACATTGCTGGCTTTCATATTCTCCATAAACACTCAGCTTCGCTGAGAGTGGCTCCAGAGAACCATACACATTTTTTTTGCATCTCCATTGGTGGAGTCTATTAAATCTACCATCTATAACGGGCCTAAGCGAATACAAGTTTGAACACGTTTGCCTTTCTCTCTGTTTTCACCCCTCGAGACCCTGATCTTTCCCCTGGGGTTTTCTTCCCCCCGCTCCATAACCACCAGATACAATTTTAAAGTGGCATGTCCCGACTCCCCAAAAACCCTAGAATGTAAAACTCATTACTGGCCTCTCACTGTGTAGTGTAATAAAAGCCCTTACCTACAGCACGCTCCAAATGGTTCTCTGTAATGTCCCCTGTGAAAGTCCACAAACTGGCCACCATGAGGCACTGCAGGGATGGAAATTGTTTTTCAGCACACTCGCTGAAGGCGGTCCTTCTCAGAGGTTTTTGGCTTGCTCAATTAAGCCCTCAAATGATTGGGGAAGTTTCTGCCACATATTAATATAAGGCGGTTGGGGGCTGGGTCATAGGGAAGCCCTACGTACCCCCGAAAACATTGAAAAAAGGGTGTGACATGCCCGCTAAAGGGGGGTGCATTGAGGGGCACTAGATCACTTCTGATTGTATTCAATCAATCTGGATTCTATCTACTAAAGTATATTGGGCCCCGCCGCCCACTGTTCTTACATAATACCTAGACTATTGAGCAAAGACTAAAAACCAAGGGATGCTTGTTGTGGCATGGGCACATACCACGCGATTATAAAAACGGGGGGGGGGGGGCCAAAGTATAACTGTATCCTATGTGGTTAACTCCCTCTTTCTGCATGGCTGTTGACCTACTAATTTTACAAAGACGCCATATCTCCTCTTGCCCATTTTTCTAAAATAAAAAACATGACCTCCCCATGGGTCTTCTATTCTAACCACCCTAAGGTTACTTTAAAATGTTAATGACTAACAGTATATTATGGGTTTTTTGCAGTAATGAGTTACCATGGTCTGTATTAATATATATAGACCACTTGTGTAAAATAAATAACATGAGTTCAGTTGATATTATACCTCCTCCGTAAGCCTTCATTAACCTATCCTCCCCTCTGATTTGTGTCATGGGGGGACTCTTGGAATGTAAAATGTATGCTAAAATAAACTCCGATGTAATAATATATTTAACGTTTGGGCCTATTAACCAGCTCTCAACTCAAACCCTTCAAAACCCTTAAACCCGTCTATCCCCGCAGAGCCCGTCTTTTTCTCCCATTTAAAATGCCTTTGCCTGTTTCCGCATCATACTCAGTTCTACCCCCGACATTGGTCTTCTTTCTTCAAACTATTGGGTATTAGCAAGAAATGAGAGTAAGTATAGTTATTCCATATATCTCTTTTTGTTTTATTTGCACTAGCATAACAATAGTTTTCTTAGATAGATGGCGTTGGGAAGCTTCCTCCCTCTTGCAGATCTTTACACAATTTCTTTTTTTAACGTCTACAATTTAAAAACTATATGGGATGGATTCGGACACGTCGCCCCACCCTAATAAACCAATAGGGTGTAATTGTTTACAGTACTTCAACATGTTTTTAACTCCCTATTGTCGTTGTTTACAAAGCAGGGTTTATATTCCTTTATGTTCTATGTTGAGTTTTTTGTAAACGCCTGCTTTAGAGCCAACATATTGAAGCCAAATGGTCCATTGTGATGCTTTCTCCTTTCCCTCCGGGTAGACGTATCTGAAAAAAAAAAAGAAAACCCCTGCAACATCCTTGCCCGATTATGCCCATGAGTTAACCATGCAAATATTGTCATGTAATGTCCGTGTCGTAGTCTACATGGTGATAATGTTATAAATATGCAACCCCCTGACAGTTTTTGTCTAGCAGAAACTCACCTTATCCCAGCTAAACCATAATGGATGTTTTTGATTAGTTTTTCGTCCCCTCCCTGGAATGTAAAAAAATTTAACAACAAATATCCTCTTTTCCATTGCCATAGTCATATTGTTTTAAAACCTGCAACACAGACACACATCTCGGCTTGCCAAAAATGCAGCCTTCCACGCCAAATTTACCGTAAACTTTCCTTTCATTTCTAGTTGTCATTTTTAAAATGCAATTGGATCGGTCTTAACAGCTCTTCTTTTTTCCCACGGGCTCACTTTCAGTGGCATCAGCCGCGTCTTTGATTGGCTGGCATCTGCAGCCTAATCACAGGCGCGGCTGAACGGGACTGGCCCCCTCGCTTTGCAAGGTCCCGGCAAGCATGAGCCGGGACTAAGTGACGTGGGTAGTGGAAGGGCTGTAAGTATCGCATCTGAATGCGATTTTTTATTGATAATAAGGCGGTTGGTAGGTGGGCTAGAGGGGAACTTTTCAAACAAGGAAAATTGATTTTTTTTTTTGTTTGACAAATGGCCTCGGTTAAAGGCATGTCTACCCTGAATCAACTTTTAGTATAGGTAGGGCACCCCCAAAATGCTGGAATATTCTTCACCCAAAAAATGTTTCCATACTTAAAGAAAGCCTATACACCCTTCCGCGGCGGCCCGTCTCGCTCCCGGAATCCCTGTTTGGAGAAGTCACACCGGAGCTGACTGCAGCTGCGTCTGTGATTGGATGAAAGGAGCCATCACAGATGTGGCTGCATTCAATGGAGACCTAGAGGGAGAGAAGCGGATGTAGTATCAATCTAAATATTTGTTTAATAAAGAAATATTTAGCGGTTGGGGGATGGGAAAGGGGGTCGCCTACCTTAATGCCTAAAGCATTTCAGCTAGTAGCGCCGGGTGGGGGGGGCTCCCTGCACATATACCCTGCAGTCCTTACTAATGGGTGAGAAAGCAACTAGGCACTGATAAACTTGCCTGACTTCCTTTTCCTGGACTTTGGAAAGGCTACTGCAAAGTAGATAACCTATAGGAGCTAAGCGATGTTAAGGAAATGATAGTGATTTTTTGCGTAACTATTGGTTTGATTTTTTTTCACCAATTTATTAATATGTATCTTCATTATTAAGGTTAAGATGGTTTAAGAAGCTTCATAGCCGTTATCAAGTTTGAATAAACATAATTAACATTTTATTACCAAGCAATCTTTTTTTGATGGAATTAACATGCAGACACACCATTTGCTGCCCAGGATGAGCCCCCGAAACCTACGAGCCATCTGCGTCCGTGTAAAGCTGTAATTCATAATTAGTTTTCTTTCTTCCTCCTGAAACAAGACATTATACCATTGTAAAAGCTGGCGTAGCTTTTTAGTGTTTTATTCCATTATGTTTGAATGGTGAGGGGCGGAAACACCCCCCGGTGAGCCTAATGATACTCCTCCCTGAAAAGAACCCTCCCCATTGCATGACCCTACAATGCAAAGTTTCAACGAACCCAGCACTTGATGCCAAGCCTGTTTCTTAACCTTTAAGGAACATTGAATTGGGGGCGTCTAGCAATGCCTTACACTTTGGCTGTTTAGTAAGCCTATTCTCCAATCCTTACTTGGTGTTATCTCAGATACCTCAGTAAAAAGACAGCACCGTTTACTGGGGCTTACTGGGCCCACCGTTTGACAGGGGCAATACCTCCAAACTTGTGGGGCCCATTAAAAACTGAAAGAAATTTAACGAATAAGGACAATATTAGAGTTAGATCTGGGGTGCCAAGACAAACAGAAAGTCATCACATGTAATGTAGACCACGCTAAGGAAACGGGTTTCATATGAAATATCCCTAGTCCAGGATATGAACTAAATATATTCGAATAGGGTACTGGATATGGCATGCACCACCCATAGGAAGAACATCTTGCATAATACGTATCAAATAGTGAAGCCTTCTCATATTGGCATACCCATGTAAATGTACTACAGTCCGTGTGGATCGGAAGGGAAGCAGGCGGAGGCTGCCTCAATATGGCCGCTATTTATAAAGATCGTGTATCGTATCGTAAAATACCAGATCGTTATCGTAAAATAACGAATCCAGGGTTTTTAGCGATAATCGACCGTTATTTACGCGATATACGACCGTTATTTACGCGATAAAGACGACTCGTTATATGTAACGGTCATTATCGTTAAATTACCGTCGTTATCGTAAAACCCGGTCGTTATTATTACGATAACGATATCCGCATCTTTTATCATAGGTGCCCTTATGTGTATTTTGCTTAACTATAGGCGCCGGCACTCACCGCCCAGATTTTCCTACTGAAATGGATTGCCTATTGAAGGCGGAAACGTATGAGACAGATGGACTTCCTTAGAATAGCCGTCGTTTAGCCGAGCTTTCCTTCAGGGTATGATAGATGCGGGGAGTAGCGTAATTTACTGGCTTCTCCTTCTTTGGTCCTATAACTCCATAAAAGGAATGCTGAGATTGTAAAAGGGAGCTCAGACAAAGAGGACCCGCTATGTCGCTCTCTGCTTTAACTCGCAACCATGAACCTTTTCCGCTGGGTCCTACTTTTCGGCGTATTCTACCTTCGACTTTGTATTTTGGCGAACTTGGGTAACTTTTCCGAGATATCTCGAAGGGGATTCTGAAATCCCCATTGCTCTTGCGTTAAATCCGTCCCATCCTCTGATGATCTCTAGCTTCCTACCTCAGCCAGGATATATTCCTAGCCATTGCTCTAATTGCCTGCTCTCCATTTTCCTGGCATCCAGGCTGGCCATTATTCCCGTACGCCGTAGTCTTGTGGGACCTGGCGGTATTTTTTTATAACATTTTGCAGTGGAGTGGCCTGCGCGGCTCTGCGCACAAAAGGAGCATTCGTGGCTTAAGACCTGCAAACTATTTTGCTCTCGAGGGTATGAAAAGTAATTGCTCGAGGGAGATCGAAACTCCTGACCAAATGAGATTGCCCCTATGGGTAAGCACTCCATCTGAGCGAACATGCATTCTTAGCTAAGAATGCGGTGGCCTTGATATTCAAGCCCATTTCTGGCCTGACTGTCCAGCGGCCGCTGACTCCTTCATCGTAATTGGCGGTGGCCTATGCAGTCTTGCCCATGGGTGTTTTTTGTTTTACGCTCTGAATATCACGTCGGCATAGTAATGGCTGACAAAAATAATTTGGTAGCATTTTTGGTCTGGGCTTTTGATGACCGTAATCTGCCTTATCGAGCAGTTTTACGGCATGATGTCCGTTGTGATTAAGGACCATAAAGTGTTCAATGATCTTCATTCTAGCCATATTTTTTGTCCTTATTTCCCCTGGACAAATAGTACCCCCGCGAGCGGCTATACCCCCGCAAAATAGGATTCCTTTCAAGCCCATCAACTGAAGGAAGCCTTCGGCACAGGCGGGAATGCTGAAACGCTCTCTCCTGGGGGCTGGGTTCACAGTTGCCCCCGGCAGCTGGGTTACATAGTCTCAATTTTGCCTCATTCGGTCTGTAAGACTTGCACAACTCAGCCTGTTCATCCGGCCGTTGCACACGACTTGTCTGGCCCCCGCTGGTATTACCGCGCTAAGCCCCATGCACAGGTGTCAACCTCACCACTCCATGCCTTACCGTAGCAGCACTGTACTCGCCTCTTCGATGCTCACTTCAGTTGAATCACGCGTTGTGGAAGGATTTCCCTCCTCACTCTGTGGGTATGTTCTGCCACAGCCCCGGCTTTGTGTTATATATTGTAGCATAGTTTCTCTGAGGCAAGATACGCTAATGCTTCCATGTGGTAGTAGCACGCCTTCAACTAAGGCCCAACAACGTCCTTTAGATATTGGATGGTCTTATGCTCTTGATACTAAACATTGGATAAAAGGCCTCTTCCCATCCTTGTCTAAAGCCAGTATGCATGGGGGAAGTGATAGCGCTATAATACTATCCTATTATGGGTCAAGGTCATGAGACTGAACCTTTCCTAAGACTATGCATACCAAGCAGGGGAGATGTCTGCCCAGATAAATGACCCAAGGTAAACGTTAGGGACCTTCCATACTGGGGTTACCTGGATTGTTTGGAAGGCTTTTCAAACTTTATGCATAAAAATTGTACTAAAAACCGCCCATGTTTTTATTACTGTTTGTCCTAGCATAAATATTATGATATATGGGGCCCAGGATGTGCATTGAAATCATCTCTTTTCTGTTTGTTCATTAAGGGCGCTGTACGATCTTACACCTACTCAACCCCCCGCGGCTCCCCTGCTGGTATAACCCCAAGCCCACAACTAGTGTTGGCTCATCCAGCTCCAGCCGCCTGTACAGGCACTGGTACTTGCGCCCTTAGAGCCCTTCGGAAGTCACCTGTTGTGGAAGATTTTCTCATCACTCTGTGGGTAGCTCAGCCAATCCTAGGCGTCCTGTTTGACGTCGTGGCTGGGTGATGACTGCTCCTGTTCCTTTCCTGCCTGAAGTTGATGAGGTCGAGAGGCCCTTGACCCTCAGCTGCCTCTGGAGCGGGTATGCTGCGGCGTCTGCCGTCTCACTTGATCTAGAGTGATGGCCTGCGACTTCCCCCTTCTTCTAACGGCTGTTCCTTTCGTCAATGGCCTGTAGGACTCATCGGCTACTGTTATGGGAGGAGGTAATATCTGCTCTCTTCTCCCATGATGCCTGCATACTGCTGGGCCCTATGGGGGTGGGGGGGGGGTGGATCTCGGCATAGAGTGTCTTCCTCTCTCTGGATCGGGCCGGTTCTCTCTGGAAATTCCGGGTCATCTAACTGGGGTCTGGGTGTCCTTCCTCGAAATGTGGACCTAGCGTCGCACAAACTCTGTTGGGCCTGCGTCTAGACACTCTCCTCCTGCCTTATTGGCTGGGTCGGTCCCGGGGCGGTGTCGCCCTGCCGATGCTGCGCTACAGCTGGTGGGGCTGTTCTGATGCAGTACCAGAGGCTGGGCGCGCACCTGCCTCTGGCGCACTCTACTCGCTGTTGTCTGGCGGTCAGGCCGGGCGGGTGGGTTGGGGCTGCTCGGCCTCTATCAGGCGTGCAACTGGGGGCAGTTGCTCTCGACCCTTGCGACTGTGAGGGTGGAATGGTGTTGAAAGCCTTCACGGTAGGTCTCTCGTCATGCGTCGTATCCTTATCGCCACTGGGTGTTAGCCCGGCGTTATCTGCGGTCAGAGTCTGGGAGGAATGGGACTCTAACGGACAGGTTCGTGGGTCGGCGTACGGGCCTGTACCATCCGTCTGGCAGATCTAGTCTTGGGTCTGGGGCCCGGTCCCTAGTCTTAGGGTTTACCGCGGTCCAGTGGGACCATCCCTCCCAAACTACCCTGCATGTGCACCGCGGCTCCCTAGTGTGTTTGATCCTCATCCCTTACCCTCATCCACATCTTGCTCTAGCGTCTTTCATCCTTAGATATCCACTCCTAATCTCACTTGTATTTGCCTGCCTGTGTCTTTGCTCTGAGCTAGGAGAAGAGAGCTGCCTCCTCATGTTGGCAATTGGGCAAGCAAAAGGTGGGGCCTGGCTGGTCCTCGTGCGCTGCCTTTTATAGCTTAGGATTATCGGATGACGTGCACGGAATACCTGCGACTAGTCTCGTTAACCATCATCCTCCTCCGGCTTCTCGCAAGCCCGTCGCAGCCATATCGGCGAGTGCTTGTTACGTTTGAACGTCACGTGCTCTGCGGGCGGACTTCGGAACATACCGAAATCCTTTAACGCTATGTAGTACGCCGCTAACCTTGCCTAGGGGATGCGGAGCGGACTACTAACTCCCAAGCATCCTCTGTGGGAGGTCAGACGTCTCCATGTATTCCCTCTAAACCCGGCTCTATAGGAAAATCTTATAGTATTGGAGGCTAGTATAAAAAGTTATTAGGTGCGCATCCAAATCGTTTGCCATAAACTTCTTGGCTAAAATTGTTTCCCTTTTCATGAAGATACTGTACAAGTAGTGATTTTATTTAGTGATGAGGCAAGTCCAAACCTGGAAGAAAAAAATTCATTGCTTTCCATTTTCTTTGGCAGATACCTGGAGAATACTTTGTCTACTAATGGCATGGTCATTAGGTAGATAACGCTTGCTTGTCCAATATCTGATGGCCTTTGTGAAAGCTATTCTGATCAATACTATGTATCTTAGAAGATTAAGAGTTAGTTATACTTACTGGTTAGCCTTAAATATTGGCCTAGCCATTTATGTCATGCAGGTCTTTCTGTCCTTTTCAGAGAGTGCTATGGACATGTAGCAGTCCTTTAGTTTTTCATCTACCTCTTGGCAAATAATTCTGTTCTTGTTATGTTATGTCAAAGTACTAAAACCGGTCAAAATATATTCTTTTCTATGTAACATTCATTGAGAAAGATCATACAGTATGGTACGACCTTGCACTATCCATACTGAAAGCTCACATCTTATATAAGATGTTTAGAACATAAAGGATTGACTGAATTCCTGCATTAGTTCAGATTACATCTGTGTGTGGCCAAATTATGGTTCACTGATATAGCATATTGACCATGGGATATTCTCAGAACCAGATCGTCTGCACTGCCAGTTGCAAGGGTAATGTTTCGAAGTGGGAAATGCTAAGTATTTATTTAATGTGTAGTCTTATTGAGAACAAACTTTTAGGCATATGCGAAGGGTGCTATGATTTAGGAAAGAATAAATTATACAAGGCTTCTGGTACGTCTCATCGTAATATTAATTTTAAAATTGTAGCTATACAGGGGATCTACTTTAGATTAGGTTAATTCCACAATGCAACTTCTTACAACTCGTCACCTTAATGAATAGGTATACAGTAGACAGTTTTCAAGCAGGTACGGCTATGCCATATACAGCTAGTATGTTTACATCAGGATCAAGCAAGGCTAACTATAAGCTGATTGGCTCTTGTTCTTTATCACTTTATATTATATAAATATGATTGAATTGTTTTTTTTATGTCCTCTCCCTTTTTTTTTGTTAGTCTAATTTTTAAAATATTAAGAGGTTTTCCTTGCTTTTTGTTGACTTTTTTTTTCGTTTGAGTTTGTTTTGTTTTTTTTTTTCTTATATTTTCTGAAATATTTTTTTTTTTTTTTTTTTATTTTTTTTTTTTACTTTTTTTTATTTATCTATTGCTTCTTCTCTCATCCTAGCGTATTTTTTGTTTTATCTCGTCTTTGTTTTATTTGTTCTCTCCTTATTCTTTTTTAGTTTATTAGCCTTCCTTGATTTTTTTATTTTTTTTTTTTTATCCCTTCGTCGTTTTTTTTATCATTTCTTATTGTATGATTTTTTGATTTTATTGATTTTCTATTATTTCTATTTTTTTATCTTTTTTCTTTTTTGCACTCATTTTTGTTTTTTGACTCTCTTTTTTTTATTTTCTCTTGTTTCTTTTTGTTTTTTTTTATGCTATCGTTTACTTGTTTTTTGATGATTGTTTTTTTTTTTCTTTTTTTTTTTTTTGATGTTTGTTTTTTTTATGTTCTGCTCTCTTTTTCTTCTGTCATTTTTTTGTCGATTTTATCTCTGATTTTTGTGAAAATATCTTTTTATTCTGATATTTAGTTTTAATCCCTCTTTTGGTTAGTAAATTTTTGATTTTATTTGTTGTTTGATCTTTTTTTATCTCCTCTTCTCTTATCCCTCTTTTTGTTTTTTTATATCTTTTTGTTATTTTCTTTATTTTTTTTTATTTTTTATTTTTGTTGTTTTTTTGTTTTATTTTTTTTTTTTGATTGATTTTTTTTATTTTATATTTTTTTTTTGATGAAATATTGTTTGTTTTTTTCTTCTCTTATTGGATTTTTTCTTGTTTTAATTTTGTTTTCTGCGCTTTTGGATTTTTTTTTTTTGATTTTTTTTTTGTTTTTTTTTTTTTTTAATTTTATAATTTTTACATTTTCTTCTTAGTTTTTTGTTATCTTTTCTCTTTTTATCTATCTGGCTTGCCTCATGGAGAGTTTAGGAGCTATCCAATGTGGTGGGGTGTCTATGATATTACATATCGGAAATTTGTATATGTATGTGGAATCTATCTCAACTCAATTACCCATTTAATGACATACAGTAAATGTATGATAACGTATAGGGCACTGACTTATATTAGTTAGCAACATCGCAAAATATACAGAAATTACATAAACTTTACTTACAGAGCTGAGATCCGTCGCTATTTCAACGTGGAATGCAAATTGGGAGGTTAACCATCAACCTCTAGGTCTGCTACATGTGAAGGAATGTATAACGCAAATGGGAGGTTAAAGTTTGTCTGGCTAGCAAAAACGAGTTTGTGATGTGTATTGTATATGTCATATAGCACACGCATAGGCCTCCATCATATCTACCACAGTTGTCCAGCCTGGCAGTGGTAATTCATGAGTAATAAGTAGCAACGACATCCTGGCTCGTCTATGGATGGGAAGAAAGTTGAAAGGAGCATGTCCACCCTTATATAAAGAATTTCCCCATATAATAGTATTTGCCTTCCCCCATCCCCAGACCGTTATAAATAATTTTAAGAAGTGCCCTGATCTTTAACTTACCTTCACTTCTCTCTCTCCCTCTGACGTGCAACGGCCTGCGGCCTTCTGCTTGCAATACACTACAAGGCAGGGGGGCGGGACTGCGGCAGCCACTTCTCTGATTGGCTGAGAGCGCTAGCCATGCAGCGGATCGCGCTTCTCAGCATGCCGGGGGAGAGAGGGAAGGTAAGTAGAGTTCAGCGTACTTTCTTAAAATGTTTTTAGTCGATTGGGGCTGGGGGAAAAGAACCGTAAATGGGTTAGGGAGAGGGAGGGAAAGGGCTATGCGTTACGCATGGGGCAAAACTTCTCCCGGTATGGTCCGGAGACGGTTAGGCATAGTCCTTATATGGGACTCTGCTTATCCTACCTGGGGGCATGTTTTTGGGACTTTGGGGGGGACTACGGAGGTAGAACCGTCATATGGAGCTGGGACTTGAGGTAAGGATTTTATTATCACTACATGGGTGGGCCATTATGGGGGATTATACGTTGGGGTGTTATCTATGCCGCTGTGTGTATGCTTGGAGAGTATATTTGACTGGTCAATAAAGACCTGTGTATTCAATATCCTGTTACCACTGTGGGGAGGACAGATTATTTGGACATAGACAATCTTACTTTATTGTACCCAACTCTGGAGCAACAGATGAAGTGTATGCTGCCAACTTCCAAAGAACACACAATATACTAGGACTATTACTGATTCAGAATTGGCGCACGCATAAGACAAGGTCGTTCACGACTGCCCATGATTACTGCACGTATGTTATGTGGGGAGACCTGTTTATTATTTGGGGTCACTGTCCTGGCTTGTGGCCATGACCACCAGAGTATAACGCTCACTGGTATCGGCATGTGCTACCCATAATCCTTCATAAAGCAAGTGTATCTGGTAGCAAATTGGTGGCATTGTGCTGGTAATACGGCTATTTATTCTCACTGTTTTTTTGTATGTTTTTTTTCTCTGTATTAAGCCTATGGAGGCTGCTACTGGGAGATTTAAATCATAGCTTCGTTCCTTCTAGCCTGCTAAATGAATTCCCGCAATACTCTAGTCCCTCTACAGGCCCAATTGCGCATTGAAACCTCTTTTAAACTCTGATCCTGCCTATTTGATGGGGTAAACCGCATGGAGTGGACATGTATTGCTAGAACATGATTTGAATTGGCAGCGCACTATTAATGGTTGGGATGAAGGTGCAAGTCCTTAGACCTTTTGCTAGTGGTAAAGGCCTAGGCAGGTATACCTAATGATGTACTGTAATACTCCTGAAATAAATAAATAAAATATATAATCATAAATAATGCAGTTATGCGCGTCTATTAAAAATTCTCTGTATGCACCACTTGCGTGGTGAATACTTTATTCACTAGCATGTTTAGTTCAACCACAACCAGTGGCGGCTTAGATCACCTGGGTTACTCTTCATGGTCAGATTATTCCTATTTGGTCCTCTGTAAAGCTGGTGACTTGTAGGATTTCTCATATCCACTATATCCTCCACACAGCAACACATACACTATCTCTAATTTCCTATTGTGCACCAATCGGCACACTTTTGTCTAGTTTATGTATATAATATATTTATAATCTGAAGCTATTTATTATTTGCCCTCCCCTTGTATTACTGTTCATGGTATTTTTGTTTATTTATAGGCAGAGTGCTGCGTGCCCTTAAGTGTGCTTATATATAACTATACTATAACAACAATACCTTAAATACATTAAAGACAAAGATAAGTGTAATATGCCTCAATGGCATTTTTCTTAAAAAATAGCTTTAAAAGAGTAATAGCTATGCGCGCCTACCTTAACATTTTTCGCTGATTTCAGTGCAAAGCGCTCTCCTCTGCCTTTAAAATTAGCTTGCGTGAAGAGGGCTTATAGCGATTCTGCCTGCTCACTAACTGTCCTTTCAGTCTCACAGTGTCTATCAGTGAGAAATACACTCCTCTCACCCACCATCTGATCAGCTTGACTTGTAGGGCTGTATCCTAGCAAGGGATCATTTCTAAGTTGTTTAACTGGCAGATGAGGATGAGAGGAGTTGTAAGCAACAGACATTCCAAGCTCTGCCCTAATGACAGGTCTTATGTTAACTCATGGCCGCCTTGGCCGTCTAGGAGGCAGCTTTTAAGCACATCACGCTTTGCTGTGTGTATATCTAAGGGGAGGTGTTGCATTGCTGTAAATGTGAGTATGTTATGTGATTTCAGGCTTGTGCTGGAAGTGTGGACAGTGATGGGGGGTGATGTTGTTTTATTTTATTGTTTGTCTTTAAAACCACTTTATTCTCGCTGCTTAATTTAGGCCATTCCATAGGGATATTGATAGCGAAGTATTATCTACCTCCTGTTTTTTTTAATAGCCTAAAGTTATCTGCTTTCATAAAGTTTTGCTTTAATCACTATAACACCTGTCACCTTGCTGCCCCTGCGTCGACTTGTAGACCTGTTGAACATTTGGCCTTCTCAAAGGTATATATACCTACTTGATATATACTTGTTTTGTCAGTATAGCGCTCTGCCTCTTTAATTAATCGAACTTCGCTTTTCGCGCTTTGACCTGACTTTTAACGTAAGCTATGCTCGTAATTACTATTATATGCCGCATCTGATGGTATATTTTCAATTATTGCATTCATGCACATATTTAACTGTGCATTCCGCTTCGTATACTACCAAGCAGCAACTTCCAGTCAGTAAACACGTGAGTTTATGATATATAAGGCACTTAAATGAAACTATCTGAAATTAAATTCAGATGATCACTCTAAAAGAATAGGACATTAAACATAAAATGATACAGTGAATTTGGAATATGATGATAGTTTCTACGTGATGGTACAATTTAAATTTTATTCGTTATAGAATCCTGAAATGTCGTGGGGGGCACAGGGCCATACAAGGTGGTTATAAATTCTACTATTTTTCTAAGATGGAAAGCAGTACTTTGTAGATATTCTAGGTAAGTCCTCACTGATAAACATACAGGGTTATTTCATAAAAGTTCTTTTGTTAAAAATAAGAGTGTGCTTATTTTGTCCGCTAATCGAATCAGATGTTAAGTAACTATTTGAAATGTTATCTGTAATTGACGATTGGGTTGAGGCAAATTTTAAAACTATAGAAGCTTTTTTATTGAGCTCACGGCTGTAAGATTTTAAAAATAGTATTTTCATTGAACTTTTCCTCATTAGTAACGCACCTACAAAAAAACAATGTATTGAAAACCAATTAATAAATATAAGAACACTCACGTACTTACTTTCTGCCGACCAGGTCAACTTCAGTATGCTCTACTCCGACAGCATCCATTAAATATATCACAATAGTAAAAGGTAAAGGTGCTGCTGTTGGACTAAAGCGAAACCAAATGTCTGCCCTAAGGTGCCTTTTTAATGTACTGTTCAGCTACAACATGTTTTGGATATTACCAGATCGCTTTATCAGTGTTTATTTCGGCACTTTTCAGTTTTAATGTAATGGCTGTTAACGCCACGTTGGCAATACTGTATAAACTGCCTCTGTACTTTCCAGGTCTCGTCAGTTCAGATAATCATATGACATGTATCTTAAGTAGTGTCCATCTCTTGTGTAGTACAATAAAAATGATGGTCTAATCTAATTGATACTTCATCTCTGCTTCCTGTCCTGCTGCAGGTGATGTGCATTCTCATTCAAGAATATTGAGCTGCCACGAAAAATTCTGCAGTTATTTATTTAATAGAAAAGCGGCATTTGGTCTATACTTATGAAAAAAGTTTTTTAGCGTAGTTTGTAAACGCAAAATACCTTAAAATCCGCCTACACTTAAAGTCCTACCTCCTCTTAGGGGCTAGAAGACATAAAAGCTGCTTATAAATCTTAGTGGTGATCAGCCCTGCTACTACCCCGCGCAGCAACACTCCATGAAAAGGAATGTTAGACTTTGTGCAAGCTAGGCATTTTTTCTATTCAATCGTACAATCTGGCGCGTACTTCTCAAAATATTTAGTAGTAGCGTCAGCCGGCACGTGAAAACAAAACGAATGATTAATCCTTGCTACATGTAATATTGGTCATCGGGTAGGTGATTTAACAACACTCATTTTATGGGGGAAAGGTAGGTTATTGCATCTCCTTCCAAAGGACCTCTCCTTTTAATTAATTTTAAAAACGTCACATGGAATTTTTCAAGGTCATAGTTATAAGTTCTGGTCTCGCCTTCCTGGGTCATTCATTATATAAAAAATAATATATATTCTATATATATCTGATATATTCTAATTAGCATGCTATCAAGCATCTGTATTCCTATTAGCCGCGAGTGAGTGCTACACTGTAAATCGAACCTCACTTGTTCTAATAATTAGGCACTAGGTGTAAACGAAACCCGTGTCTCTGTAGTGAATTTCTTCCAATTGTGAAACATTAAAATCATGAGTCAAATGACTCATAGGTATCATGGATACTGCACCAGTCCTGCTTCTGTGGTCCGGGGTGCCGCGGCCTCCGAACTCTTCGCTTTGGTTCTGTTTAGTACTACATGTATTTTAATGGTAGATTCTCTCACGGATCGCGGGCACTCCGGAATTCTTGGAGTCCACACTACGTTAGTTAAATAAATCCGAGCGGCTTTATTGAGGTCATATCACGGCCTTACGCACTACAACATAGTAAAAAATCGTCTGGCGCTATTTTTTTAGCTATGGTTTGTAGTTTGTAAGGTGTGATATCTCTCAATAAAGCCGTGTTTTATTTAACTAACGATTGTGGGACTCTGCACAGAATTCCGGTGTGGGTCGCCGATCGTGAGGAATCTCCTATACTACGTGTGTTACTATATAATATTAATATATATATTATATATATATGATCTATTTATTTTTTAACTAGTTATAACAAACTTAATAACAAAAGATATATAATGGCTAATATGATAATGCTCATGAGGATAACGCAGGACTCTGTAACCAATTTTTACAATATGTGGAGATCATAGTCCCGCGTTGAGACCAATCGATAGCAAGTGAGGATACTATAGACGACATCTTGTGCTAATTGGGACTTGGAGTCTCCTTGTGTCAGAATTCGCCCAACTAACATTAGAGAACGTTAATAATGTGCATCCAAATATTCGTCCACACATGGGGTACATAGGATACTACTGTACCATGTGTGGATTGTTGTGTTGGCAGGATAATGGGGTTATGCATCACGGATATTATATCAAAACCTACTGATCTATTAATCAGCGGTTGATGTATCTACATCTTCGTGCCGCCTCGAAATGTAAAGAGGTCGCATACCCGTGAGTCCCATTGAAAAGAGTGTAACGTATGTGATTGATGCGCTGTCCGTAGAAACTTCAAAATTAACCATATGCAGAAGAAAGTTTCACAGAGGGGATATCTTCCTTATGTATTGATAATATTCAGAATCTTATGTAAAGAAAGCCGCATATGTGAGGGCCCCCGTGAGAATGCGAAAAGGATACGCATTGGTAAGCCCAATAGTCTGTACAAAGACGTGATATCAATCGTATTTTGAGACCAACATTGGTATAGTCTTGAAGTATGGGTATCCTCCTGGTAGGAAAGAGATTTCTGTTCTTTTTCACTTACCTTTGTATAAGAGAAACTAAAACTATATCAAGCCGATCTTGTACTACTCAGATTTTACTAGTAAACTAAAATAGGGAGACTCGGCATTATAAGGATATACTTTCCTAGGCAGATCGTGTAATCATTGTGTCTAATGTAGAAAAACAAAAACTTTGTACAATCCGCAGAACGGGTGGAGGTTTTTCCACTGAAAGAGGCTATTCACATGCAATACTTGTTATGGTGTTGTGTATGGCGTTAAATCTCTTGTCCATGGGAATAATTTAGTATCGGAGGAGACAATACAGCCCATTACAGGGAGATCTCTCAACACAGTATTCGCTAGGTAATGTTAAGTACCCGTGGTCGCATCTCCGCATTTTGTTAGAAATGGGAACACAAAGATCTGATTACAGTTTATGGTGTTTGAGGTAAGGGCACCACGTTGAGACGAGGTGTTAGATCGCGAACTGGTCGTTACGTACGGTAGGTTTGGTTGAATTACCGACTTAATCTCTGTATTCTACTGGTCTCAGACAGGGTGCTATGATCTCCACATATATTTGTAAATAATATGTTAACTGCATGTCCCTTGCGTTTCTCACGACGTTATCATATTGCATATATATCTTTTGTTTAAAGTGTTTGTATATACTGTAAAAATACATGTATAGGTAACCAGCACGCCTGCTTTAGAGATAAATAGGGCGGACAGGAGGCTATTTATAGATTATGTCAAGAATGATGTATATGTATGCCACTTTCATATGGCTGATATAGTAACTGTATGGCTTGAGAAAGGGATGTGTGCTAAACGGCCGTCGAAACTATCGCTCCTATATCTATATACGGTATATGGCAGTTGGCCTGATAATATATTGTGATGATGCAGATTGGTGCGGTGTATTTCTTCTTTATATATATGGGGGGTGGACTTAAGCTACAACCCCTGCCGTGACCCGGCAACTAGAGTACATGATGAATAGAATGCAGAAGTGTCGGTGTCATAACCACTATTTATATATATAATTGATATATATATATATATCAAGTCGCACCGCACTCGCTCCTAACTTATTAACATAAGTGGGCCTTGGGTTCTTTCGTAGAAAGTTTAACAACAAGCCGTGAGATACAGTAGCGACTCCTTAGTCTGGGACAAATATTTTTGATTAGATTAAAGTACCAACTGCTAATAATTGGTTGTCGTCTTAAAAATTTTCTATGCTCACTACTGATCTGCGCGGCGTAGCTGTTCCCACTGCAGAATATATGAATTTACATACACAATAGCGGGATCAGGGATCGGGCGCACTCCACACGTCTTACAAAAAACAAAAAAAAACAAGTGTTTATTCACATAAACTATAGTTGTACATGTTGGCCGCGGGCTATAAAACGAGGGGCCTGTATTCTATAGACCATCTGAAACGCACAAAGTGCAGGTTAACTTCACATCTAACAACCACTCCCGGCTGAGGTGTAGGGGTCGTTGTCCCTTGTGACGATCACTCATACAGAAACAGATAGAATTAATGCAATCAAATATAGATAGTGTATTACGTTTATGGCAAAGTGGCATGTGCTAAATAATATACTATAAATCAAACTTTAAAACGCAGGACTCGTGAGCAACTATTAAAGTCATATGATATTTGTTGGGCAAACTCTAGGGCATAATATGAATAAGTCTGTACGTCAGCTATAATGTAATCCAGCCTAATGCTTAGGCAGAAGGAAGCTACGAACTGCAATATTAAAGTACATCAGCCCGATCTGCGTATGTATAAGAATCTCGACAGGCGGGCCGAAGTTCTATGTCTGCCGGGACAAAATAACTAATTAAAAGAGCTCGTCGGCTGGTTACTAGTAGTAAGAAACTATAGTTAGCGGGGGAGATAATTATGTACTGGACTGCTAAAGTATCAATGTGGTAAGGCGTCTAATCACTCCTACGCGATAAGGAGATAATTCATATGGGTGGGTGACTGTCTGCTAAGGATAGAAACTATAATACTGAAGTACTAACTAGGCAGGCAACAAGAATGCTCCTGTCACTTCCTACGCTGACTGAAGTGTACAGCAACTCAGCGTCGGTGCCATATGGCAGTAGCTAGTATCTGCAGTTTTGTGTAGATCTGGTACCAAGAATTCTCCTTCACGCTGGAAGTATGCAACCCCAATACTTATTTAGTATGAGACTTCTATCCAATTTTTTAAGACGGCGATCTCTTTTATCAGCTAGTTAAGACTTAAAAGGAGGAGATGGATGTTTTACTTGTCTATGGCTATTTATCTCTTTGTACGTTACGGGGAATTAAAAAGATACAGAGGGGATTTTTGGGTGATCTCAAGCACACAACTATTGGTAGACTTCGACAGGACTTTCTGCTACGCTTATCGTTGCGAATAGCACAATAAGTGTTCCATGGGATTTGATGCTACTTGTATCCGAACAGTAATCGAACAGTATCAAGCATGAAATTCAAGCAATTTGAACAAATCATTTATGCAGGACCCTCATGGCTGATAAGCCTAATAATTGGCTTAATAATTGAAAGCAACTACACAACACTAGAATCATACTAGACGAGTTTCATACGCTTAGAGCGCTGATAGCATCGATAGTTCGGAGACTCCTCAGAAGGGGAGAATATCCCCCACCAGACCTCTTCTCTAGAGGCTCACAGTGACACCGCATTGCTGCATGTATGAGTACAAGAGTCTGTGCATGCAGAAACAACAAAGCGACAAATTAGGTAGGGGTCGGCACACCACAGGAAAACCTTCTGAAACGCATTCCGGTAAGCGATAGTTTTTAGAGGCTCTTAGTCAAGCATAATTAACAGATGCTGAGAACAACTGCTACATAATGGTTGTGCGTCTTAAAAAATGTTTTAAGTATATAAATGGTAAAGAAGTAATTAGGACGAGATGTGGGACCGATTAATAATGGAGCTGAGGTGGTTGTAGAGGTAGCCGGAAAAGGCTAATCATGCTAACCGTTCTTTACAATCGGTTTTTACTGTTGAGTAATCCTTGTCCTTGACAGTAGTGATTGTATAATATTGCAGGGAAGATAAGGACGAGTATTCACATGTATAACAGAGGATATGGTACGGGAAACCATAGAGCAACGTTAATAATCATTAAAGCGGCAGGACGTCATGATGGTATTGCATCTCTCGATTTTTAAAAGCTTTAGTTTTTGTCAGTCTATCTAGTACACTGTTCTCATCTTTTTGGCAGATTCGTCTTTTGGGTCTGGGGATGTGCGCGCTGGTATTGTAATAAAGCGCAATGTACTATATCCCCAGGCAATAGTCAAAAGGTAATCGTTTACAGTCCTGGCAAACTATAGGACTCTGTTAAGCCCTAACACAGTGGTATGGAAGTGTTGATTGAACTTTGTTCAGGATCATATCCTTGACTATGGGTTGTCTCTCAGAGATCTATGCTTATTAGTAGTAGTCAGCTATGGATTTTATGAGAAATAGATGGTTCATGCCAACAATATTAATTGTTTTTTATGAACGTGAGTTAAGAAGTTAGTACCAGGCACAGTCGGTGGATGTGGTATAATTTGGATTTTTGCATAAAGCTTTTGATAAACTGTGCAGTCATAGGCGACTAATGTTAAACTGAGGACTGTTGCCTTGAAGAAAACATTTGTTCATGGATAGAGAACTGGTATATTGGACTGTCCCGCTATACAGTAGAGTGGTGTTAATAGAGCTACATTCTATGGGGCTTAAAGTTCTAAGGCATAGTAGCCTCAGGGTTTGTCAATGGGCGCCTTCCTTTCTTTTTTACTGTATTTCATAATGACTTGAGAAGGGGCATGTGAGAGGCAAGGTCTCAGTGTTTTCGATGATCACTAAACTATGCATAGCTTGAAACTTCCATGATGTGGGCAAGTGCTGCAACATGACCTAGAATAGATTATCAAATATGGGGCTCAGCAGAATGTCAGATGATATTCAATGTTGTATTAAATGTAAGGGTGATCATTTGGGATTTAATAATCCTGTGCCACCTACACAAAATGCCTCTGTGTTAAGTGTGCATCTGTAATGATAAAAGGTATTTGGGGTTCTGGTATTAGAACAGTACTTAGCTATAATAAAAACAACTGGCTCATGTAGCAAACGCTAGAGCTAGCAGATATTGGTCTTGTATAAAAAGGGGATAGATTGCTAAGATAGAAAATTATTATTTCCCTCTTTATTACAAGGCCTACTGGTTAAGCCTGGCATTTGGGATATGCGTGCCGTTTTGGAATCCGCCATATACAAAAGGGACATCTTGGATATTGAGGGAGTTCAGAGAGGTCATACCTAAATTTAATAAGGTGATAATGGAGGGGCTTGAATATGCAGGCAGATTAGTACAAGTTAAGGGGCTGTTTACACATTGAGAAGCGATTTTTGGCGTTGGGACATATAACCTGATACAAATATATTAATGGCCCATACAATGAACTCTCTGTGCATTAGTTTACTAATAGGTGCATATTCAAAAGGACTCCAGGACTTCTTAAGTTGGATAAGAAAAGTAAGTTTCATCTGCAGGTTAGGAGGGCTTTCTTCTAGCAGTGAGAAGCGGGAAATCTGTGGACTGTCCTTCCAGGAAAAGGCATGTCAGTATGTGGAATGGCAATTACATTGAGAGAATACTATGAAAAAGCGGCTGGATCTCAGTTTCTAAAACTAAAAAATATTGAGGAATTACTGTATTAATGCATTATGTATTGTCTGGTTGATGCCATGGATGCTTTCCGATGCCGTTTGGAGTCAGGAAGGAACTTTTCCCACCTTTTTAAGCTGGTTTTTTTTTTTGGGCCTTGCTCTGCTGAGTCAACTGGTAGTAGGGTTAAAAAATAGGTGATCGGTTGACCTGAATGGTACAGTATGTCTTTCTTCAACCCTTATATTACTATGTTATCTATGTTTGTGCCGATCCGAATAATATGAATCCTTTTAATTAGAGGTTGACTATTCAACTACAACGCATCTAAGTTTAGATAACCATTTAGAAAGCACAAATCCTCATACAAATCAACCCATGGTACCACGGGGAAAAATGTGAGAAAAAAAGTGATCTTCTGACACTCCGCCTCTCTAAAGTGTTCAATAATTTTAGAGTTTCTTATCCATCACTAATCCTTTGCGAAGATAACATGCATTTAAACAAACTTCTAACATTATCTAGTGAGGTAGAGTAATCTGCCCATCAAAAGTTAACAGATGGCAATAAAGGGCGGCAATTGTTTCATATTGGACTGCTTAGCACTTGCATGCACTTGAACAACAGTTGTCTGATGAGAGCATTATACAATTACTAGCCGCTCCGACTCCCACTGGGCTTTAAAAAGGATGAACAGTATTTAAAAAAACATGTTTGGCGGCTAATTGTAATTAGTCCAGATAGTAGTTTGGAAATTGTTTAAGTAACGCCTTTCCCAAAGTGCCGCTATAAATTATACACTTTGTCCAAAATCCCATAAATCTGTTACCGATCAACCCTGACGGTCCAATCTATGGTCGGCTCAGGGATCCTGCTTGTTCCAGGCATAGCTAATATATGCCGATACGTTTTTATAACGTGGCTTTAGTTCAAATATGTCTCCTACATAAGGGTATGGCACCAATTTACTGAATTATCGCTAAGGTTCCACTAGTGAATCTGGCCTCACATGGTGTTGTATGTTATCTCAGCTTTATATGTCTTCCATACCTCAGTTTATGTATTGAAGTTATTGCAGGACGACATTAAGAAAGTCCTAACACACGTATATGAAAGTCTGATGAAGCTTCTGAGCTCATCTTGACTAATAACATTACTTTGATTAGATTTGCTCCTCCTATTACTAACTAGTTATAGCCGGCAGTACTAAGGATTCTAACTTAGCACCATCGTTGGTACCTCTATATGGAGGCCCTTCACATGTAGAAGTAAATTAACAAAAAAAGAAATATTTTTTTTGGAAATAAATACAAGCTCACATACTAGTCACCGGACAAGCTTAATAGTTATTTACTGGCAGAATGAAGTTCGTGCTGTTCGTGATTTATATATGTCCAACTAGTTTGGTGTGAATAAACACCGTTTTTGTTATTTGTGAAGACCGCTATTGTGTGCCCGATATTCGTCTGTAACTATTATATTCGGGCGCACTATAATATGTTCTGTGTATTTACGGAACTATGGACCGTAAAAAGATGCAAGGTATATATATCTTTAAACAGTCTTTAACATACGAAATGAGGCAATTTGGCCAGGTGCATTGCATTCTAATTCATAAAGAAACTGTTCCAACCCCTTCTGCACCCCACCACAGATAGTAAAGACAAAATTGTCTATGTATCGCCACGCTATGCCAGTACATTGTCTATAGCAAGGAGGAGACACATAGACATGAAGGCATTGGCATATGTATGGGGGGTCTGCTACCATTGGGATCCATGGCAGTGCCCCTTCTTTTCCTGTAGGTATGAGTTCCCAATTAAAGAAAACTATAACTGTAAAAAAAACAGAATGAATTCAGAGCCATTGTTTTAAAAAAACATAATTTATATTAATTTCATATATATAATATATATATATATTATATATTTATATATATATTATATATAACATAGAAAAGATAATCAATGCAGCATTCCTAGGCCGCCACTACAATTCCTCATATTATCTCTCACACCTGGGCATCTTTATAACAAGGGGGTTTTAGTTATTCATTACTGTATTATTCACATGAATGAAAAGCGCTTCCAAACCAGTCTAAGGCTGACCTGAGATCAGTATGCGACTTCCAACAATGTAGTTGTAAAATTATCCTAATTGGGATGCTGCGACAATTCTTGTATTGTATATATATATACTAGTATATACAGGTCTCCTAATAAAAAGGCATTGTACAACGGCTAGCGGCACTCATAGGTCTTTCAATTCCAATATTTATTTAGTGTTTAAGACAAACATCAACCCTATTTCAGCAATGTGTTAAGCATCTCTCAAGATTAATCATAGCTTGAGGATGGCTAACCGATTGCTCGAAATGCGTTGATGTTTGTCTAAGGGGCTATTCTTAAATATATATATTGGAATTGAAGAAGACGGCTGATGCAGTTCTGTCTGTATCGTGCCTTTTTTATATTAATATATCTTATCTCAGCTTGCACGCAGGGCAATTTGACGTATAATAGCAGAACCCTTAATTCGTGAATTATATATAAAAAGTATTTGGCGTTTTGCTGGCATCTCACGTTCCCTGCCGGGTGATAATGGATTCCTGGGTGCTATCGAGATTCTGGGATACACTCACCAACGTATGGACGGCGCACTCTATAATACGGGATTTGTTCAATAAAACATTAACTTTTGTAATTTATACTTCATTAGCAAGTCAATGCATTATTGGCTACTCCTCAGGAGTAAAAGTTACGTTTTTATGTGAATCAGAATCCAGGATGAGTCGCGGCCGTTCCTGGGCCTTTGTGAGTATTATATATATAATATATAAATATATATTGCCTTGAGAAAGTCTGAGTGTTATAGGTACCGCAATGTTGCCTGTCGTTTTGGCACTAAGTAGTGAATAAAATTATTTCAGAAGACCCAGAGATGCTCCTTATTTTATATTTGGTTTATAAGAGGTGAGATAATGATTGCATTGCTCATCTATGCAGTATACATCTATGCTAAGTGTGGTGCCTGCAACAAACAATTACTATATTATCATATTAATATATATCCCAAATTGGCTGTCCTAAATATACTTACTAGCCCTCATTCCCAGCTCAACTCTCCTCAGACCGAATCCACTGACAGCCTCGGAATGTCCGAAATCTGGTCCTTCTGCTGCTTCCAAGGCGATGGAAAGGGCACAGAAACGATCAGCTATAAATGCGAGCTGAGGGGAAATGAAGGGTCTGGTCTTTAGGAGCTTATTTGAGTGATTGTTAACCTCGAAAGGTCTAGGTTGTGGGGTGGTGGTTATGGGCTAAGATTCAAATTTTTTGTTTGGGGGGCAGACTATACCTTTTTAAGCTGTCCCGTTCCGCCATCCATGCAGTCAATGTCAAGCTGTGGCCACTGGGCATAACAACGAAGTGATTTACTAAGTCTCTTTACCCTGCTGCCCCGGGGCTCCTACCTTATGCTTATGCTTATAAAAAGCCCTCATGGCAGAAGGAGTGAGGTCAGATACCTTTGGCACAAACAGACTATAACTTTATTGCATTAAATATCTGGTTACAAATGCACTATATAAATAGGTAAAAAAGCAGTTCGGGTTTGCGGGCAGTATACTAGTGACTAAGTGACTATTTTTTATATTTTTAGAAAAATGTGTTATCACTGAAAAATTACTTGCGGTCATTTTTATCTATGAATGAATATCATTGAATACACTTACTCGTACTCCATGATATGTTTGTTTTTGCTAGGCTTTGTTTGCTCAGCTTCATTTTTTTTTCTTCGTCCCCCAGTGGGCCCCGCATCTGCCATCCCAGACTATCTGTGAGGGCAGCGTATGCTCAGTAATCGCCATGAGGCAGTACTGCTAAGTAGGAAATTCCGCCACAAGCAGTTCACGTATCGCAACTGTCAACATTCATCTACATCATAAACTATACATTCAGTAAGAGTTTATGATAGCTAGAGGCATTTGATTGGACAGCCTGAATGTCGGTCGGTAAAGATGTTTTGCACAGACTGGTATTCTAAAGAAATAGGGGCGCAGATCACAACAAGAATAAAATTGTAGCAGGCAGAAGTATATTATGGTTTTCGCAGTATATGGGGCGAAAATTTAAAAAAAAAAAAACAGATTTCCCCAGTGTACATATCCTTTAAGGGGACATGCGCTTTAAATTCCAGTTTACGCCATATTACTCTTATGAACGTCATAGACCTTCTTTACAGTACAGATACGGCAGAAACATTGCAAGCACACACTAATTTTTGTTTAGATTAAAAGGATTCCTTCCTACCTCATTTTTTCTTCAGTCCCTGAATCTTTCTACTGACCTTTCAAGTATAATAAATCGATAGTAGAAATGACACCAACATCGTTTGTACTTAAGGTGCATCATCGATTCTCAGCATTATCTTGTGGGCCAAAAGGTAACACAAAACTCTATTATGCTACCTCTGCCCTATTTGTTTTTAACTCTATTTTCATGGAGGCTGACACAATTCAGTATATAATATGCCTGTCAGACTATTTTGCATAGAATTCTTATCTGTGGGTATTGCAGCTTATCCTGTAACCTAACCTTTACTAATCATTAATTCAACAGAGTTTTACACTTTTCAACTCTTTAGCAAATAAAAGTTCGAAAGAAAAGTAACAAGGATTCCGCGCAACAGCCAACAGACACTTCAGTGGATTGTTTTTGCAGAAAGCTATATATGCAAGTTAAACTCATTTGTACGCAATCTGCCTCCAGCGGCTTATTGGCAGGTACTTAAACCCACACCAAACACTGTAATGAGGCTGGCAGCAGTATGAAACCTCTGTCATTGAGTAGTTCTGAAGAGATAAGTGTTATGATGGGTAAAATGGTTTTCATTAAAATAGAAATGATATAGAGGCAGTAAAAACAACTATTAAATCATTGCTTTACTATAGATGTCTAAAGCTTTTCTGAGTTCGGTTTAGTTTTTGGAACTTAAGTTTTGTAATTCTAAAATGACCCATTGATCAATGGGATAATGGAGTTCAAAGATTGTTTGGATAAATTCAGATGAAATAGTTACGGTTACTTACTACTTACTGTAATGGTTGTGGCGCTACCTGGGAAATGTGTTCTGGGTTCACTTATACAGCACTCCTACGCTACATTGTTTATATAAACAAGTGTTTCCGCAGCTTTCACCATGCTTCCCCTAAATTCAGTTGGCAATTGTCGGGTTCAGTATCAATGGGCTACATTCTCGAGGGTTATGGCTCAATACTGAGGGTCCGATTTGCTGAAGCTAATCAATCAGATGTTAGCTTTTTACATGGTTACTGTACTTAGTATTAATTATCTGATTGTGTTAAAGGTTATCATTCATCTAGTGTCATGGTTAAGCTGTGGTAGTCATTTAGATCAACTGCAACTGCAAGTTGAAGTCATCTGACATTCTCAGAATGAATGTACAAGAATGTGTTGGTCAACTAAGGTACTATTGGAAATGTGACCGCAATCAGGCATCATAAGCTTTAGCAGGTATTCGGGCTTCGCTACGAATGCAAGTTGTTTGATTGCATGTAGCTAAGAGGAAATGATCAAAGCTGCCCAAAGTACGTGTCCGAAAACAGCTGATTTGTTTCCTTTATTTGAACTGAATTAGGCTCTTTTATACCTTCCATTTTTTTTGCAGAAAGTTGTACATTGAGGCAGTCCTTCAAATCTATGTTCTTGCCCTTAAGATGCAGGTACATGCTGAGATCCTGTGCGAATGAGTGGACTCTTTCTGTGCTGGTGCCATACATTGGTAACTCTCAAGTCCCAGCTCATTACTGGAAACTATTCTTTTTTTGTTGATCTGTCCCCTATTTATATAGATATCTAATCTGAAGCATCTTACATTTCAGCTGTTAATCAAGTAATCATAAAATATTCTGCTGTGTGCAATTCTGCTGGAATAGTGACAGTTGGTATGAGCAAAACTATCGTATAAACTGTTAGTTGGTTTTTGATATATTCTGTATAATCACTTAGCCAATAGCAGCCATTTGTTTTCGACGCCATTTGTGTGTCCATATTACTTAGTCTGTTTTTCTCAAAATGTACCAAGCCAAGCTGTTTCTCAGGCCATCGATAATACGTTATCTCAAGGTCTTTTGCCTCCTACATTCCAAGGTTTAGTACTCATCGCAGACACTGTGTCTGGCCACGCCCCCTTTTTCTCTTTGTGAAACTCAATGTAATACTAAATAAAGTGAGTTAGATTTTGCTACAAGATGTGTAGTTCAACTCTATCTCCGCGGCGCTGTAAAAAGGTCTCTTAGTCGTCTGACAGGCATCAATCAGAGTCCGGGGACTAGTGAGGATATTTATTCTAACATAACAAGGTGGGACATCGCACACCATGTAGGTAATCTTCATGCGGGTGCGTATTGGCCATGTTCTGCCAAAACCGCAATACAACATATAGCTCTTCATATATCCACGCACCCCAGTCTTAATACGTGAAGGTTTATAATCAATATTTCGGTGTCAACAGGACAATTTCTCAAGACACAATAGAACTTCTTGAGAGTTCTATTGTGTCTTGAGAAAGGTGTCCTGTTGACACCAAAACGTTGATTAATAAATCTTTTCACGTATTAAGACTGGTGTACGGTGGATATATGAAGAGCTATATGCAAACTATCCTTATCTGGTAACAATCCAACAGACATTTTCCAGTCAGACCAAAAGGTTGCGATGTTGACGGCTGTAGGTCCATGGCTTCCCGACTTATCCATTAGAAATAGCCGAACTATAAAAAGTTCAGTCGTTTTCAGTAAAAGTTTGAAAGTTCGAAAGTTTGAATTCGGACCCATTAAAGTCTATGGGAGAGTGAAAGTTCGAAAAGTGATTTAAGGCTAAACTAACAGTGGTAACTTACTGTAAATGGCTGTGGCACCTGGGAAATGGTCTGGGGAACATGTCAATATCACCAAAACTTGTATTTTCAAGTATTTTCCACATTCGTGGATTATCGAAGAAACGAGCGAACGGTACATTCGAGGATTATCGAGTGAACAAACAAGCCTTTCTGTGTTAGCGAACAGTACATTCAAGGTCTATCGAACGAATGAATGATCCTTCCTGTGTTGGCGAACAGTACATTCGAGGATTATCGAACAAATGAACGATCCTACCTAGGTTAGCAAATGGTACATTATCGAACGATCCTTCCTGGTTTAGCAAACGATAGATGGTTATCATATTACTTGGTTATTATATAGTTATTTTATTACTAGGTTATTATATGGTTATTATATTACTAGGGTTAGCAAACGGTACATTCGAAGGCTTGTGAAAACGAACGAACAACCGATCCTTCCTAGGGTTAGTGAACGGTACATTTGAGGATTATCGAATGAACAAACAATCCTTTCTAGGGTTAGTGAACGGTACATTCGATGGTTAGCGAAAACTAACGTTTGTTAGAAGCCTAGGAAGTGCACCTAGAATGGTGCATTCTAGGGTTAGCAAACGGCCCGTAAATTCGATAATTATTAAATATTCGATAATTATCGAAAATGTAGCCGCGAGTCAGAAAAATAGTTCGAGTTCGTCTGAACTCGGCTTGAGTTTGAGTTCTAGTCCATCCCTATTATCCATACACATTGCTGATAATGCGGATATTTAGCAAATCCATCAGATATGATAATTACTGAATATCGTCCATGTGTATGGGCACCTTTAAAGTCTTATACAACAATGCTCTCATTTAAACAGCTCAAACTCAGCTGGGACCCAGCAGGAAAAATTATGGCTGAGTACACACCAGGCAAATTTCATATCAGACAGACTTCTAATCGGATTCAGAGCTGACATACATTCACACAGCCCCTTTAAAACCGTGCCTGATCCATTTTTCATCCCAAAATAGGAAAAACTGACACTATCAGGTATTCAATAAAAGTTCTTATCGTTGAAAATGGTGCCAATTTTGCCCCAACCAATCAGATGTTAGCTTTCAAATGTTAAATAAGATCTGATTGGTTGGGGCAAAATTAGCACCATTTTTAACCATTTAAGAACTTTTATTGAAACTCCGTTTCCCAACATAACAACCACGTGTGTACACAGCCTCCATATTTCATCTCCGTTTTCTCCTTTTCTTATTTACACTTCTGTTCGAGGGAGACTTAAGTGTATTACACTCTTTCAGGGAGATGTAATCAGCTTTGTCTATAAAATGTTTGTTAAAAGTTGAGATTCTAGGGGTATTGATAAGGTAAAGCTTAACTGGATACATATAGGCCTAATGTATTGTGTAGAGCTGTGTGAGACAATTGGCTGCTGGGGATGCCAAGCGTGGGGAACTCGTCAGATTGTCCCTGTCTTCAGCACTAAATTTGGGATTTATTATATTAATATAACATTTCTTCAACATAACAATTTTTTAGTATTTAATACAATATAGTTACAAATCTAATACATAGCAATTTATAGAATACATAAAACATCGTGGGCAATCAAATTCAAAAGATGGTTTTTGCAGGTTGATATGGTTCAGGGATAAATGGGGGTCTGATCTTCCTCTCCTTCAGTTGATCCCAGTCTATTGTCTATGTAACAGGAAATACAAAGAAAGAAACAGATTAGTTTCCCTTTTTAAATAAAACTCCCAGTCCCAGTTCCCAGTCCCAGTATCCGTCCCATTCCCAGGATCCTTTGTGGTTCTCATGTACAATGTCAGCCATATAAACTTACCTTAAAGAATGGACGCTCCATCACTTCCTCGCTTCTGGCAATCTTCCTCCAAGACGAATCCTCCGTTTTTTACCAGAAACTACAAAGACAAAACAAATTGTTACCCCACAGTCTGGATAGTTTCCCAGCAGATTGTACAGTAACAGGTTCACTGGTTACTTACTCTCATTAATAATACTTTGGTGAGGTGGGTTAATTTTTTGGGATACTTTGGTCTTCCATTCATTATACTATCTCCTAGTTTTTCCTTGGTTTTACCATCAAATGGCACCTAAAGAAATAGAGAAATATCTGTTTAAAAACCTGAAAAATGGCACCAATACATTAAAGAGCTACACAGTTCCCCAAACATGAAACCCACCAGGCAAAGACCCCCCAAACAAACGTCAGTGAGGCCCTTTAACCCAGAACTATGATACTTTCCAGTATGAACAATAAAATGTCCATTAGTTGTATTAATACATGTTTTATACTTACACAACCGACCAACATTTTATAAATCATCAGTCCTACAGCCCACCAGTCCACCGATCTGGTGTAGGGCTCATTCCTCCACATCTCCGGGGCTTGGTACTGTGCAGTGCCACATGGTGAGAGCATCTCATCTCCATGGCCAATTCCTAAACCAGAAACAAACATTTACAGTCACCTAAAGACGTCTCTACTGTGTATTATTACAGTTTTTATCTCAATACTGCTTCATGGGGACACACTTCAAACTGACATTGTTATTAAGAAACACAGTGACTGGAACTAGTATTGGACACGGACATATCAAGTTTATTACACTAAGGAGAGGTCCAATCCTACCTTCTATGCAGTGCCCGAAGTTTGCAATCTTCACATATCCGGAGGCATCCATCACAATATTTTCGGTTTCCGATCGCTGAAGACAAAGGAAAATAAAAAATAATGTGGGGTAAATAAACTAAATGAAGATTGTTCTTCCTGAGAACTTTAAAAGAGATAATGTTCCAAGAGGGGCTAAAGTTTGGCTTGATATGAACCCATGGTAAGCAATCAGAAGTTCTCTCTCTGTGGTAGACCAGTAAAAAGCTAAAATCTGGTTGGCTGCACAAGTTCATAGCAAGCAAAACCTTTTAACAGCCTCGCATGTACCCTTTTACTTCTCCAAACATCATATAATCCTACATCCCAGAGATGTAATAAAATATCCATATGCATTAGCACTACCGATGGACGATCTTGTGTTCATGTAAAAAACTCACCCCAGGACAATGCAAGAGGCATAAAATTGCAGATATTAAAAAAAACTCCCATTAGCCATTTTTCAAATAATACAATACAATTAATTACCTAATCCGTATAATCCATGGTCCCAAATGTCCCATAATGCTCTATGTCTGGGGATCTATTAGACATGGGCCTCTCAGTTCCTTGGATAAGGAAGTCCTTCTGATTAAATCATAACACATGGCCAAGGATAAATGTTAAAATATAGAAATGGTGCTTGATTCAGGTGTGTAGAGACAATAGTTTGGTAACTGCCAGAAGGTCCCACCATGTAATACTCACACTGTCATTCTAGTGAGATTGGTCCAGAATTTTCAGCTGAGAAGCCAAATTCCCCAGAGCAGCAATTCCCCAACTAGGCACTCGGCATTGTCAGTGGGAAGTATCCAATGTAATCTACCAGAAAAGGATTCTTTCCTTCGGCCAATTCCAGGATATTTCTCCATCTCAAAGCTAGAAAAATAAACAGAAAAAGTCAAGACATTGCAGCGGAATTTATAAAGAAGGAGATGAATTAATCAATTGCCATTCCTTGATTATTTTTATTTTCCCCTGGAAAGCACCCATGGTCCTTGTCCAATAATACTTTATCCAATAGAATTTCATTTCCACTTACAATTTATATCGACTGATCTTCAAGATTTCCTTCATGAACATTTTCAAGGGTGATTTTTCCTCTTCCTTTGTTCTGCCAGGAAAATTGGAAAAACAGAACATTCCATGACTTCCCATGAATAAGTTCACATTAAGGATCATTATAATTACGAATGAAAACTCATCTTTCCAAATGCTCCTCCTCCAATCATATTGCGATTTTAAAATCTGTAGAAGATAAAGGGTTCTGCTGGAACTGAAAGGTAAAAACAGAGGAAATGAACATGATTGGTCCATCATTAGCTAGTCACAGGTGGCTCAGGTGCACATAATGAAAATCTCAGTTGTATGACTGGGTAGAGAGGGGCTGGTTATAGGGAGTCTGGGTATAATAGTAACAGTATTTACTATTATCATGGTAACATTACAAATCCTTTATTTTGTAAACTAGTTACTTACTCCAAGTCACAAGGTGTTCGCTCTGGGCTTCCATCTTGGCTCCGTCTTCCTCTACCAGCCAATCAAGACTGGGAGGCTTAAGATAGAAATAAAACATCATTAATGCAATGGCCAAACACAAAGCACAAGGACCTTATTCTGTGACATTTCTATTAATAATGTTCTAATGTGATGTTATAACGTCTCAGGTACAGTTTATTTAATACAAATACCAAACAGGTTACAATAATGAATCCATTTCCATGCCATGGGGAGTAATTATACACTGTGCCCCCTATAAGGTGTATTAATGGGGAGAGATTTTACAATGAACTTACCATATATTTTTTCCTTTTTCCCTTCGCATTCGTTTTCTCCTTTCTTTGTTTTTTCAGGAGGTGGTGAGGGGCAGGAAACTGAAAAACAAACCGAAATTAGATTTAACTCAGGGATCATTTCTGTAGGTGAGCAAGGGCTGTACCATGTGGGTTCCCTTACAAAGAATAGAGACATATTGCAACACCACCTACAACCCCCTCCTAACTGCTCCTTATCCTATACTAACTCCACAATATTTCCACGTAAATTGCATACTAAAAACTAATAATCCCCCCTCCACTGTTGATATCACATAATATTGGGACATTGGGGTGACGTGGTTATTGTGTGTTGTATCTATACTGTGTGATTACAGTAATATGATATGTGCAACACAGATCTACAAACCACCGTAACATACCCAGAGGTTCCTCTACTTCTGTCACTCCAACAAGATCGTCAGGTGTTGGATTAACCTCCACAGGCTCAGAAATCGGTACAGATCCAATTGTATCAACCACCAAAGGTTCAGAGTCCCTAAAGGTTGATTGAATTGATCTGTGGGATCCTGAGAAGTGACACTAGAAACCTAAAAATGTTAATAAATTAAAATAAGAAATAATTAATCAATAATAAATATTATATCTCATGACATGAAGTCTGTAAAGCCCTGAGTCTTATCTGTAGAGTTCTTATTAAAATATATCATTGGTAAATTATACATATATTAGATATATACACAATTCAAACTATATTACAATCATATATTCATCCCTCTGTAATGAACTTGGATTGGAGAGGATTTAATGTGGTTTGTCCCTATGGCATATTGACATAAAAACATTTTAGTAATGGTAGGGATATTATTTTTGACTTAGAAATATGTTATACAACTTTACAAACCAATGTTACTTTAATACCAATAGAAAAGCCTCTAAAAACTTCCAGTTGTAAATCTCTATTCTTATTGGCTACCTGACTCATGGGAATTATCCAGCTACTTGTGTGTTTGTAAACAGCACTGCCCTGTGATACACTGTGGATAATCAACTTACCGACAGTTATTCTGCTTTCTATTTCTTTTCCTGTGTCTTCTCTTTTTGCTTTTAGGAGGTTCTGGTAAGGGAGAGCAAACTGTAAATCAAACAGCAAATTACTGTCCAATTACTACACATTGTTCTAATATTAGCAGTAACGTGTTCATATTAAAGGTCAACTAAACCGTTAAAGTTTACTGTAACAAAATGAGATGTACACGGGGCAGGGAGGTAGGATTAATTATTGATATTACAATATTATTTCATTGAGGATCTACAGCACATACAGTTTTTATCTGCCAGGCTAGTGCCCTTGGCCTTCCTTTATTAAAGATAATGCAGTAGCACCCAGGAAGACTGGCAGAAGCAGTTTTCTTCATGCTGCTTCTTGAAATTATATTAGAATGTGAAAAGTACCAATCGTACCTCCCTGCCCCAGGTACTTTTAATTTTAACTTTATACGCACTATAGTTCTCCTTTAATGTTACATAGTTGGCAGATCTTAATAATACAATGAAAGGGGTTCCCACTAAGATACCTATATCTGCTTCTTGTCCTTCTTTATTCTCCACATGCTCCTGAGCTACCAAATTTGTCTCTAATAGTTTAGAGTCATCTGGTGGTGATTGACTTTCTTTTTCATTACTAGAAGTTTCCATTTCATTTTTAGAAAGTTCTGATAGAGAGAGATAAAATTAATACATATAACCACAACAAGACATGTATGTATCAAAAGAAATTAGTATTTTTGCAACAACCATGTATAAGCCTCTAGCAGATAGAGTAATAAAAAATCACCAAAGTCCATTTGCCAGACCTAAGACGCTTAGAGTTTAACATAAATACGCTTGTTGGAATTAATGAGAACCCCTAATACACAGGCCAAGTTTGTAGAGAAAGATAAAGTAATCCCCCCTGCACTGTTGATATACACATAGTATTGGGACATTGATGACGCTTGTGGTATTGTTGTGTTGTATCTATACTGTGTGATTACACGTTATAATGATAAATGTACAATACAGACCCCCAAACCACCTGTAACATACCTGGAGGTTCCTCTACTTCCATCACTTGAACAGGTGATGAAATAACCTCAACACGATCGTCAGGTATTGCATTAACCTCCACAGTCTCAGAATTATCAGTTATTGATACAGATCCAATATTATTGGGAATTATATCAACCACCAAAGGTTCAGAGTCTTTAGAAGTTGGTTGAACTTGATCGGTGGGATCCTGAAAAGCGACACTTGAAACCTAAAAATGTCAATAAATTAAAATAAGAAAATAAGTAATTTTAATAATAAATATATATATCATGACATGAAGTCTGTAATTATCTGTGTCTTATCTTATATGTCTGTAATGTTACAGATATATTGGATAAACTATACTCAATTTAAACTATATTACTATCATGTAGTGATAGTCTATTCATCCCTTTGTAATGAACTTGGATTGGAGAGTAAATTGCTGTGTCCCATATGGCATATTGACATAAAAAACATTTTAATTATGGTAGGGATTTGTTTTTGACATTAGGAATATGTTATACAACTTTACAAACCAATGTTACTTTAATACCAATAGAAAACCCTCTAAAAACTTCCAGCTGTAAATCTCTATTCTCATTGGCTCTCTATTCTCATCTAGCTACTTGTGTGTTTGTACCCATTGCTGCCCTGTGATACACTGTGGATAATCAACTTACCGGACAATTGTTCTGCTTTTTCTTTTTTCTCCTGTGTCTTCTCTTTTGTATATTAGGCAGATCTGATAAGGGAGAGCAAACCGCAAAAAACAAATAGTAAGTCCAACTACTTCACGTTGTTTTAATGTCAGCAATAACATGTTCATATTAAAGGTCAACTATACTGTAAAAGTTTCCTTTTTAAAAATAAAAAGTACAGAGAACTAGGCGTGATTATTCCTACATCCAAATATTGTTACATTGAGGAGCTACTGGAAGCAGGAGCAGAAAGTATGAAGCGGGAGTAGAAACCCTAACTCCCTGTCCCAGGTACTTTTCATTATAACAGTTTTTTTTTAAAAAAAAACTTTATACACACTATAGTTCTCCTTTAATCTTACAAAGTTGGCAGATTTTAATAATACAGTGAGAAAGGTTCCCACTAAGATACCTGTATCTGCTTCTTGTGCTTTTTCCTCAACATGCTCCTGAGGCACCAAATGTATCTCTAATGGTTTAGAGTCCTCTGATGGTAAGTAGATTTCTTCTTTAATGGGAGCAGTTTCCATTGCAATTTTAGAAAATTCTGATTAAGAGAGAGAGAGATAAAATGAATACATTAACCACAACAAGCCACGTCTAGCTTAGAAATATATTGTGGATCTATTTTCACATAATATAATTATATTAATCCTGAAGTGCCCCATTATGCTGACATCTGATATCTAACAATGGCTGCAGTGAATCTTAGATCAGCTGATTGCAGTGTTAAAGGACAATTAAACTCAGCTTTCCCTCATTCCATAGCTGCACTCGGGGTAAGTCCTCACCCCTGGGTTCTTAACTTATAGATATTACTTCCTTACTTCCCTCTGGTCCGTTCTACCCGTCTGCCACTATCAGTGATAATCCACAATGTAGCCAATGGGAAGACACACCTCTTTGCAGAGCGCACCTTTATATTCGCTACATTGAGGATTACAAGAGGACATGAATGCCGAGGGAATCTTAATGTAATTAAGTACAGCTGTTAGGTAAGCACCCAGGGGTGAGGACTTAGCGGTTTAGGTCATCACCATGGGTACTATGCAGGTATGGAAGAAAGTGAGGGGGAGGTGAGTATAATTGACCTTTAATAGACACTAATGGCTATTTATAGGAATTACAGAATCTATTTTTCCCCTTTAATATACCATTAATAAACCAAAATAGAACAAATCTATTTCTGGGTTTCCTACCTGGTTTATTCTCTTCCTTTTCTTTATCGTTTTCTGGTTCGATGCACTTTTTGCAATGGTGACCAAGAAAGACGTTTCTGCACAGACGCTTGAATTTTCTCCATCGGACGTCTTTATCTCCTTGGGAAGTAGCTCACTTCCTACTAGAATATCACCAGAGTGATTTGCCTTCTCTACACTCGCATCCTGTGCTTTCACTATGATTGGAATTCTATGTAAACAGAACAAACATGATATTTTAACAATAATCAATAAATATATAATAAGTATTGCACCTTTGTAATACACTAGAATGAATGTACGTGTGCGTTTATAGAGTTAGTGCACCCTTGTAATACACAGAATGAATGTACCTGTGCGTTTATAGAGTTAGTGCACCTTGTAAACACTAGAATGAATGTACATGTTTTTATAGAGTTAGTGCACCCTTGTAATACACTAGAATGAATGTACGTGTGCATTTATAGTTAGTGCACACCCTTGCAATACACTAGAGGAATGTACGTGTGCGTTATATGTTAGTGCACCCTTGTAAAACACTAGAATAATGTACATGTGCATTTATGAGTTAGTGCACCCTTTTAATACACTAGAATGAATGACATGTGCATTTATAGTTAGTGCACCCTTGCAATACACTTGAATGAATGTACGTGTGCGTTTATAGTTAGTGCACCCTTGTAATACACTAGAGAATGTATGTGTGCGTTTATAGAGTTAGTGCACCCTTGTAATCCACTAGAATGAATGTACATAGCATTATAGAGTTAGTGCACCCTTGTAATACACTAGAATTAATGTACATGTACATTTATAGTTAGTGCACCCTGGTAAAACACTAGAATGAATGTACATATGCATTATAGAGTTAGTGCACCCTTGTAATACACTAGAATATGCACATGTGCATTTATAGAGTTAGTGCACCTTTGTAATAACTAAATGAATGTACATGAGCATTTATAGAGTTAGTGCACCTTTGTAATAAACTAGAATGAATGTACATGTATGTTTATAGAGTTAGTGCACCTTGTAATACACTAGAATGAATGTACATGTATGTTATTGAGTTAGTGCACCCTTGTAATACAGGGATAAGCTTTTGGGGGGACTAAATGAGGGTTTTACACCCAAATTATAAACCCTTCTAATGGGTGCAGGTTATAGTAATAAATAGAAAATCAGCCACAGAGTCAAGTTCTGTGTGGGTTTACATGGGCTGTGCATAAAGTTTGTGAGGTTCAGATTCAAAGACATCTATACTGAAAAAAAATATTTGAATTGCTCATTACTGGAAACTATTCTTTTTTGTTGATCTGTCCCCTATTTATAGATATCTAATCTGAAGCATCTTACATTTCAGCTGTTTTCAAGTAATCATAAAATATTCTGCTGTGTGCAATTCTGCTGGAATAGTGACAGTGGTATGTTTTACAGTTGGTATGATGTGTGCCGTTTTGGCAGTTGGTATGCTAGATCGTCGTTATCGAAAAAATAACGATTGCTATCGTAAAATAACGACCGTTATTTTCCGATAACGACCGTTATTTTCCGATAACGACGGTTTATTTCGATAACGACCGGTATTTTCCGATATCGGGAAATACCGTTCGTTATCAGAAAATACCGGGCATTATCGAAAATATGGATGTTATCGAAAATAACGGTAGTTATCAGAAAATAACGGTCGTTATTTTATGATAGCGATCGTTATTTTTTCGATAACGATCTTTTATAAATAGGGCCCATTGTCCAATGACCCCCATCCACTAACAGCAGAACCTAATGGCTCATCCCCCACATTACCATTAGAATCTACTGTCCCGATACACTTACAGCAGAATCCTGTGACCTAGGGCTGTATTTGTAAAGGCGCGGTATGGCTTTTTAGCGATACCGCGCCTTTAACAACGGCAAAAGATTGTTAAAGGAACTCCACCCTCATAAGAACATCTTTTAGAAGAATGGCCTCTTTAAATATGTTGAATATCAAGTTTGTCCTCTGAATTCATTACTGTATGCCTGCTATGCTTCTGGATGCCTCGTGGACTGAACAATTTAGAAACCTGTACTGAGCATTTCACTGAGCCTGGCATGCTCAGAAGAGGCAGACAGAGGATTAGCATTCAGTCTGGCTGTGATATCACTGTCAGTTATGGATTTGACAGTTGACAACTGTAAGAACCGGAAGCAGAAACAGGGGCACCAGGAACTTGTGCAGGATTCCAGGTTAGACTTACATATTTAATTTCAAACTATTGCCGTTTAGGGTTTTGGGGGGTGATTTACCTGTATATAAGTTTTCATTTTGGGCTGACTTGCCCTTTAAACTGATTGTTAATTTCGGATAAGCTTAACGATTGTTAACTTATGGTCATTATTGTACATTTACGATACAATTGTAAATTAACGCTACCGATCGTAAATCTACGGTTATGAACGTAGATTTACGATCCCCATAGAATACCATTGCGGTAGTTTACTACCGCATGGCATTCTATGACCGAATGTTCGGTAATTATGGAACGTTCGATTGTAAATGTATGACCGCGATCGTACAATAACTAACCTGCAGTAAATAGCCATACTGCGGCTCTATTAATATGGCCCTTACACCCATAAATGCATGATCCAATCTCCCACACAATAACAACAGAATCCAATTCTTGGCTTCTTCAGTGATATCGTTTATCATTGTTAAGCCTAATTCCATATTGAATGTTCAGTTCATACAAAACAAACAATTGTTATATTTTTATTAATCTTGTCCACATGGAGTACAGTCAGTAGTTCACATTGATTACACAAGCATGTAGATGAGTACACTGTAGATAGGTACATGTTGAGTACAGAGAAGGTAGGTCTAGTCTGTATATTGAAGTAGCGCCATCTCTCCATACATCCTGTGCAACTTGTCAGTTAAAGGGGAAGTTCAGTGCAAATACAAACTTTTAATAAAAAAGAGCAGTATTTTTCCACCCTAGTGACCTTAACCTGCCCATTCAGCATTTTGTCTGTGTATAAATAAATGCTTCTGAAATATTGACTTCCTGTTTGCAGGACCCCAAAGAACCATTAGGGTTTTGCCCTTGACCCAGTCCCTGGGTTGATTTAGTTGCTCAGTAATCTGAGCATGTTTGACCCATCCAACAGCCAATCAGTAGAAATTACTGTTAGGAACATTCCAAGGTAGTGTGACATTCTGGGAAGAAGAAGGCTGTTACAAGACCTGAAATGTCTCTCACTAATGTCAATTCAGGGAATAGCAAGAGGTATAAATTCTACTGGTTTTACAAAATGGAGAGAATATGTAGTTATGTGTAATACAAACTAAGTATTTTAATAAATTATATATATTTTTCCACCTGAACTTTCCATTTAAGAGTTACACGACCTAACGTTTGTAAATGACAATTATTATCCAATACAATTTACTCAAATACAACCAGTCTCTGAAGGACCACCAAGCAAGTGCAACATCTTAAAGGATATAATGGTCTGGAATCTCATTTATGTTAAAGTCTTGCAAAAGAAGCACTTTATCCCAACAGTATTAGCAAAATATGAAAGTTTATTATCTTGACCTTTTAATACCACAGATCTCGTGTACTTGAAAATTTGCCCTTGGCATTTTCCTGGTTATGGATTAGTAATAGGGGGTGCTCATATTTCTTTTTTTCCAGTAAACGTGCAGAATGTCTTTACTTAAATGATTTCATTTAAAGCAAATCTGTTTATTGAGATATAGTTGCTATATAATATAAAAAAGATAGAGAACAGGCCCTTTGAAGCAAACCAAAAGGAGAGAAGATGTTTCAATTTCAGCAGAAATAGTTTTTATTTATATTGAATCAAGTTTCCATATTTTAAGAGAGAAAGCAAAAGGTATCCAACGCATGGGCCAACCCTCAGTAACCAATCGGTGCCATGTTGGAGTGCGTTTTGGCTTGTGGCCTTATGAACTGTTGTTTGGTTCAACTTTTAACTCAGGTACATGGATTGTGCACTTTGTATATCACTGCTTATAAACAGTAAGTCACACACAGTGAGAACATTCTCACATTTTTGCAAATATTTATTATATATTTTCGTGGGACAAAAGTGAAAATATGACTTTTGACACAATTTGTTCCAACCTGCGAGCTGCACGCTGGACGAGCAGCAAGTTTGTGGGCTGCGAGATTGCGGGAATGGGTGACGTTAGGGTAGGCATCGATGGGTCTACACTATGGGGGCTGGCGACATCTTGAAGGGTATTAGTGCTGCCCAACAAGTGGTGCCATTGAACATATTTGAACAAGCTGCTTTACTAGGTGCTAAAGGGTATATCCACCCCTGGAACAAAAAACCCACACACACCAAGATCACTTCAAATATGGCACCTCAAGACTGCGTCTCTCTGGTCTCACTTCCCTGCTCCCACTGCTACATTCAATAGGCGATACAACCAATCAAATAGCAGGACCTCATGCAGATTTCAAACTGCATAAACTCTTTCATTGCGACATGTTCCGGATTATGTATGATCCTTTCTCAAGCTCAGAGATCGTTATAGTTATTTACCTCCCCGTGATCACTAAAGCTTATTATCCCTCTCCATGTTATAAAAACATCTCTGTGATTGACTCCAGTGCGTCTACTTACCTCTGCATGTAGCGTTTACAGAGTATTGAGGAGAGAGGTAAAGATAATAAGCTCCAGGGACTGTGGGGATGTAAGAAACTAACGCCACTGGGTTTTTGAGAGGTAGGGAAGGTAAGTTTAGGTTTTTGTACCAGGGGATGGACATGACTTTTAACTGTCCTTTTGATTTCACTAGTCACACACAGGATAACTAGTTCAGGCCCTGCCCCCATTTCTCCCCCCAGGACTTTTACTGCCACTGGCCAATTCTTTCAGAATTGTCTTCTTATTAAAGGGGAACTGTGGTCCAAAAATGACTTTAAGTAAATTGAGGTAATTGATAGGAATTGCTCCCCTGAGAATTTTTGCAGTTTATTTCCATTGTTTATTTTGCATAGTTTTGAAGATATTACATTTTTGTGTGTGATTGGTAGCAGCATCACTAGGTCCCCTGCACTTCCTGCTCTGAAACTGTCAGTCAATCAGTCCTGTGTCTCCTCTCCCCATTTGCAGCCCCCCTGGTCCCTCCCACTCATGGACCCTAATCCTCACACACAGAAGGAGTCTGAGGCTGTGCTTGCCGGCGGCACTGTGCAGGAGAAGCCTCAGGAATGTCACAAGTCAGCCTCCCACCCATTAACTTTCTGGTCAGTCATTTCTGTATATCTTGGGCTGTGGAGCAAGTAGAGGGTGGGTTGATGGCTCGTTTTAAAGGTAGAGAACTGGCCTTCATTAAACTTACTTGTTGAAGACCACAGTTCCCCTTTAAAGACTGAATAGGAAGGAGGCAGGGCCAGGGGAGGGAGAACTTTGATGATTCATGTGGTTAACCAAGGGACCTAGCAGTTAGGTCCTCACCCTGGAGGGTAGGGAGGTGTTTTTTTTTAACACTATGATAGTCATTTAATGCCCCTCACGCACCCCCCCTTCCTTTAAATTGATCCAGTGGTAGATGGGGGGGAGGACCCCAGGGGAAAGGTATGGGTAGAAGGGGAAAACAGAGAGAAGGCAAAGTGTTAAACTTTATTCTCTTAGGCCCCTTATGATGGCAGATTTAATGACTCCATCCAATCGGTGGCCTCTACTGGAGAGACAATGTGTCTGGTTCTCGTGGATCCTCAGCAAGCTGAGTAGTTTATGGAGTATTGAAAGCCGCATGGAAAGCCTTTTGTTTAATAGCCTGGAAGGATGCATGTTGTTTTTGTAGATTCTGGGCGGCGTAGAACTCTCTGGTAAATTGGGTGGTCAGCCAGGTCTCAATAAAGTCCTCCATGTTGTTCCCACAGTACTATCTAGGAGCCCGACACATAGATTCTGCCGACGAACCCATTCTCTAGGCTTTAGTTTGGTATCCCTTAACTCTTCCATTCCAAGTTGTTCCTTTTGTATATGGGATTCCAAAACTTCACGGCATATTCGAAGTGAGGTCTTACCAGTGCCTTGTAGAGGGAGAATAAATTTTTCTCCCTTGAATCTATTCCCCTCTTTATACCCCTCCCTTGAATCTATTCCCTTTTTCATGCAAGCAGAGGCCGGGACAGTACGCCAAAGGAAAGAGTAAGGTAATAATGATCGGGGGAGTTTCTGCACATAATATATAGTGGCTGGGGGAGGAACCCTAAGTACCCCAATTTTTTTAAAGGGGGTGGACATGCCCTTTAACCATTAAGACATTTTTATTTTCACAATGATTCCTAATATTTTTTCATTGTGAGTTGCTTGTTTAGCTTCTTCCTATCAACTACTCTCTTTATCATTCCAGCTGGCTTACCTGACCCTAACTTTTTTAGTTGTCCTGCATGCCCCCAGTCTGCAAGTTTTACCTTATTAGGTTTTACAGTTACATTTGTTCTGGAAAATTTGCTCCAGTGCTTAAGAAGCTGTTTAGAAAAGGAGAGGTTTTGCTGTGATAATTGAAAAGTAGGTTGAACCTGGAAACTTGAAACCCAGGAACTCCAAGAGAGTTCTTCTTAAAAAGACCCAGAGTGCAGTCAACTTTAGGCGAAAAAACCACATACCTTCCATATATTTTTCTTTGAGTTCGTTTGCAGGTACAGTATTTTTTTAGTTTTAAATAGCAGCCAATTATAAAACACCCACACCTCTCTGCCTTACATTTCAAAGACTCTTTTTTTTCTCCTGAGGACTATGGGACATCCCTTTGACACAAGGAGAGTGGGACCAATTGTTATAGTCCCCTAGGCTTTTTGCTACATGAAAATGCACAATTCTATTTAAAATATAAGAATATTAGAAATCCTCAAGAGTTCCATGACCATATATCATTATACCTGTAGTAAAAATGTATAATAACTGTACTTTTGGTCTATGTACATAAGGTCTATTTATAAAGGCACAGTATAGCAAATTTGCAAAAAAATAAGCAAACTACTACTGTGCAGTATCATTTTACTATTGCATCTTATAATCAGCATGCTACTATGTAGAAGTAGAAACTTGAAAGTCAGTAGTACTACCCACTACCCTCTTTAAGGTCCGACTTAAATTGTTAAGGTCCCCTGCTGAACAATTCCACAATACAGTTTTTCTGACACCCAAAAGACCTAAAATTACACGTAGCCTCTTCATACAGAAAATATGCTAATAGCCCAATAAACATGATTTTTAAAAACTTACCATTCCTTACAGTAAATGCAGTGAGTGCAGAGAGTGTTTTCTGCTTACTTCTGTGCAACCACTTATATCCTGAGGTAACCTCTAATGATACTGCAGACTAGTAGGTTCAATCACTTTTCAGAGGCCCTTTGTAACGATCGGGGGGGGGGGTGTGTATTTTTTTTTGACCAACAACGGATGGTATTGGCCCTTTGATATAGGTATTTTTTTTACCTTTATATAAAGAATCACATTTGGTCATAAGCACCATCATTTGGTGCTTACTCTTTCAGTCTTAGGGCCCTATTTATAAAGATCGGTATCATTATCGTAAATACTGATCGTTATAGTAAAATAACACTGGGTTTACCGATAACGACCGTTTATTTACCGATAACCGTTATTTACCGATATCGTTAAATACCGTCGTTATCGGTAAATACCGGGCGTTATTTACCGATAAAGACCGTTATTACCGATAATATGGACAGTACTCGTTTTTAACCAACATACAGTAAAAGTCACCACGACTTTTGAAAAAGAGTTGATTAATGCACATTGCAGAGCTAAAATAAGTATCATACAATCCATGTTGGACTGGATGCTCATGGCCCACAGGTCTATTACATTACTTAAATTACTACAATTTCCTCACCCCTATTTATATATCCCACCTCTGAATTCTGTTTATCCAATTTGTTTGTCATTTTCATGGGTTTATGGGGTATCCCAGTGGTTTCTCCTGTACCCCTTCATCATAAATAAGGTGAATAAAAATGGCCAACCAGTAATAGGTGTCATAGATGGTGAAGTGTTGTCATCATGTAGTTTTGTGTCTAATAGTTTCTTGATGTGGCAGCAAATTCTACCAACATTGAGTAATTTTTATACACTAATCTTTTTAATCAAGCTTGGACAACAGACTTGGTATAATGTACTTCTTTTGTTCTGAATTATACTACAGTCTCTTTTTTGTGAGGCCCTTTTAATGTATTTGCTAATATGGACGTCTGCCCAATGCTCTTCAGAAGAGCTGCTTAAGCGTTCATTTGGGTTTTGCCATCTGGTCTAAAGTGTATGCCATAGGGTATTTTGCTTGTTGTAGTCTTTATAGTGAATGATTATGTTGTAATATGCACAGCGTGACTGCAGTTGTATTGTAGAATATAGAATTGTACACTGGAAAAATTACTTTGCCTCTTTCCAATCTATTCAATCAATGTTTCAATCTATAGAAAAACATGTAAGCAGCACTTATGGCTGCATGACTTCAATCCAGTACTTGTTTTGCTCAAGCTTAGTTGGTCAGTCCCCCACCCCCTGCTAGACTATCTAACTTTCTGTTAGGGCAAGCATGTTCAGTAATCCATATGAAGCACATTGGAAGAGGAGTTTCCTACCATGCAATTCATGCACCAACTTTCACCATTCAGCTACAGCAAGCTATACCTAACAAAATAGTTTATGACAAAAGGAGCTTAATTGACAGCTAAAATGTAGGATGCTTCAGACTGGATATCTAAAGAAATAAGGGACAGATCAACAAAAAATGTTACAGTGATAGTTGGAAAGAATTATAGTTTCCTGTAATGAACAATTAAAATACAAATTTCCTGTGTACATATCTTTAAGACAATGCTGCTATTTCTATTCAAGTTTGAATACTGGACATTTTAAAGGCATAAAATTTAGAAATGTGTGGTAAACATTGGCTGAGGCCATGCTATGCTGATGCACATATATTTTTCCCCCAGTGTTACCATCTGCTTGCGCTGCAATCCACTCATGTTGCGCTATCGGAGCGTATGTGATTCGCAAAAAAAAAATGGTGCTCTGAAAAGCAATCACAGCAAAACCAGTACAGTGCACTAAGTGTGGCCAGACCATATGATCAACAATAGCGTGCAGTTTTTAATGCGAAGTCAGAGCGCAACTGCAATCGGATTAAACTTTAAAGCACAAGAGTGTGGCCTATCCCTTAATCGTATTTTGGGTGAAACTTTTGGTCTTTGTGATTAGACTGAACTCATCTTAAAGAAAAATCAATCCTATTTTAAAAAATAATCTATATATTATATAATAATCTTCCCTATAAAGTATCCACTTCCTGTGCTATTTAGAAACAAAATAAGGAGGGGGACAATCTAGTTCGATTCCACCCTTGGACACATCTGCAAGGTGTTAGAACATTCTCCCGTGCTTGCGTGGGTTTCCTCCGGGCACTCCTGTTTCCCCCCCAATCATAAGACACACTGATAGGTTGTAGGTGTCAAATAAATGTGCTTAGATTGTAAGCTCTTCAGGCCAGCCCTGATGTGAATGTATACATGTATTGTAAAGCGCTACGGAAGATGTTAGCGCTATAGAAAGCCACATAATAATAAAAATCCTGCAAAATGTGCTTTTCCCTATAAAAAGTGAGATATCACTAAAAAATCTAATGCCCACTGAAGCGTGTTTGATTGTACAATAACTTTTAAAATTAGAACAATACATTAAGAAAATGTTTGAGCCACAGAACAGTGTGAACCATTAAAGCTTTGATTACAGTTACCCTCCCGACTGTGCATTTTATGGAGAACAAAAAGCTCCGCCCACTTATTTTGTAAAATATAGACAAAGGTTTCAACCCAGAAACAGTTTCAATCTCACTGGTTGTAACAGAATAGGAAACATTTGGAAATTACTTAGATCAGCTGCTCCCTGTTTATTCGTTTGTGTTCCCAATTGTTATCAACATTTGAGCAATTATTGCGCAGCTAAGTAACAATCACTTGAGAAAGTAATTTAAACAGCTAATACTTCTCCATCTGAACTAACAAGCTCATTACAATGAGGAGAGGGATTTTTAGAAATCGGTACTGACAAAAAAACAGACATTTCAGGATTTTTAGGAATCACTGCATTATGGAAAGTGTGGGACAATTAGGAAACCCATCCATATCTTTTCTTTGGACTTCCTTTGCTGCGGTAAATGTTTATCAGGGGGACCTACCTGTTATGGCATACAGGTAGTTTGTCAAACAATGACCAATGAAATGACACAGAGACCTACATTTTTGGCAAAGTAGCAGATTTATGAGGAGACACAGAAGCCCAAAATCCTGTTTACATTGGCTACTTGTGGTAATCAGAGCCACAAAATTTCATATTTTAATTCCATTGATGGGGAAATGTTATTCATTTGACAAATCAATAGTTAAGCATACATTACTTTGAATAATGGATCCAAAATGCAGCGTTCGAACACTGAACATTGCTATGCAGAAGATCTCGAAAAGCAGAATATTTACCACAAAAAAATCTATTAGCATAATTCAGCATTTATTCTGACTCCTTGGCCACACAAAGGAGAGACTAAACCATTGACCTTCAAATGGGAAGTAACAATGTATTGTATGTTCATAAGGGAGCAGATGATTTGCCAGTGTGCTGTTTTGACAGAAAAGTATCAAATGCACAACACAGACAACTCTCCTTGACCTTTCGTTCATGCGGTTTGGCGTTCACAATTGGCCCTCCCGATTTCGCTAAAATGGAAATGCAGGAACGCGAAAATTCATGTGATTTCCGATGCGATTGCACGTCCGTTCGCATTTTGGTAACGCATGTTTCACATTTTTGGTGCGTTAACGCATGCGTTTCCATAAGGAAAACGTCAAAATCACACCGTGCAAACGCAAATCGCACAGAATCGCACGTGATATGCACGCGATTTTTGGTGCGATTCCTGTGGCTGGCAGTGTGGCCTCAGCCTAATCTTATTTGCCGCCCACATTGGGAATCGCAGTACTACCTTATTGCCCTTTCAGATTTGTTTATTTAACATTTGGCACTCCAAATCACCAGTACGAGTTTTAATGGACAGGCTGCCCCTATATGATACTAGGAAATCACTTTTATTTTTTTAAATTATGGTTTAAAGGACTAATGCTATAATTTGCATACTAAATGTTCTAAAGATTTGCATGCTAATTGTCTCTTTCTTATTCTATTTGATTAGAATGTTCTAATGTTAGTAGAATATTAGCATGCAAGAGTTAAATTGCTCAAATTAAACACCATTAATGAGTCAAACTCTTGAACAAAGATAAAACCAAGCTAATATTGACACAGTCAACAGGAAATTAAAGTTATCGTTATTTAATGGTCCCAGGCTATTTGATTGTTTCTGATGAAAATCTTTAAACCATTAAAGGAAACTTCTCCAAAACAGAAAACTATTTATTTAGATATAAAAAATTTAGGGGTAGATACAATATGGCCCAATTCCATCTAAAACCCACATTAACCCGAAGAAAGTTAACGTGGGTTTTAGATGGATTTTAGAGCACAGCGCCATTTCAAATGTTTTGGAAATATCGATGTGCTAACGATCCAAAACCCCTACTGTAGCAAGAAATTTAACGGTACAGGTTGTGGAGCGTTAAAGTCGCGCTCCTTACAATAGCCCGATCCCACAATGCCTGATGTAATCTCATTTACGCAGTTATTGTATCGTGGATCGGGTCTAAGGTAAGTAACGCGAATCTCTCTGAAAATTTCTAAATAACATTTGCAAATAAATTATTTACAGCAACACACCTACTGTTCTGTGGTGCCAAACGGTCCCAGAACTACCAACGTTTTGACCTAAAAACTGATTTTTGATGATTTTAAGTAATAATAACAAAAAGGCAGCTAAAAAGTATTTGCATGATATGGTTTAAACCAGTGAAAGACAGGGTCTGATAGGCCTACTAATAAGCTCTTGCTATACAGTTGTGCACTGTACTAATTTTACCATCAGCCAAAAATGGTGCAATTAAAAATGCCACTATTCCAGCAGAATTGCACACAGCAGAATATTTTATGATACTTGATTAACAGCTGAAATGTAAGAGCTCTTCAGATTAGATATCTATATAAATAGGGGACAGATCAACAAAAAAAGAATAGTTTCCAGTAATGAGCAATTCAAATATTTTTTTTCAGTATAGATGTCTTTGAAATCTGAACCTCACAAACCTTTATGCACAGCCCCATGTAAACCCACACAGAACTTGACTCTGTGGCTGATTTTTCTATTATTACTATAACCTGCACCCATTAAGGGTTTATAATTTGGGTGTAAAACCCTCATTTAGTCCCCCCAATAGCTTATCCCTGTATTACAACGGTGCACTAACTCATAAACATACATGTACATTCATTCTAGTTTATTACAAAGGTGCACTAACTCTATAATGCACATGTACATTCATTCTAGTTTATTACAAAGGTGCACTAACTCTATAATGCACATGTGCATTCATTCTAGTGTATTACAAGGGTGCACTAACTCTATAATGCATATGTACATTCATTCTATGTTTTACAGGGTGCACTACTATAAATGTACATGTACATTCATTCTAGTGTATTACAAGGGTGCACTAACTCATAAATGCATATGTACATTATTTAGTGTATACAAGGTGCACTAACTCTATAAACGAACGTACATTCATTCTAGTGTATACAAGGGTGCACTAACTCTATAAACGCACACATACATTCATTCTAGTGTATTACAAGGGTGCACTAACTATAAACGCACACGTACATTCATTCTAGTGTATTGCAAGGTTGCACTAACTATAAATGCACATGTACATTCATTCTAGTGTATTAAAAGGGTGCACTAACTCATAAAATGCACATGTACATTCATTCTAGTTTTTACAAGGGTGCACTAACTATAAACGCACACGTACATTCATTCTAGTGTATTGCAAGGGTGCACTACTAATAATGCACACGTACATTCATCTAGTGTATTCAAGGGTGCACTAACTATAAATCACGTACATTCATTCTAGTGTTTACAATGGTGCACTAACTCTATAAAAACTGTAATTCATTCTAGTGTATTACAAGGGTGCACTAACTCTATAAACGCACACGTACATTCATTCTAGTGTATTACAAGGTGCAATATCTTATTATATTATTTATTGATTATTTTGCTTAAAATATTTCATGTTTTTTCTGTTTACATAGAATTCCATCATAGTGAAAGCACAGGATCGATGTAGAGAAGGCAAATCACTCTGGTGATATTCTAGTAGGAATGAGCTACTTCCAAGGAGATAAAACGTCCGATGGAGAAATTCAAGCGTCTGTGCAGAAACGTCTTTCTTGGTCACCATTGCAAAAAGTGCATCGAACCAGAAAACGATAAAGAAAAGAAGAAATAAACCAGGTAGGAATCCCAGAATAGATTTGTTCTATTTTGGTTTATTAATGGTATATTAAAGGGAATTAATAGATTCTGTATTCCTATAATAGCCATTATTGTCTATTAAAGGTGAATTATACTCACCTCCCCCTCACTTCTTCTTCCATACCTGCAAGTACCCATGGTGATGACCTAAACCGCTAAGTCCTCACCCCTGGTGCTTTACCTAACAGCTGTACTTAATTACATTAAGATTCCCTCGCATTCATGTCCTCTTCTGTATCCTCAATGTACGAATATAAAGGTGCGCTCTGCAAAGAGGTGTGTCTTCCCATTGGCTACATTGTGGATTATCACTGATAGTGGCGACGGGTAGAACGGACCAGAGGGAAAAGGAAGTATATCTATAAGGTTAAGAACCCAGGGGTGAGGACTTACCCCGAGTGCAGCTATGGAATGAGGAAAAGCTGAGTTTAATTGTCCTTTAACACTGCAATCAGCTGATCTAGATTCACTGCAGCCATTGTTAGATTCAGATCAGCATAATGGGGCACTTCAGATTAATATAATTATATTATGTGAAATAGATCCACAATATATTTCTTAAGCTAGACGTGGCTTGTTGGTTATATGTATTCATTTTATCTCTCTCTCTCTTAATCAGAATTTTCTAAAATTGCAATGAAACTGCTCCCATTAAAGAGAAATCTACTTACCATCAGAGGACTCTAAACCATTAGAGATACATTTGGTGTCCTCAGGAGCATGTTGAGGAAAAAGCACAAGAAGCAGATAAGGTTCTTAGTGGGAACCTTTCTCACTGTATTATTAAAATCTGCCAACTTGGTAAGATTAAAGGAGAACTATGTGTGTATAAAGTTTTTTTTAAAAAAAACTGTTATAATGAAAAGTTCCTGGGACAGGGAGTTAGGGTTTCTATCCCGCTTCATACTTTCTGCTCCTGCTTCCAGTAGCTCCTCAATGTAACATATTTGGATGTAGAAATCACGCCTAGTTCTCTGTACTTTTTATTTAAAAAGGAAACTTTTACAGTATAGTTGACCTTTAATATGAACTGTTATTTGGACATTAAAACAACGTTGAAGTAGTTGGACTTACTATTGTTTTTGGCGGTTTGCTCTCCCTTATCAGATCTGCCTAATATACAAAGAGAAGACACAGGAGAAAAAAGAAAAAGCAGAACAATTGTCCGGTAAGTTGATTATCCACAGTGTATCACAGGGCAGCAATGGGTACAACACACAAGTAGCTATGAGAATAGAGAGCCAATAGAATAGAGATTTACAGCTGGAAGTTTTTGAGGGTTTTCTATTGGTATTAAAGTAACATTGGTTTGTAATGTATAACATATTCCTAATGTCAAAAACAAATCCCTACCATAATTAAAATGTTTTTTAGTCAATATGCCATATGGGACACAGCAATTTCTCTCCAATCCAAGTTCATTACAAAGGGATGAATAGACTATCACTACATGATAGTAATATAGTTTAAATTGATTATAGTTTATCCTATATCTGTAACATTACAGACATATAAGATAAGACCAGATAATTACAGACTTCATGTCATGATATATATATTTATTATTAAAATTACTTATTTTCTTATTTTAATTTTTTGACATTTTTAGGTTTCAAGTGTCGCTTTTCAGGATCCCACCGATCAAGTTCAACCAACTTCTAAAGACTCTGAACCTTTGGTGGTTATATAATCCCAATAATATTGGATCTGTATCAAATACTGATAATTCTGAGCTGTGGAGGTTAATGCAATACCTGACGATCGTGTTGAGGTTATTTCATCACCTGTTCAAGTGATGGAAGTAGAGGAACCTCCAGGTATGGTTACAGGTGGTTTGGGGGTCTGTATTGTACATTATATCATTATAACGTGTAATCACACAGTATAGATACAACACAACAATACCACAGCGTCATCAATGTCCCAATACTATGTGTATATCAACAGTGCAGGGGGATTACTTTATCTTTCTCTACAACTTGGCCTGTGTATTAGGGTTTCTCATTAATTCCAACAAGCGTATTTATGTTAAACTCAAGCTTCTTTGGTCTGGGCAAATGGACTTGGTGATTTTTTATACTCTATCTGCTAGAGGCTTATACATGGTTGTTGCAAAAATACAATTTCTTTATACATACATGTCTTGTTGTGTTATATGTATTAATTTTATCTCTCTCTATCAGAACTTTCTAAAATGAAATGGAAACTTCTAGTAATGAAAAGAAAGTCAATCACCACCAGATGACTCTAAACTATTAGAGACAAATTTGGTTAGCTCAGGAGCATGTGGAGAAAAGAAGGACAAGAAGCGATAAGGTATCTTATGGGAACCCCTTTCATGTATTATTAAGATCTGCCAACTATGTAACATTAAGGAGAACTATAGTGCGTATAAAGTAAAATTAAAAGTACCTGGGGCAGGGAGGTACGATTGGTACTTTTCACATTCTAATATAATTTCAAGAAGCAGCATGAAGAAAACTGCTTCTGCCAGTCTTCCTGTCATCATATCTTTAATAAAGGAAGGCCAAGGGCACTACCTGGCAGATAAAAACTGTATGTGCTGTAGATCCTCAATGAAATAATATTGTAATATCATAATTAATCCTACCTCCCTGCCCCGTGTACATCTCATTTTGTTACAGTAAACTTAACGGTTAGTTGACCTTTAATATGAACACTTTACTGCTAATATTAGAACAATGTGTAGTAATTGGACAGTAATTTGCTGTTTGATTTACAGTTTGCTCTCCTTACCAGAACCTCCTAAAAGCAAAAGAGAGAAGACACGGAAAAGAAATAGAAAGCAGAATAACTGTCGGTAAGTTGATTATCCACAGTGTATCACAGGGCAGTGCTGTTTACAAACACACAAGTAGCTGGATAATTCCCATGAGTCAGGTAGCCAATAAGAATAGAGATTTACAACTGGAAGTTTTTAGAGGCTTTTCTATTGGTATTAAAGTAACATTGTTGTAAAGTTTGTATAACATATTTCTAATGTCAAAAATAATATCCCTACCATTAACTAAATGTTTTTATGTCAATTGCCATATGGGACAAACCACATTAAATACTCTCCCAATCCAAGTTCATTACGGGGATGAATTATGATTGTAATATAGTTTGAATTGTGTAGTATATATCTAATATATGTATAATATTACCAATGATATATTTTAATAAGACTCTACATAAGATAAGACTCAGGGCTTTACAGACTTCATGTCATGAGATATATATTTTTATTGAAATTAATTATTTTCTTATTTTAATTTATTAACATTTTTAGGTTTCTAGTGTCACTTCTCAGGATCCCACAGATCAATTCAATCAACCTTTAGGGACTCTGAACCTTTGGTTGTGATACAATTGGATCTGTACCGATTTCTGAGCCTGTGGAGGTTATCCAACCCTGACGATCTTGTTGGAGTGACAGAAGTAGAGGAACCTCTGGGTATGTTACAGGTGGTTTGTAGATCTGTGTTTGACATTTATCATTATTACATGTAATCACACAGTAATATAGATCAACACAACAATAACACAAACGTCATCAATGTCCAATATATGTGATATCAACAGTGAGGGGGGATTATTAGTTGTAGTAGATATCAATTTACTTGGAAATATTGTGGGAGTTAGTATAGGATAAGGAGAGTTAGGAGGGGGTTGTAGGTGGTGTTGCAATATGTCTCTATTCTTTGTAGGGGAACCCACATGGTACAGCCCTTGCTCACCTACAGAATAGGATCCTGAGTTATAATCTAATTTCGGTTTGTTTTTTCAGTTTCCTGCCCCTCACCACCTCTGAAAAACAAAGAAAAGGAGAAAAACGAATGCGAAGGGAAAAATGGAAAAATATATTGGTAAGTTCATTGTAAAATCCTCTCCCCATTAATACACCTTATAGGGGGCACAGTGTATTAAATACTCCCCATGGCATGGAAATGGATTCATTATTGTAACCTGGTTTGGTATTTGTATTAAATAAACTGTACCTGAGACGTTTATAACATCACATTAGAACATTATTTAGAAATGTCACAGATAAGGTCCTTGTGCTTTGTGTTTGGCCATTGCAATTAATGATGTTTTATTTCATCTTTAGCCTCCCAGTCTTGATTGGCTGGTAGAGGAAGACGGAGCCAAGATGGAAGCCCAGAGCGAACCCTTGTGACTTGGAGTAAGTAAACTAGTTTACAATATAAAGGATTTGTAATGTTACCATGATAATAGTAAATACTGTTACTATTATATACCCAGACTCCCTATAACCAGCCCCTCTCTACCCAGTCAATACAACTGAGATTTTCATTATGTGCACCTGAGCACCTGTGACTAGCTAATGATGGACCATCATGTTCATTTCCTCTGTTTTTACCTTTCAGTTTTCCACGAACCCTTTATCTCTAACAGATTTTAAAATCAGCAATATGATTGGAGGAGGAGCATTTGGAAGAGATGAGTTATTCATTCGGGTACTTATAATGATCCTTAATGTGAACTTATTCATGGGAAGTCATGGAAGTTCTGTTTTTCTCAGATTTCCTGGCAGAACAAAGGAAGAGGAAAAATCACCTTGAAATGTTCATGAAGAAAATCTTGAAGATCAGTCGATATATAAATTGTAAGTGGAAATAAATTCTATTGGATAAAGTATTATTGGACAAGGACCAATGGGTGCTTTCCAGGGGAAAATAAAAATAATCAGAGGAATGGCAATTGATTCATTCTCTCTTCTTTATAAATTCCGCTGCAATGTCTTGACTTTTTCTGTTTATTTTTCTAGCCTTTGAGATGGAGAGAAATATCCTGGGAATTGAGCCAGAAGGAGAAGAATCCTTTTCTGGTAGATTACATTGGATACTTCCCTACTGACAATGCCGAGTGCCTAGTTGGGGAATATGTGCTGCTCTGGGGAATTTGGCTTCTCAGCTGAAAAATTCGGACCAATCTCACTAGAAATGACAGTGTGAGTATTACATGGTGGGGACCTTCTGGCAGTTACCAAACTATTGTCTCTACACACCTGGAATTACAGCACCATTTCTATATTTATAAACATTTATCCTTGGCCATGTGTTATGATTAATCAGAATGAGCTTCCTTTATCCAAGACCTGAGAGGCCCATGTCTAATAGATCCCCAGACCTAGAGCATTATGGGACATTTGGGACCATGGATTATACGGATTAGGTAATTATTGTATGTATTATTTGAAAAAAAGGCTAATGGAGTTTTATATTTAATTATCTGCGATTTATGCCTCTTGCATTGTCCTTGGGTGAGTTTTTTACATGAACACAAGATCGTCCATCGGTAAGTGCTAATGCATATGGGAATTGTTTATTAACATCTCTGGGATCGTAGGTTATATTGATTTTTGGAGAAGTAAAAGGGCTACATGCGAGGCTGTTAAAAGTTTTTGCTTGCTATGAACTTGTGGCAGCCCAAGATTTTAGCTTTTTACTGGTTCTACCCACAGAGAGAGAACTTCTGTTGCTTACCATGGGTTCATATCAAGCCAAACTTTAGCCCCTCTTGGAACATTATCTCTTAAAGTCTTCAGGAAGAACAATCTTCATTTAGTTATTTACCCCACATTATTTTTATTATTTTCCTTTGTTCTTCAGCGATCTGAAACCTGAAAAATATTGTGATGGATGCCTCCGGATATGTGAAGATTGCAACTTCGGGCACTGCATAGAAGGTAGGAATTGGACCTCTACTTAGTGTAATAAACTGATAATGTCCGTGTCCAATACTAGTTCCAGTCACTGTTTTCTTAATAACAATGTCAGTTTGAAGTTGTGTCCCCATGAGCAGTATTGAGATAAAACTGTAAATAAACACAGTAGACGTCTTTAGGTGACTGTAAATTGTTTGTTTCTGGTTTAGGAATGGCCATGGAGATGAAATGCTCTCACCATGTGGCACTGCCCAGTACCAAGCCCCGGAGATGTGGGGAGGAATGAGCCCTACACCAGATCGGTGGACGGTGGGCTGTAGGACTGATGATTTATAAAATGTTGGCTGTTGTGTAAGTATAAACACTGTATTAATACAAACTAATGGACATTTATTGTTCATACTGAAAGTATCATAGTTCTGGGTTAAAGGGCCTCACTGACGTTTGTTTGGGGGGTCTTTGCCTGTGGTGGTTTCATGTTTGGGGAACTGTGTAGCTCTTTAATGTATTGGTGCATTTTCAGGTTTTTTAACAGATATTTCTCTATTTCTTTAGGTGCCATTTGATGGTAAAACCAAGGAAAACTACGGAGATAGTATAATGAATGGAAGACAAAGTATCCCAAAAAATTAACCCACCTCACAAAGTATTATTAATGAGAGTAAGTACCAGTGAACCTGTTACTGTACAATCTGCTGGGAAACTATCCAGACTGTGGGGTAAAAGTTGTTTTGTCTTTGTAGTTTCTGGTAAAAAACGGGAGGGATTCGTCTTGAGGAAGATTGCCAGAAGCGAAGGAAGTGATGGAGCGTCCATTCTTTAAGGTAAGTTATATAGGCTGACATTGTACATGAGAACCACAAAGGATCCTGGGAATGGGACGGATACTGGGACTGGGAACTGGACTGAGTTTTATTAAAAAAGGGAAACTAATCTGTTTCTTTCTTTGTATTTCCTGTTACAGTGACAATAGACTGGGATCAAACTAAGGATAGGAAGATCAGACCCCATTTATCCCTGACCATATCAACCTGCAAAAACAATCTTTTGAATTTGATTGCCCACGATGTTTTATGTTATCTATAATTGCTATGTATTAGATTTGTAACTTATTGTATTAAATACTAATTGTTTGTGAAGAATGTTTATTTAATATAATAATCCCAAATTTAGTGCTGAAGACGGGACAATCTGACGAGTTCCCCACGCTTGGCATCCCCGCAGCCAATTGTCTCACACCAGCTCTACACATACTTAGGCCTATATGTATCCAGTAAAGCTTTAACCTTATCAATACCCCTAGAATCTCATTTTAACAACATTTTATATACAAAGCTGATTACATCTCCCTGAAAGATGTGTAATACACTAAGTCCTCCCTACAGAATTGTAAATAAGAAAGGAGAAAACGAGAATGAAATATGGAGGCTGTGTACACACGTGGTTGTTTGTTGGGAACGGAGTTTCAATAAAAGTTCTTAAATGGTTAAAAATGGTGCTAATTTTGCCCCAACAAATCAGATCTTATTTAACATTTGAAAGCTAACATCTGATTGGTTGGGCAAATTGGCACCATTTTCAACGATAAGAACTTTTATTGAATACCTGATAGTGGTCAGTTTTTCCTATTTTGGGATGAAAATGGATCAGGCACGGTTTTAAAGGGCCTGTGTGAATGTAGTCAGCTCTGAATCCGATTAGAAGTCTGTCTGATATGAAATTTGCCTGGTGTGGTACTCAGCCATAATTTTTCCTGCTGGGTCCGCGAGTTTGGAGCTGTTTAAATGAGAGCATTGTTGTATAAGACTTAAAAAGGTGCCCATACCCAGGACGATATTCTAATTATCATATCGGTGGATTTGCTAAATATCCGCATTATCAGCAATTGTGTATGGATAATAGGGATGGGACTAAACTCAAACTCAAGCCGAGTTCAGACGAACTGAACTATTTTTCTGACTCGCGGCTACATTTTCGATAATATCAATATTTAATAATTATCGATTACCGGGCCGTTTGCTAACCCTAGAATGCACCATCTAGGTGCACTTCCTAGGCTCTAACAAACGTTAGTTTCGCTAACCATCGAATGTACGTTCACTAACCCTAGAAAGGATTGTTTGTTCATTCATAATCCTCAAATGTACTTCACTAACCTAGGAAGGATCGGTGTTCTTGGTTCGTTTTCACAAGCCTTCGAATGTACCGTTGCTAACCCTAGAATATAATAACCATATAATAACCTAGTAATAATAACTATAATAATACCAAGTAATATGATAACCATCTATCGTTTGCTAAACCAGGAGGATCGTTCGATAATGTACCATTTGCTAACCTAGGTAGGATCGTTCATTTGTTCATAATCCTCGAATGTACTGTTTCGCCAACACAAGAAGGATCATTCATTCGTTCGATAGACCTTGAATGTACTGTTCGCTAACACAGAAGGCTTGTTTGTTCACTCGATAATCCTCGAATGTACCGTTCGCTCGTTTTCTTCTAATCCACGAATGTGGAAAATACTTGAAAATACAAGTTTTGGGTGATTTGACATGTTCCCCAGACCATTTCTCCCAGGTGCCACAGCCATTTACAGTAAGTTACCACTGTTAGTTTAGCCTTAATCACTTTTCGAACTATCACACTCTCCCATAGACTTTAATGGTCCGAATTCAAACTTTCGAACTTTCAAACTTTTACTGAAAACGACTGAACTTTTTATAGTTCGGCTATTTCTAATGGATAGTCGGGAAGCCATGGACGCTACCGCCCGTCAACATCGCACCTTTTGGTCTGACTGGAAAATGTCTGTTGGATTGTTACCAGATAAGGATAGTTTTGCATATAGCTCTTCATATATCCACCGTACACCAGTCTTAACGTGAAAAGATTTATTAATCTACGTTTTGGTGTCAACAGACACCTTTCTCAAGACCACAATAGAACTCTCAGAAGTTCTTTGTGTCTTGAGAAAGGTGTCCTGTTTTGACACCAAAATATTGATTATAAACCTTTTCACCGTATTAAGACTGGGGTGCAGTTGGATATATGAAGAGCTATATGTTGTATTGGCGGTTTTGGCAGCAAATAGTGCTATACGCACCAGCTTAGAAAGATTACCTACGGGTGTGCGATGTCCACTTGTTATTAGTTAGAATAAATATCGCTCACTAGTCCCCCGGACATCTCGATTGATGCTGTCAGCGACTAAGAGACCTTTTTACAGCGTCCGGAGATAGAGTTTTGCAACTACACATCTTTGTAGCAAAAATCTAAGCCTCACCTTATTCGTAGTTATTACATTGATGTGTTCCAAAGCAAAAAAGGGGGCGTGGCCAGACACAAGTGTCTGCCGATGCACGTACTAAACCTTGAATGTAGTTATGGCCAAAAGACCTTGGAGATAACGTATTATCGATGGCGTTCCTGAGAAACAGCTTGGCTTGGTACATTTTGGATAAAAACAGACTAAGTAATTGTACTCCAAATATGGCGTCGAAAACAAAATGGCTTGCTATTAGGCTAAGTGATTTATACAGAATATATAAAAACCTTCATAACATTTGAATAAACGCTAGTTTTCATCTGTGTGACAGCTACTTTGATAGATTATCAAATTGGGCATCAGAATGGCAGAATGAAGATTCATGTTGATAAATGTAAGGTGATGCATTTGGGATTTTAATAATACCCCGGTGCCGGTGCCCCTGACACCAATAAATCACCTCTGTGGTTCAGTGTAAATGCTCTAATGGCAAAAAGATTGGGGGTTCTGGTAGATCACAGTACTTTAGCTATAGCAAACAATGCCCGCAAGGTAGCGACGGCTAGAGCTAGGCAAGAATTTGTCCTTATGTAAATGAGGGAATAGATTTCAGTAGTAGAAAATATTATGCTTCGCCTCTTTACATAAGGCACTGGTAAGTCTCACTTCAGTGTTAAAAGGGCTGCGTCGTCTTGTCTGGACTCACATTCCGGGATGTGCTATAAAACTGCCGGATCTATATTAATCTTCTTATTTAGAAGCATGTCTCCATATATCCCAAAGCAACTCCAAAAGGTTTTAAAAACAAGCCTGACGTGTTTTGCGAAGCTAAACGAGCTCTACTTTATAGGCATAACAGATATACATCGCTACCTGGGGTTGCCTCTTATATATACACACGTAGTAAGGGCGGATACACCCTCTCAATCATGGTTAGGGTCTAAGGAGTTGATACTACTACTCTATACTGCAGTTAAGTGCTGAAAACGCACTGCAACTCTCATATCCTAGTAGCCGCAGTGTTGTGGAAATGCACACAATAAATACACAACAAATATTGATACATAAAATTACTGTACAAAATGCATAGTAATCCGACATATTAATCCAACAATATTAGTTTACAAATCTCCCTACATACGTGTCTAATAGTGGATATTAGATTAAAAACTGATAGACGATATATCTCATACTCCATTTAATAAATTTAAGCTGATCAACTCGGAGACGTTCATCCTTAGGCCTGACCTGAATGAATAGTAATGCTGTTTCGGGTTTGGAAGTTTAAGGGATACGCACCATGTAGAAATATTGACTCTACAGAATAATATCGCTAATGGGGGAGGCCAATCGATGGTGTATTAATTAGTAATCCTGTGCGAGTCATTCATGTGGCTATTCCCTTCTATCGTAACGGGGGCCGAATATATATTAAGTTGGGCATGTAAGATTGGTCATACATCTAACTCATTATTAAATATCATAGGAGGTAACATTATAGGTACATATATAGCCAGTCCCAAAGAAACTAATAGATTCTTCCTCAATTAATTATGGCTATTTTGACTTATTACCCTTTCGTATGTGTGCCGGAGTGAATAAGGATATAAATATGGTGCTAGCTAGAATCTCCAATGCTGGAGGAGATGGGGGGACCAAAGCAAAATTCAGTAGGATTCGGCAATGTTTTAATAAAACCACATCCCAAATGTATATTTTGTATCTCGGTGCGTCTGGGCAGAAAACGATCGCAGCCCTTTTACCCTGAAGTAAGAATTAAGCACGGAGCACTGACAGAGCGAAGGGTCCCGGGCAAATAGTTTCGTACCCGGCGCGCATTTGAAAGAAGCGGTTATTGAGTTGTCTGCCAGTTATACTTTTGATTAATTGTGTTAGGAGGATGGCAATTGTGATGAATGTTATCATTAGTCTGATGACAACTACACTCAAACTCTGGAAAAAGACGAAGGTTTCAGTTTTTCTCTTTTATGGACTGTTTTATATAGCTATACTGCACAATCATGAAATATCTGATTGATGATTCTATAATAATTAAGGCACTGGTAAGGCTTCATTTGTACTATGATGCTGTGCACGTTTTGGAAATCGCCATAATACGGCCCCAACCGGGACGAGATCAAGATCCATTTTAAAGCGTGCCTTCTCATTTGCTACAACTGGGAATTCCAAGATTCTCTGTTTGGCCTAGAGAACAAGGAATGCAATGCACTTTGGGACAGGCGTAACTTTATGATAACTATGATGATACTCCGCCCAGGATCTACAAAAACACTATGCATCCTTCTCAGGCATTAAAACAAAGGCTTTACATTGCTGGCTTTCATATTCTCCATAAACACTCAGCTTCGCTGAGAGTGGCTCCAGAGAACCATACACATTTTTTTTGCATCTCCATTGGTGGAGTCTATTAAATCTACCATCTATAACGGGCCTAAGCGAATACAAGTTTGAACACGTTTGCCTTTCTCTCTGTTTTCACCCCTCGAGACCCTGATCTTTCCCCTGGGGTTTTCTTCCCCCCGCTCCATAACCACCAGATACAATTTTAAAGTGGCATGTCCCGACTCCCCAAAAACCCTAGAATGTAAAACTCATTACTGGCCTCTCACTGTGTAGTGTAATAAAAGCCCTTACCTACAGCACGCTCCAAATGGTTCTCTGTAATGTCCCCTGTGAAAGTCCACAAACTGGCCACCATGAGGCACTGCAGGGATGGAAATTGTTTTTCAGCACACTCGCTGAAGGCGGTCCTTCTCAGAGGTTTTTGGCTTGCTCAATTAAGCCCTCAAATGATTGGGGAAGTTTCTGCCACATATTAATATAAGGCGGTTGGGGGCTGGGTCATAGGGAAGCCCTACGTACCCCCGAAAACATTGAAAAAAGGGTGTGACATGCCCGCTAAAGGGGGGTGCATTGAGGGGCACTAGATCACTTCTGATTGTATTCAATCAATCTGGATTCTATCTACTAAAGTATATTGGGCCCCGCCGCCCACTGTTCTTACATAATACCTAGACTATTGAGCAAAGACTAAAAACCAAGGGATGCTTGTTGTGGCATGGGCACATACCACGCGATTATAAAAACGGGGGGGGGGGGGCCAAAGTATAACTGTATCCTATGTGGTTAACTCCCTCTTTCTGCATGGCTGTTGACCTACTAATTTTACAAAGACGCCATATCTCCTCTTGCCCATTTTTCTAAAATAAAAAACATGACCTCCCCATGGGTCTTCTATTCTAACCACCCTAAGGTTACTTTAAAATGTTAATGACTAACAGTATATTATGGGTTTTTTGCAGTAATGAGTTACCATGGTCTGTATTAATATATATAGACCACTTGTGTAAAATAAATAACATGAGTTCAGTTGATATTATACCTCCTCCGTAAGCCTTCATTAACCTATCCTCCCCTCTGATTTGTGTCATGGGGGGACTCTTGGAATGTAAAATGTATGCTAAAATAAACTCCGATGTAATAATATATTTAACGTTTGGGCCTATTAACCAGCTCTCAACTCAAACCCTTCAAAACCCTTAAACCCGTCTATCCCCGCAGAGCCCGTCTTTTTCTCCCATTTAAAATGCCTTTGCCTGTTTCCGCATCATACTCAGTTCTACCCCCGACATTGGTCTTCTTTCTTCAAACTATTGGGTATTAGCAAGAAATGAGAGTAAGTATAGTTATTCCATATATCTCTTTTTGTTTTATTTGCACTAGCATAACAATAGTTTTCTTAGATAGATGGCGTTGGGAAGCTTCCTCCCTCTTGCAGATCTTTACACAATTTCTTTTTTTAACGTCTACAATTTAAAAACTATATGGGATGGATTCGGACACGTCGCCCCACCCTAATAAACCAATAGGGTGTAATTGTTTACAGTACTTCAACATGTTTTTAACTCCCTATTGTCGTTGTTTACAAAGCAGGGTTTATATTCCTTTATGTTCTATGTTGAGTTTTTTGTAAACGCCTGCTTTAGAGCCAACATATTGAAGCCAAATGGTCCATTGTGATGCTTTCTCCTTTCCCTCCGGGTAGACGTATCTGAAAAAAAAAAAGAAAACCCCTGCAACATCCTTGCCCGATTATGCCCATGAGTTAACCATGCAAATATTGTCATGTAATGTCCGTGTCGTAGTCTACATGGTGATAATGTTATAAATATGCAACCCCCTGACAGTTTTTGTCTAGCAGAAACTCACCTTATCCCAGCTAAACCATAATGGATGTTTTTGATTAGTTTTTCGTCCCCTCCCTGGAATGTAAAAAAATTTAACAACAAATATCCTCTTTTCCATTGCCATAGTCATATTGTTTTAAAACCTGCAACACAGACACACATCTCGGCTTGCCAAAAATGCAGCCTTCCACGCCAAATTTACCGTAAACTTTCCTTTCATTTCTAGTTGTCATTTTTAAAATGCAATTGGATCGGTCTTAACAGCTCTTCTTTTTTCCCACGGGCTCACTTTCAGTGGCATCAGCCGCGTCTTTGATTGGCTGGCATCTGCAGCCTAATCACAGGCGCGGCTGAACGGGACTGGCCCCCTCGCTTTGCAAGGTCCCGGCAAGCATGAGCCGGGACTAAGTGACGTGGGTAGTGGAAGGGCTGTAAGTATCGCATCTGAATGCGATTTTTTATTGATAATAAGGCGGTTGGTAGGTGGGCTAGAGGGGAACTTTTCAAACAAGGAAAATTGATTTTTTTTTTTGTTTGACAAATGGCCTCGGTTAAAGGCATGTCTACCCTGAATCAACTTTTAGTATAGGTAGGGCACCCCCAAAATGCTGGAATATTCTTCACCCAAAAAATGTTTCCATACTTAAAGAAAGCCTATACACCCTTCCGCGGCGGCCCGTCTCGCTCCCGGAATCCCTGTTTGGAGAAGTCACACCGGAGCTGACTGCAGCTGCGTCTGTGATTGGATGAAAGGAGCCATCACAGATGTGGCTGCATTCAATGGAGACCTAGAGGGAGAGAAGCGGATGTAGTATCAATCTAAATATTTGTTTAATAAAGAAATATTTAGCGGTTGGGGGATGGGAAAGGGGGTCGCCTACCTTAATGCCTAAAGCATTTCAGCTAGTAGCGCCGGGTGGGGGGGGCTCCCTGCACATATACCCTGCAGTCCTTACTAATGGGTGAGAAAGCAACTAGGCACTGATAAACTTGCCTGACTTCCTTTTCCTGGACTTTGGAAAGGCTACTGCAAAGTAGATAACCTATAGGAGCTAAGCGATGTTAAGGAAATGATAGTGATTTTTTGCGTAACTATTGGTTTGATTTTTTTTCACCAATTTATTAATATGTATCTTCATTATTAAGGTTAAGATGGTTTAAGAAGCTTCATAGCCGTTATCAAGTTTGAATAAACATAATTAACATTTTATTACCAAGCAATCTTTTTTTGATGGAATTAACATGCAGACACACCATTTGCTGCCCAGGATGAGCCCCCGAAACCTACGAGCCATCTGCGTCCGTGTAAAGCTGTAATTCATAATTAGTTTTCTTTCTTCCTCCTGAAACAAGACATTATACCATTGTAAAAGCTGGCGTAGCTTTTTAGTGTTTTATTCCATTATGTTTGAATGGTGAGGGGCGGAAACACCCCCCGGTGAGCCTAATGATACTCCTCCCTGAAAAGAACCCTCCCCATTGCATGACCCTACAATGCAAAGTTTCAACGAACCCAGCACTTGATGCCAAGCCTGTTTCTTAACCTTTAAGGAACATTGAATTGGGGGCGTCTAGCAATGCCTTACACTTTGGCTGTTTAGTAAGCCTATTCTCCAATCCTTACTTGGTGTTATCTCAGATACCTCAGTAAAAAGACAGCACCGTTTACTGGGGCTTACTGGGCCCACCGTTTGACAGGGGCAATACCTCCAAACTTGTGGGGCCCATTAAAAACTGAAAGAAATTTAACGAATAAGGACAATATTAGAGTTAGATCTGGGGTGCCAAGACAAACAGAAAGTCATCACATGTAATGTAGACCACGCTAAGGAAACGGGTTTCATATGAAATATCCCTAGTCCAGGATATGAACTAAATATATTCGAATAGGGTACTGGATATGGCATGCACCACCCATAGGAAGAACATCTTGCATAATACGTATCAAATAGTGAAGCCTTCTCATATTGGCATACCCATGTAAATGTACTACAGTCCGTGTGGATCGGAAGGGAAGCAGGCGGAGGCTGCCTCAATATGGCCGCTATTTATAAAGATCGTGTATCGTATCGTAAAATACCAGATCGTTATCGTAAAATAACGAATCCAGGGTTTTTAGCGATAATCGACCGTTATTTACGCGATATACGACCGTTATTTACGCGATAAAGACGACTCGTTATATGTAACGGTCATTATCGTTAAATTACCGTCGTTATCGTAAAACCCGGTCGTTATTATTACGATAACGATATCCGCATCTTTTATCATAGGTGCCCTTATGTGTATTTTGCTTAACTATAGGCGCCGGCACTCACCGCCCAGATTTTCCTACTGAAATGGATTGCCTATTGAAGGCGGAAACGTATGAGACAGATGGACTTCCTTAGAATAGCCGTCGTTTAGCCGAGCTTTCCTTCAGGGTATGATAGATGCGGGGAGTAGCGTAATTTACTGGCTTCTCCTTCTTTGGTCCTATAACTCCATAAAAGGAATGCTGAGATTGTAAAAGGGAGCTCAGACAAAGAGGACCCGCTATGTCGCTCTCTGCTTTAACTCGCAACCATGAACCTTTTCCGCTGGGTCCTACTTTTCGGCGTATTCTACCTTCGACTTTGTATTTTGGCGAACTTGGGTAACTTTTCCGAGATATCTCGAAGGGGATTCTGAAATCCCCATTGCTCTTGCGTTAAATCCGTCCCATCCTCTGATGATCTCTAGCTTCCTACCTCAGCCAGGATATATTCCTAGCCATTGCTCTAATTGCCTGCTCTCCATTTTCCTGGCATCCAGGCTGGCCATTATTCCCGTACGCCGTAGTCTTGTGGGACCTGGCGGTATTTTTTTATAACATTTTGCAGTGGAGTGGCCTGCGCGGCTCTGCGCACAAAAGGAGCATTCGTGGCTTAAGACCTGCAAACTATTTTGCTCTCGAGGGTATGAAAAGTAATTGCTCGAGGGAGATCGAAACTCCTGACCAAATGAGATTGCCCCTATGGGTAAGCACTCCATCTGAGCGAACATGCATTCTTAGCTAAGAATGCGGTGGCCTTGATATTCAAGCCCATTTCTGGCCTGACTGTCCAGCGGCCGCTGACTCCTTCATCGTAATTGGCGGTGGCCTATGCAGTCTTGCCCATGGGTGTTTTTTGTTTTACGCTCTGAATATCACGTCGGCATAGTAATGGCTGACAAAAATAATTTGGTAGCATTTTTGGTCTGGGCTTTTGATGACCGTAATCTGCCTTATCGAGCAGTTTTACGGCATGATGTCCGTTGTGATTAAGGACCATAAAGTGTTCAATGATCTTCATTCTAGCCATATTTTTTGTCCTTATTTCCCCTGGACAAATAGTACCCCCGCGAGCGGCTATACCCCCGCAAAATAGGATTCCTTTCAAGCCCATCAACTGAAGGAAGCCTTCGGCACAGGCGGGAATGCTGAAACGCTCTCTCCTGGGGGCTGGGTTCACAGTTGCCCCCGGCAGCTGGGTTACATAGTCTCAATTTTGCCTCATTCGGTCTGTAAGACTTGCACAACTCAGCCTGTTCATCCGGCCGTTGCACACGACTTGTCTGGCCCCCGCTGGTATTACCGCGCTAAGCCCCATGCACAGGTGTCAACCTCACCACTCCATGCCTTACCGTAGCAGCACTGTACTCGCCTCTTCGATGCTCACTTCAGTTGAATCACGCGTTGTGGAAGGATTTCCCTCCTCACTCTGTGGGTATGTTCTGCCACAGCCCCGGCTTTGTGTTATATATTGTAGCATAGTTTCTCTGAGGCAAGATACGCTAATGCTTCCATGTGGTAGTAGCACGCCTTCAACTAAGGCCCAACAACGTCCTTTAGATATTGGATGGTCTTATGCTCTTGATACTAAACATTGGATAAAAGGCCTCTTCCCATCCTTGTCTAAAGCCAGTATGCATGGGGGAAGTGATAGCGCTATAATACTATCCTATTATGGGTCAAGGTCATGAGACTGAACCTTTCCTAAGACTATGCATACCAAGCAGGGGAGATGTCTGCCCAGATAAATGACCCAAGGTAAACGTTAGGGACCTTCCATACTGGGGTTACCTGGATTGTTTGGAAGGCTTTTCAAACTTTATGCATAAAAATTGTACTAAAAACCGCCCATGTTTTTATTACTGTTTGTCCTAGCATAAATATTATGATATATGGGGCCCAGGATGTGCATTGAAATCATCTCTTTTCTGTTTGTTCATTAAGGGCGCTGTACGATCTTACACCTACTCAACCCCCCGCGGCTCCCCTGCTGGTATAACCCCAAGCCCACAACTAGTGTTGGCTCATCCAGCTCCAGCCGCCTGTACAGGCACTGGTACTTGCGCCCTTAGAGCCCTTCGGAAGTCACCTGTTGTGGAAGATTTTCTCATCACTCTGTGGGTAGCTCAGCCAATCCTAGGCGTCCTGTTTGACGTCGTGGCTGGGTGATGACTGCTCCTGTTCCTTTCCTGCCTGAAGTTGATGAGGTCGAGAGGCCCTTGACCCTCAGCTGCCTCTGGAGCGGGTATGCTGCGGCGTCTGCCGTCTCACTTGATCTAGAGTGATGGCCTGCGACTTCCCCCTTCTTCTAACGGCTGTTCCTTTCGTCAATGGCCTGTAGGACTCATCGGCTACTGTTATGGGAGGAGGTAATATCTGCTCTCTTCTCCCATGATGCCTGCATACTGCTGGGCCCTATGGGGGTGGGGGGGGGGTGGATCTCGGCATAGAGTGTCTTCCTCTCTCTGGATCGGGCCGGTTCTCTCTGGAAATTCCGGGTCATCTAACTGGGGTCTGGGTGTCCTTCCTCGAAATGTGGACCTAGCGTCGCACAAACTCTGTTGGGCCTGCGTCTAGACACTCTCCTCCTGCCTTATTGGCTGGGTCGGTCCCGGGGCGGTGTCGCCCTGCCGATGCTGCGCTACAGCTGGTGGGGCTGTTCTGATGCAGTACCAGAGGCTGGGCGCGCACCTGCCTCTGGCGCACTCTACTCGCTGTTGTCTGGCGGTCAGGCCGGGCGGGTGGGTTGGGGCTGCTCGGCCTCTATCAGGCGTGCAACTGGGGGCAGTTGCTCTCGACCCTTGCGACTGTGAGGGTGGAATGGTGTTGAAAGCCTTCACGGTAGGTCTCTCGTCATGCGTCGTATCCTTATCGCCACTGGGTGTTAGCCCGGCGTTATCTGCGGTCAGAGTCTGGGAGGAATGGGACTCTAACGGACAGGTTCGTGGGTCGGCGTACGGGCCTGTACCATCCGTCTGGCAGATCTAGTCTTGGGTCTGGGGCCCGGTCCCTAGTCTTAGGGTTTACCGCGGTCCAGTGGGACCATCCCTCCCAAACTACCCTGCATGTGCACCGCGGCTCCCTAGTGTGTTTGATCCTCATCCCTTACCCTCATCCACATCTTGCTCTAGCGTCTTTCATCCTTAGATATCCACTCCTAATCTCACTTGTATTTGCCTGCCTGTGTCTTTGCTCTGAGCTAGGAGAAGAGAGCTGCCTCCTCATGTTGGCAATTGGGCAAGCAAAAGGTGGGGCCTGGCTGGTCCTCGTGCGCTGCCTTTTATAGCTTAGGATTATCGGATGACGTGCACGGAATACCTGCGACTAGTCTCGTTAACCATCATCCTCCTCCGGCTTCTCGCAAGCCCGTCGCAGCCATATCGGCGAGTGCTTGTTACGTTTGAACGTCACGTGCTCTGCGGGCGGACTTCGGAACATACCGAAATCCTTTAACGCTATGTAGTACGCCGCTAACCTTGCCTAGGGGATGCGGAGCGGACTACTAACTCCCAAGCATCCTCTGTGGGAGGTCAGACGTCTCCATGTATTCCCTCTAAACCCGGCTCTATAGGAAAATCTTATAGTATTGGAGGCTAGTATAAAAAGTTATTAGGTGCGCATCCAAATCGTTTGCCATAAACTTCTTGGCTAAAATTGTTTCCCTTTTCATGAAGATACTGTACAAGTAGTGATTTTATTTAGTGATGAGGCAAGTCCAAACCTGGAAGAAAAAAATTCATTGCTTTCCATTTTCTTTGGCAGATACCTGGAGAATACTTTGTCTACTAATGGCATGGTCATTAGGTAGATAACGCTTGCTTGTCCAATATCTGATGGCCTTTGTGAAAGCTATTCTGATCAATACTATGTATCTTAGAAGATTAAGAGTTAGTTATACTTACTGGTTAGCCTTAAATATTGGCCTAGCCATTTATGTCATGCAGGTCTTTCTGTCCTTTTCAGAGAGTGCTATGGACATGTAGCAGTCCTTTAGTTTTTCATCTACCTCTTGGCAAATAATTCTGTTCTTGTTATGTTATGTCAAAGTACTAAAACCGGTCAAAATATATTCTTTTCTATGTAACATTCATTGAGAAAGATCATACAGTATGGTACGACCTTGCACTATCCATACTGAAAGCTCACATCTTATATAAGATGTTTAGAACATAAAGGATTGACTGAATTCCTGCATTAGTTCAGATTACATCTGTGTGTGGCCAAATTATGGTTCACTGATATAGCATATTGACCATGGGATATTCTCAGAACCAGATCGTCTGCACTGCCAGTTGCAAGGGTAATGTTTCGAAGTGGGAAATGCTAAGTATTTATTTAATGTGTAGTCTTATTGAGAACAAACTTTTAGGCATATGCGAAGGGTGCTATGATTTAGGAAAGAATAAATTATACAAGGCTTCTGGTACGTCTCATCGTAATATTAATTTTAAAATTGTAGCTATACAGGGGATCTACTTTAGATTAGGTTAATTCCACAATGCAACTTCTTACAACTCGTCACCTTAATGAATAGGTATACAGTAGACAGTTTTCAAGCAGGTACGGCTATGCCATATACAGCTAGTATGTTTACATCAGGATCAAGCAAGGCTAACTATAAGCTGATTGGCTCTTGTTCTTTATCACTTTATATTATATAAATATGATTGAATTGTTTTTTTTATGTCCTCTCCCTTTTTTTTTGTTAGTCTAATTTTTAAAATATTAAGAGGTTTTCCTTGCTTTTTGTTGACTTTTTTTTTCGTTTGAGTTTGTTTTGTTTTTTTTTTTCTTATATTTTCTGAAATATTTTTTTTTTTTTTTTTTTATTTTTTTTTTTTACTTTTTTTTATTTATCTATTGCTTCTTCTCTCATCCTAGCGTATTTTTTGTTTTATCTCGTCTTTGTTTTATTTGTTCTCTCCTTATTCTTTTTTAGTTTATTAGCCTTCCTTGATTTTTTTATTTTTTTTTTTTTATCCCTTCGTCGTTTTTTTTATCATTTCTTATTGTATGATTTTTTGATTTTATTGATTTTCTATTATTTCTATTTTTTTATCTTTTTTCTTTTTTGCACTCATTTTTGTTTTTTGACTCTCTTTTTTTTATTTTCTCTTGTTTCTTTTTGTTTTTTTTTATGCTATCGTTTACTTGTTTTTTGATGATTGTTTTTTTTTTTCTTTTTTTTTTTTTTGATGTTTGTTTTTTTTATGTTCTGCTCTCTTTTTCTTCTGTCATTTTTTTGTCGATTTTATCTCTGATTTTTGTGAAAATATCTTTTTATTCTGATATTTAGTTTTAATCCCTCTTTTGGTTAGTAAATTTTTGATTTTATTTGTTGTTTGATCTTTTTTTATCTCCTCTTCTCTTATCCCTCTTTTTGTTTTTTTATATCTTTTTGTTATTTTCTTTATTTTTTTTTATTTTTTATTTTTGTTGTTTTTTTGTTTTATTTTTTTTTTTTGATTGATTTTTTTTATTTTATATTTTTTTTTTGATGAAATATTGTTTGTTTTTTTCTTCTCTTATTGGATTTTTTCTTGTTTTAATTTTGTTTTCTGCGCTTTTGGATTTTTTTTTTTTGATTTTTTTTTTGTTTTTTTTTTTTTTTAATTTTATAATTTTTACATTTTCTTCTTAGTTTTTTGTTATCTTTTCTCTTTTTATCTATCTGGCTTGCCTCATGGAGAGTTTAGGAGCTATCCAATGTGGTGGGGTGTCTATGATATTACATATCGGAAATTTGTATATGTATGTGGAATCTATCTCAACTCAATTACCCATTTAATGACATACAGTAAATGTATGATAACGTATAGGGCACTGACTTATATTAGTTAGCAACATCGCAAAATATACAGAAATTACATAAACTTTACTTACAGAGCTGAGATCCGTCGCTATTTCAACGTGGAATGCAAATTGGGAGGTTAACCATCAACCTCTAGGTCTGCTACATGTGAAGGAATGTATAACGCAAATGGGAGGTTAAAGTTTGTCTGGCTAGCAAAAACGAGTTTGTGATGTGTATTGTATATGTCATATAGCACACGCATAGGCCTCCATCATATCTACCACAGTTGTCCAGCCTGGCAGTGGTAATTCATGAGTAATAAGTAGCAACGACATCCTGGCTCGTCTATGGATGGGAAGAAAGTTGAAAGGAGCATGTCCACCCTTATATAAAGAATTTCCCCATATAATAGTATTTGCCTTCCCCCATCCCCAGACCGTTATAAATAATTTTAAGAAGTGCCCTGATCTTTAACTTACCTTCACTTCTCTCTCTCCCTCTGACGTGCAACGGCCTGCGGCCTTCTGCTTGCAATACACTACAAGGCAGGGGGGCGGGACTGCGGCAGCCACTTCTCTGATTGGCTGAGAGCGCTAGCCATGCAGCGGATCGCGCTTCTCAGCATGCCGGGGGAGAGAGGGAAGGTAAGTAGAGTTCAGCGTACTTTCTTAAAATGTTTTTAGTCGATTGGGGCTGGGGGAAAAGAACCGTAAATGGGTTAGGGAGAGGGAGGGAAAGGGCTATGCGTTACGCATGGGGCAAAACTTCTCCCGGTATGGTCCGGAGACGGTTAGGCATAGTCCTTATATGGGACTCTGCTTATCCTACCTGGGGGCATGTTTTTGGGACTTTGGGGGGGACTACGGAGGTAGAACCGTCATATGGAGCTGGGACTTGAGGTAAGGATTTTATTATCACTACATGGGTGGGCCATTATGGGGGATTATACGTTGGGGTGTTATCTATGCCGCTGTGTGTATGCTTGGAGAGTATATTTGACTGGTCAATAAAGACCTGTGTATTCAATATCCTGTTACCACTGTGGGGAGGACAGATTATTTGGACATAGACAATCTTACTTTATTGTACCCAACTCTGGAGCAACAGATGAAGTGTATGCTGCCAACTTCCAAAGAACACACAATATACTAGGACTATTACTGATTCAGAATTGGCGCACGCATAAGACAAGGTCGTTCACGACTGCCCATGATTACTGCACGTATGTTATGTGGGGAGACCTGTTTATTATTTGGGGTCACTGTCCTGGCTTGTGGCCATGACCACCAGAGTATAACGCTCACTGGTATCGGCATGTGCTACCCATAATCCTTCATAAAGCAAGTGTATCTGGTAGCAAATTGGTGGCATTGTGCTGGTAATACGGCTATTTATTCTCACTGTTTTTTTGTATGTTTTTTTTCTCTGTATTAAGCCTATGGAGGCTGCTACTGGGAGATTTAAATCATAGCTTCGTTCCTTCTAGCCTGCTAAATGAATTCCCGCAATACTCTAGTCCCTCTACAGGCCCAATTGCGCATTGAAACCTCTTTTAAACTCTGATCCTGCCTATTTGATGGGGTAAACCGCATGGAGTGGACATGTATTGCTAGAACATGATTTGAATTGGCAGCGCACTATTAATGGTTGGGATGAAGGTGCAAGTCCTTAGACCTTTTGCTAGTGGTAAAGGCCTAGGCAGGTATACCTAATGATGTACTGTAATACTCCTGAAATAAATAAATAAAATATATAATCATAAATAATGCAGTTATGCGCGTCTATTAAAAATTCTCTGTATGCACCACTTGCGTGGTGAATACTTTATTCACTAGCATGTTTAGTTCAACCACAACCAGTGGCGGCTTAGATCACCTGGGTTACTCTTCATGGTCAGATTATTCCTATTTGGTCCTCTGTAAAGCTGGTGACTTGTAGGATTTCTCATATCCACTATATCCTCCACACAGCAACACATACACTATCTCTAATTTCCTATTGTGCACCAATCGGCACACTTTTGTCTAGTTTATGTATATAATATATTTATAATCTGAAGCTATTTATTATTTGCCCTCCCCTTGTATTACTGTTCATGGTATTTTTGTTTATTTATAGGCAGAGTGCTGCGTGCCCTTAAGTGTGCTTATATATAACTATACTATAACAACAATACCTTAAATACATTAAAGACAAAGATAAGTGTAATATGCCTCAATGGCATTTTTCTTAAAAAATAGCTTTAAAAGAGTAATAGCTATGCGCGCCTACCTTAACATTTTTCGCTGATTTCAGTGCAAAGCGCTCTCCTCTGCCTTTAAAATTAGCTTGCGTGAAGAGGGCTTATAGCGATTCTGCCTGCTCACTAACTGTCCTTTCAGTCTCACAGTGTCTATCAGTGAGAAATACACTCCTCTCACCCACCATCTGATCAGCTTGACTTGTAGGGCTGTATCCTAGCAAGGGATCATTTCTAAGTTGTTTAACTGGCAGATGAGGATGAGAGGAGTTGTAAGCAACAGACATTCCAAGCTCTGCCCTAATGACAGGTCTTATGTTAACTCATGGCCGCCTTGGCCGTCTAGGAGGCAGCTTTTAAGCACATCACGCTTTGCTGTGTGTATATCTAAGGGGAGGTGTTGCATTGCTGTAAATGTGAGTATGTTATGTGATTTCAGGCTTGTGCTGGAAGTGTGGACAGTGATGGGGGGTGATGTTGTTTTATTTTATTGTTTGTCTTTAAAACCACTTTATTCTCGCTGCTTAATTTAGGCCATTCCATAGGGATATTGATAGCGAAGTATTATCTACCTCCTGTTTTTTTTAATAGCCTAAAGTTATCTGCTTTCATAAAGTTTTGCTTTAATCACTATAACACCTGTCACCTTGCTGCCCCTGCGTCGACTTGTAGACCTGTTGAACATTTGGCCTTCTCAAAGGTATATATACCTACTTGATATATACTTGTTTTGTCAGTATAGCGCTCTGCCTCTTTAATTAATCGAACTTCGCTTTTCGCGCTTTGACCTGACTTTTAACGTAAGCTATGCTCGTAATTACTATTATATGCCGCATCTGATGGTATATTTTCAATTATTGCATTCATGCACATATTTAACTGTGCATTCCGCTTCGTATACTACCAAGCAGCAACTTCCAGTCAGTAAACACGTGAGTTTATGATATATAAGGCACTTAAATGAAACTATCTGAAATTAAATTCAGATGATCACTCTAAAAGAATAGGACATTAAACATAAAATGATACAGTGAATTTGGAATATGATGATAGTTTCTACGTGATGGTACAATTTAAATTTTATTCGTTATAGAATCCTGAAATGTCGTGGGGGGCACAGGGCCATACAAGGTGGTTATAAATTCTACTATTTTTCTAAGATGGAAAGCAGTACTTTGTAGATATTCTAGGTAAGTCCTCACTGATAAACATACAGGGTTATTTCATAAAAGTTCTTTTGTTAAAAATAAGAGTGTGCTTATTTTGTCCGCTAATCGAATCAGATGTTAAGTAACTATTTGAAATGTTATCTGTAATTGACGATTGGGTTGAGGCAAATTTTAAAACTATAGAAGCTTTTTTATTGAGCTCACGGCTGTAAGATTTTAAAAATAGTATTTTCATTGAACTTTTCCTCATTAGTAACGCACCTACAAAAAAACAATGTATTGAAAACCAATTAATAAATATAAGAACACTCACGTACTTACTTTCTGCCGACCAGGTCAACTTCAGTATGCTCTACTCCGACAGCATCCATTAAATATATCACAATAGTAAAAGGTAAAGGTGCTGCTGTTGGACTAAAGCGAAACCAAATGTCTGCCCTAAGGTGCCTTTTTAATGTACTGTTCAGCTACAACATGTTTTGGATATTACCAGATCGCTTTATCAGTGTTTATTTCGGCACTTTTCAGTTTTAATGTAATGGCTGTTAACGCCACGTTGGCAATACTGTATAAACTGCCTCTGTACTTTCCAGGTCTCGTCAGTTCAGATAATCATATGACATGTATCTTAAGTAGTGTCCATCTCTTGTGTAGTACAATAAAAATGATGGTCTAATCTAATTGATACTTCATCTCTGCTTCCTGTCCTGCTGCAGGTGATGTGCATTCTCATTCAAGAATATTGAGCTGCCACGAAAAATTCTGCAGTTATTTATTTAATAGAAAAGCGGCATTTGGTCTATACTTATGAAAAAAGTTTTTTAGCGTAGTTTGTAAACGCAAAATACCTTAAAATCCGCCTACACTTAAAGTCCTACCTCCTCTTAGGGGCTAGAAGACATAAAAGCTGCTTATAAATCTTAGTGGTGATCAGCCCTGCTACTACCCCGCGCAGCAACACTCCATGAAAAGGAATGTTAGACTTTGTGCAAGCTAGGCATTTTTTCTATTCAATCGTACAATCTGGCGCGTACTTCTCAAAATATTTAGTAGTAGCGTCAGCCGGCACGTGAAAACAAAACGAATGATTAATCCTTGCTACATGTAATATTGGTCATCGGGTAGGTGATTTAACAACACTCATTTTATGGGGGAAAGGTAGGTTATTGCATCTCCTTCCAAAGGACCTCTCCTTTTAATTAATTTTAAAAACGTCACATGGAATTTTTCAAGGTCATAGTTATAAGTTCTGGTCTCGCCTTCCTGGGTCATTCATTATATAAAAAATAATATATATTCTATATATATCTGATATATTCTAATTAGCATGCTATCAAGCATCTGTATTCCTATTAGCCGCGAGTGAGTGCTACACTGTAAATCGAACCTCACTTGTTCTAATAATTAGGCACTAGGTGTAAACGAAACCCGTGTCTCTGTAGTGAATTTCTTCCAATTGTGAAACATTAAAATCATGAGTCAAATGACTCATAGGTATCATGGATACTGCACCAGTCCTGCTTCTGTGGTCCGGGGTGCCGCGGCCTCCGAACTCTTCGCTTTGGTTCTGTTTAGTACTACATGTATTTTAATGGTAGATTCTCTCACGGATCGCGGGCACTCCGGAATTCTTGGAGTCCACACTACGTTAGTTAAATAAATCCGAGCGGCTTTATTGAGGTCATATCACGGCCTTACGCACTACAACATAGTAAAAAATCGTCTGGCGCTATTTTTTTAGCTATGGTTTGTAGTTTGTAAGGTGTGATATCTCTCAATAAAGCCGTGTTTTATTTAACTAACGATTGTGGGACTCTGCACAGAATTCCGGTGTGGGTCGCCGATCGTGAGGAATCTCCTATACTACGTGTGTTACTATATAATATTAATATATATATTATATATATATGATCTATTTATTTTTTAACTAGTTATAACAAACTTAATAACAAAAGATATATAATGGCTAATATGATAATGCTCATGAGGATAACGCAGGACTCTGTAACCAATTTTTACAATATGTGGAGATCATAGTCCCGCGTTGAGACCAATCGATAGCAAGTGAGGATACTATAGACGACATCTTGTGCTAATTGGGACTTGGAGTCTCCTTGTGTCAGAATTCGCCCAACTAACATTAGAGAACGTTAATAATGTGCATCCAAATATTCGTCCACACATGGGGTACATAGGATACTACTGTACCATGTGTGGATTGTTGTGTTGGCAGGATAATGGGGTTATGCATCACGGATATTATATCAAAACCTACTGATCTATTAATCAGCGGTTGATGTATCTACATCTTCGTGCCGCCTCGAAATGTAAAGAGGTCGCATACCCGTGAGTCCCATTGAAAAGAGTGTAACGTATGTGATTGATGCGCTGTCCGTAGAAACTTCAAAATTAACCATATGCAGAAGAAAGTTTCACAGAGGGGATATCTTCCTTATGTATTGATAATATTCAGAATCTTATGTAAAGAAAGCCGCATATGTGAGGGCCCCCGTGAGAATGCGAAAAGGATACGCATTGGTAAGCCCAATAGTCTGTACAAAGACGTGATATCAATCGTATTTTGAGACCAACATTGGTATAGTCTTGAAGTATGGGTATCCTCCTGGTAGGAAAGAGATTTCTGTTCTTTTTCACTTACCTTTGTATAAGAGAAACTAAAACTATATCAAGCCGATCTTGTACTACTCAGATTTTACTAGTAAACTAAAATAGGGAGACTCGGCATTATAAGGATATACTTTCCTAGGCAGATCGTGTAATCATTGTGTCTAATGTAGAAAAACAAAAACTTTGTACAATCCGCAGAACGGGTGGAGGTTTTTCCACTGAAAGAGGCTATTCACATGCAATACTTGTTATGGTGTTGTGTATGGCGTTAAATCTCTTGTCCATGGGAATAATTTAGTATCGGAGGAGACAATACAGCCCATTACAGGGAGATCTCTCAACACAGTATTCGCTAGGTAATGTTAAGTACCCGTGGTCGCATCTCCGCATTTTGTTAGAAATGGGAACACAAAGATCTGATTACAGTTTATGGTGTTTGAGGTAAGGGCACCACGTTGAGACGAGGTGTTAGATCGCGAACTGGTCGTTACGTACGGTAGGTTTGGTTGAATTACCGACTTAATCTCTGTATTCTACTGGTCTCAGACAGGGTGCTATGATCTCCACATATATTTGTAAATAATATGTTAACTGCATGTCCCTTGCGTTTCTCACGACGTTATCATATTGCATATATATCTTTTGTTTAAAGTGTTTGTATATACTGTAAAAATACATGTATAGGTAACCAGCACGCCTGCTTTAGAGATAAATAGGGCGGACAGGAGGCTATTTATAGATTATGTCAAGAATGATGTATATGTATGCCACTTTCATATGGCTGATATAGTAACTGTATGGCTTGAGAAAGGGATGTGTGCTAAACGGCCGTCGAAACTATCGCTCCTATATCTATATACGGTATATGGCAGTTGGCCTGATAATATATTGTGATGATGCAGATTGGTGCGGTGTATTTCTTCTTTATATATATGGGGGGTGGACTTAAGCTACAACCCCTGCCGTGACCCGGCAACTAGAGTACATGATGAATAGAATGCAGAAGTGTCGGTGTCATAACCACTATTTATATATATAATTGATATATATATATATATCAAGTCGCACCGCACTCGCTCCTAACTTATTAACATAAGTGGGCCTTGGGTTCTTTCGTAGAAAGTTTAACAACAAGCCGTGAGATACAGTAGCGACTCCTTAGTCTGGGACAAATATTTTTGATTAGATTAAAGTACCAACTGCTAATAATTGGTTGTCGTCTTAAAAATTTTCTATGCTCACTACTGATCTGCGCGGCGTAGCTGTTCCCACTGCAGAATATATGAATTTACATACACAATAGCGGGATCAGGGATCGGGCGCACTCCACACGTCTTACAAAAAACAAAAAAAAACAAGTGTTTATTCACATAAACTATAGTTGTACATGTTGGCCGCGGGCTATAAAACGAGGGGCCTGTATTCTATAGACCATCTGAAACGCACAAAGTGCAGGTTAACTTCACATCTAACAACCACTCCCGGCTGAGGTGTAGGGGTCGTTGTCCCTTGTGACGATCACTCATACAGAAACAGATAGAATTAATGCAATCAAATATAGATAGTGTATTACGTTTATGGCAAAGTGGCATGTGCTAAATAATATACTATAAATCAAACTTTAAAACGCAGGACTCGTGAGCAACTATTAAAGTCATATGATATTTGTTGGGCAAACTCTAGGGCATAATATGAATAAGTCTGTACGTCAGCTATAATGTAATCCAGCCTAATGCTTAGGCAGAAGGAAGCTACGAACTGCAATATTAAAGTACATCAGCCCGATCTGCGTATGTATAAGAATCTCGACAGGCGGGCCGAAGTTCTATGTCTGCCGGGACAAAATAACTAATTAAAAGAGCTCGTCGGCTGGTTACTAGTAGTAAGAAACTATAGTTAGCGGGGGAGATAATTATGTACTGGACTGCTAAAGTATCAATGTGGTAAGGCGTCTAATCACTCCTACGCGATAAGGAGATAATTCATATGGGTGGGTGACTGTCTGCTAAGGATAGAAACTATAATACTGAAGTACTAACTAGGCAGGCAACAAGAATGCTCCTGTCACTTCCTACGCTGACTGAAGTGTACAGCAACTCAGCGTCGGTGCCATATGGCAGTAGCTAGTATCTGCAGTTTTGTGTAGATCTGGTACCAAGAATTCTCCTTCACGCTGGAAGTATGCAACCCCAATACTTATTTAGTATGAGACTTCTATCCAATTTTTTAAGACGGCGATCTCTTTTATCAGCTAGTTAAGACTTAAAAGGAGGAGATGGATGTTTTACTTGTCTATGGCTATTTATCTCTTTGTACGTTACGGGGAATTAAAAAGATACAGAGGGGATTTTTGGGTGATCTCAAGCACACAACTATTGGTAGACTTCGACAGGACTTTCTGCTACGCTTATCGTTGCGAATAGCACAATAAGTGTTCCATGGGATTTGATGCTACTTGTATCCGAACAGTAATCGAACAGTATCAAGCATGAAATTCAAGCAATTTGAACAAATCATTTATGCAGGACCCTCATGGCTGATAAGCCTAATAATTGGCTTAATAATTGAAAGCAACTACACAACACTAGAATCATACTAGACGAGTTTCATACGCTTAGAGCGCTGATAGCATCGATAGTTCGGAGACTCCTCAGAAGGGGAGAATATCCCCCACCAGACCTCTTCTCTAGAGGCTCACAGTGACACCGCATTGCTGCATGTATGAGTACAAGAGTCTGTGCATGCAGAAACAACAAAGCGACAAATTAGGTAGGGGTCGGCACACCACAGGAAAACCTTCTGAAACGCATTCCGGTAAGCGATAGTTTTTAGAGGCTCTTAGTCAAGCATAATTAACAGATGCTGAGAACAACTGCTACATAATGGTTGTGCGTCTTAAAAAATGTTTTAAGTATATAAATGGTAAAGAAGTAATTAGGACGAGATGTGGGACCGATTAATAATGGAGCTGAGGTGGTTGTAGAGGTAGCCGGAAAAGGCTAATCATGCTAACCGTTCTTTACAATCGGTTTTTACTGTTGAGTAATCCTTGTCCTTGACAGTAGTGATTGTATAATATTGCAGGGAAGATAAGGACGAGTATTCACATGTATAACAGAGGATATGGTACGGGAAACCATAGAGCAACGTTAATAATCATTAAAGCGGCAGGACGTCATGATGGTATTGCATCTCTCGATTTTTAAAAGCTTTAGTTTTTGTCAGTCTATCTAGTACACTGTTCTCATCTTTTTGGCAGATTCGTCTTTTGGGTCTGGGGATGTGCGCGCTGGTATTGTAATAAAGCGCAATGTACTATATCCCCAGGCAATAGTCAAAAGGTAATCGTTTACAGTCCTGGCAAACTATAGGACTCTGTTAAGCCCTAACACAGTGGTATGGAAGTGTTGATTGAACTTTGTTCAGGATCATATCCTTGACTATGGGTTGTCTCTCAGAGATCTATGCTTATTAGTAGTAGTCAGCTATGGATTTTATGAGAAATAGATGGTTCATGCCAACAATATTAATTGTTTTTTATGAACGTGAGTTAAGAAGTTAGTACCAGGCACAGTCGGTGGATGTGGTATAATTTGGATTTTTGCATAAAGCTTTTGATAAACTGTGCAGTCATAGGCGACTAATGTTAAACTGAGGACTGTTGCCTTGAAGAAAACATTTGTTCATGGATAGAGAACTGGTATATTGGACTGTCCCGCTATACAGTAGAGTGGTGTTAATAGAGCTACATTCTATGGGGCTTAAAGTTCTAAGGCATAGTAGCCTCAGGGTTTGTCAATGGGCGCCTTCCTTTCTTTTTTACTGTATTTCATAATGACTTGAGAAGGGGCATGTGAGAGGCAAGGTCTCAGTGTTTTCGATGATCACTAAACTATGCATAGCTTGAAACTTCCATGATGTGGGCAAGTGCTGCAACATGACCTAGAATAGATTATCAAATATGGGGCTCAGCAGAATGTCAGATGATATTCAATGTTGTATTAAATGTAAGGGTGATCATTTGGGATTTAATAATCCTGTGCCACCTACACAAAATGCCTCTGTGTTAAGTGTGCATCTGTAATGATAAAAGGTATTTGGGGTTCTGGTATTAGAACAGTACTTAGCTATAATAAAAACAACTGGCTCATGTAGCAAACGCTAGAGCTAGCAGATATTGGTCTTGTATAAAGAAGGGGATAGATTGCAAGGGAGAGAAAATATTATTTCCCTCTTTATACAAGGCACTCTGGTTAAGCCGTGGCACTTCGGATATGCGTGAACGTTTTGGAATCCGCCATATTACAAAAGGACACTTGGATATTGAGGGAGTTCAGAGAGGTCATACCTAAATTTAATAAGGTGATAATGGAGGGGCTTGAATATGCAGGCAGATTAGTACAAGTTAAGGGGCTGTTTACACATTGAGAAGCGATTTTTGGCGTTGGGACATATAACCTGATACAAATATATTAATGGCCCATACAATGAACTCTCTGTGCATTAGTTTACTAATAGGTGCATATTCAAAAGGACTCCAGGACTTCTTAAGTTGGATAAGAAAAGTAAGTTTCATCTGCAGGTTAGGAGGGCTTTCTTCTAGCAGTGAGAAGCGGGAAATCTGTGGACTGTCCTTCCAGGAAAAGGCATGTCAGTATGTGGAATGGCAATTACATTGAGAGAATACTATGAAAAAGCGGCTGGATCTCAGTTTCTAAAACTAAAAAATATTGAGGAATTACTGTATTAATGCATTATGTATTGTCTGGTTGATGCCATGGATGCTTTCCGATGCCGTTTGGAGTCAGGAAGGAACTTTTCCCACCTTTTTAAGCTGGTTTTTTTTTTTGGGCCTTGCTCTGCTGAGTCAACTGGTAGTAGGGTTAAAAAATAGGTGATCGGTTGACCTGAATGGTACAGTATGTCTTTCTTCAACCCTTATATTACTATGTTATCTATGTTTGTGCCGATCCGAATAATATGAATCCTTTTAATTAGAGGTTGACTATTCAACTACAACGCATCTAAGTTTAGATAACCATTTAGAAAGCACAAATCCTCATACAAATCAACCCATGGTACCACGGGGAAAAATGTGAGAAAAAAAGTGATCTTCTGACACTCCGCCTCTCTAAAGTGTTCAATAATTTTAGAGTTTCTTATCCATCACTAATCCTTTGCGAAGATAACATGCATTTAAACAAACTTCTAACATTATCTAGTGAGGTAGAGTAATCTGCCCATCAAAAGTTAACAGATGGCAATAAAGGGCGGCAATTGTTTCATATTGGACTGCTTAGCACTTGCATGCACTTGAACAACAGTTGTCTGATGAGAGCATTATACAATTACTAGCCGCTCCGACTCCCACTGGGCTTTAAAAAGGATGAACAGTATTTAAAAAAACATGTTTGGCGGCTAATTGTAATTAGTCCAGATAGTAGTTTGGAAATTGTTTAAGTAACGCCTTTCCCAAAGTGCCGCTATAAATTATACACTTTGTCCAAAATCCCATAAATCTGTTACCGATCAACCCTGACGGTCCAATCTATGGTCGGCTCAGGGATCCTGCTTGTTCCAGGCATAGCTAATATATGCCGATACGTTTTTATAACGTGGCTTTAGTTCAAATATGTCTCCTACATAAGGGTATGGCACCAATTTACTGAATTATCGCTAAGGTTCCACTAGTGAATCTGGCCTCACATGGTGTTGTATGTTATCTCAGCTTTATATGTCTTCCATACCTCAGTTTATGTATTGAAGTTATTGCAGGACGACATTAAGAAAGTCCTAACACACGTATATGAAAGTCTGATGAAGCTTCTGAGCTCATCTTGACTAATAACATTACTTTGATTAGATTTGCTCCTCCTATTACTAACTAGTTATAGCCGGCAGTACTAAGGATTCTAACTTAGCACCATCGTTGGTACCTCTATATGGAGGCCCTTCACATGTAGAAGTAAATTAACAAAAAAAGAAATATTTTTTTTGGAAATAAATACAAGCTCACATACTAGTCACCGGACAAGCTTAATAGTTATTTACTGGCAGAATGAAGTTCGTGCTGTTCGTGATTTATATATGTCCAACTAGTTTGGTGTGAATAAACACCGTTTTTGTTATTTGTGAAGACCGCTATTGTGTGCCCGATATTCGTCTGTAACTATTATATTCGGGCGCACTATAATATGTTCTGTGTATTTACGGAACTATGGACCGTAAAAAGATGCAAGGTATATATATCTTTAAACAGTCTTTAACATACGAAATGAGGCAATTTGGCCAGGTGCATTGCATTCTAATTCATAAAGAAACTGTTCCAACCCCTTCTGCACCCCACCACAGATAGTAAAGACAAAATTGTCTATGTATCGCCACGCTATGCCAGTACATTGTCTATAGCAAGGAGGAGACACATAGACATGAAGGCATTGGCATATGTATGGGGGGTCTGCTACCATTGGGATCCATGGCAGTGCCCCTTCTTTTCCTGTAGGTATGAGTTCCCAATTAAAGAAAACTATAACTGTAAAAAAAACAGAATGAATTCAGAGCCATTGTTTTAAAAAAACATAATTTATATTAATTTCATATATATAATATATATATATATTATATATTTATATATATATTATATATAACATAGAAAAGATAATCAATGCAGCATTCCTAGGCCGCCACTACAATTCCTCATATTATCTCTCACACCTGGGCATCTTTATAACAAGGGGGTTTTAGTTATTCATTACTGTATTATTCACATGAATGAAAAGCGCTTCCAAACCAGTCTAAGGCTGACCTGAGATCAGTATGCGACTTCCAACAATGTAGTTGTAAAATTATCCTAATTGGGATGCTGCGACAATTCTTGTATTGTATATATATATACTAGTATATACAGGTCTCCTAATAAAAAGGCATTGTACAACGGCTAGCGGCACTCATAGGTCTTTCAATTCCAATATTTATTTAGTGTTTAAGACAAACATCAACCCTATTTCAGCAATGTGTTAAGCATCTCTCAAGATTAATCATAGCTTGAGGATGGCTAACCGATTGCTCGAAATGCGTTGATGTTTGTCTAAGGGGCTATTCTTAAATATATATATTGGAATTGAAGAAGACGGCTGATGCAGTTCTGTCTGTATCGTGCCTTTTTTATATTAATATATCTTATCTCAGCTTGCACGCAGGGCAATTTGACGTATAATAGCAGAACCCTTAATTCGTGAATTATATATAAAAAGTATTTGGCGTTTTGCTGGCATCTCACGTTCCCTGCCGGGTGATAATGGATTCCTGGGTGCTATCGAGATTCTGGGATACACTCACCAACGTATGGACGGCGCACTCTATAATACGGGATTTGTTCAATAAAACATTAACTTTTGTAATTTATACTTCATTAGCAAGTCAATGCATTATTGGCTACTCCTCAGGAGTAAAAGTTACGTTTTTATGTGAATCAGAATCCAGGATGAGTCGCGGCCGTTCCTGGGCCTTTGTGAGTATTATATATATAATATATAAATATATATTGCCTTGAGAAAGTCTGAGTGTTATAGGTACCGCAATGTTGCCTGTCGTTTTGGCACTAAGTAGTGAATAAAATTATTTCAGAAGACCCAGAGATGCTCCTTATTTTATATTTGGTTTATAAGAGGTGAGATAATGATTGCATTGCTCATCTATGCAGTATACATCTATGCTAAGTGTGGTGCCTGCAACAAACAATTACTATATTATCATATTAATATATATCCCAAATTGGCTGTCCTAAATATACTTACTAGCCCTCATTCCCAGCTCAACTCTCCTCAGACCGAATCCACTGACAGCCTCGGAATGTCCGAAATCTGGTCCTTCTGCTGCTTCCAAGGCGATGGAAAGGGCACAGAAACGATCAGCTATAAATGCGAGCTGAGGGGAAATGAAGGGTCTGGTCTTTAGGAGCTTATTTGAGTGATTGTTAACCTCGAAAGGTCTAGGTTGTGGGGTGGTGGTTATGGGCTAAGATTCAAATTTTTTGTTTGGGGGGCAGACTATACCTTTTTAAGCTGTCCCGTTCCGCCATCCATGCAGTCAATGTCAAGCTGTGGCCACTGGGCATAACAACGAAGTGATTTACTAAGTCTCTTTACCCTGCTGCCCCGGGGCTCCTACCTTATGCTTATGCTTATAAAAAGCCCTCATGGCAGAAGGAGTGAGGTCAGATACCTTTGGCACAAACAGACTATAACTTTATTGCATTAAATATCTGGTTACAAATGCACTATATAAATAGGTAAAAAAGCAGTTCGGGTTTGCGGGCAGTATACTAGTGACTAAGTGACTATTTTTTATATTTTTAGAAAAATGTGTTATCACTGAAAAATTACTTGCGGTCATTTTTATCTATGAATGAATATCATTGAATACACTTACTCGTACTCCATGATATGTTTGTTTTTGCTAGGCTTTGTTTGCTCAGCTTCATTTTTTTTTCTTCGTCCCCCAGTGGGCCCCGCATCTGCCATCCCAGACTATCTGTGAGGGCAGCGTATGCTCAGTAATCGCCATGAGGCAGTACTGCTAAGTAGGAAATTCCGCCACAAGCAGTTCACGTATCGCAACTGTCAACATTCATCTACATCATAAACTATACATTCAGTAAGAGTTTATGATAGCTAGAGGCATTTGATTGGACAGCCTGAATGTCGGTCGGTAAAGATGTTTTGCACAGACTGGTATTCTAAAGAAATAGGGGCGCAGATCACAACAAGAATAAAATTGTAGCAGGCAGAAGTATATTATGGTTTTCGCAGTATATGGGGCGAAAATTTAAAAAAAAAAAAACAGATTTCCCCAGTGTACATATCCTTTAAGGGGACATGCGCTTTAAATTCCAGTTTACGCCATATTACTCTTATGAACGTCATAGACCTTCTTTACAGTACAGATACGGCAGAAACATTGCAAGCACACACTAATTTTTGTTTAGATTAAAAGGATTCCTTCCTACCTCATTTTTTCTTCAGTCCCTGAATCTTTCTACTGACCTTTCAAGTATAATAAATCGATAGTAGAAATGACACCAACATCGTTTGTACTTAAGGTGCATCATCGATTCTCAGCATTATCTTGTGGGCCAAAAGGTAACACAAAACTCTATTATGCTACCTCTGCCCTATTTGTTTTTAACTCTATTTTCATGGAGGCTGACACAATTCAGTATATAATATGCCTGTCAGACTATTTTGCATAGAATTCTTATCTGTGGGTATTGCAGCTTATCCTGTAACCTAACCTTTACTAATCATTAATTCAACAGAGTTTTACACTTTTCAACTCTTTAGCAAATAAAAGTTCGAAAGAAAAGTAACAAGGATTCCGCGCAACAGCCAACAGACACTTCAGTGGATTGTTTTTGCAGAAAGCTATATATGCAAGTTAAACTCATTTGTACGCAATCTGCCTCCAGCGGCTTATTGGCAGGTACTTAAACCCACACCAAACACTGTAATGAGGCTGGCAGCAGTATGAAACCTCTGTCATTGAGTAGTTCTGAAGAGATAAGTGTTATGATGGGTAAAATGGTTTTCATTAAAATAGAAATGATATAGAGGCAGTAAAAACAACTATTAAATCATTGCTTTACTATAGATGTCTAAAGCTTTTCTGAGTTCGGTTTAGTTTTTGGAACTTAAGTTTTGTAATTCTAAAATGACCCATTGATCAATGGGATAATGGAGTTCAAAGATTGTTTGGATAAATTCAGATGAAATAGTTACGGTTACTTACTACTTACTGTAATGGTTGTGGCGCTACCTGGGAAATGTGTTCTGGGTTCACTTATACAGCACTCCTACGCTACATTGTTTATATAAACAAGTGTTTCCGCAGCTTTCACCATGCTTCCCCTAAATTCAGTTGGCAATTGTCGGGTTCAGTATCAATGGGCTACATTCTCGAGGGTTATGGCTCAATACTGAGGGTCCGATTTGCTGAAGCTAATCAATCAGATGTTAGCTTTTTACATGGTTACTGTACTTAGTATTAATTATCTGATTGTGTTAAAGGTTATCATTCATCTAGTGTCATGGTTAAGCTGTGGTAGTCATTTAGATCAACTGCAACTGCAAGTTGAAGTCATCTGACATTCTCAGAATGAATGTACAAGAATGTGTTGGTCAACTAAGGTACTATTGGAAATGTGACCGCAATCAGGCATCATAAGCTTTAGCAGGTATTCGGGCTTCGCTACGAATGCAAGTTGTTTGATTGCATGTAGCTAAGAGGAAATGATCAAAGCTGCCCAAAGTACGTGTCCGAAAACAGCTGATTTGTTTCCTTTATTTGAACTGAATTAGGCTCTTTTATACCTTCCATTTTTTTTGCAGAAAGTTGTACATTGAGGCAGTCCTTCAAATCTATGTTCTTGCCCTTAAGATGCAGGTACATGCTGAGATCCTGTGCGAATGAGTGGACTCTTTCTGTGCTGGTGCCATACATTGGTAACTCTCAAGTCCCAGACAGTTGGTATGATGTGTGCCGTTTTGGCAGTTGGTATGCTAGATCGTCGTTATCGAAAAAATAACGATTGCTATTGTAAAATAACGACCGTTATTTTCCGATAACGACGGTTATTTTTCGATAACGACCGGTATTTTCCGATATCGGGAAATACCGGTCGTTATCGGAAAATACCGGGCATTATCGGAAAATATCGGACGTTATCAGAAAATAACGGTAGTTATCAGAAAATAACGGTCATTATTTTACGATAGCGATCGTTATTTTTTCGATAACGATCTTTTATAAATAGGGCCCATTGTCCAATGACCCCCATCCACTAACAGCAGAACCTAATGGCTCATCCCCCACATTACCATTAGAATCTACTGTCCCGATACACTTACAGCAGAATCCTGTGACCTAGGTCTGTATTTGTAAAGGCGCGGTATTGCTTTTTAGCGATACCGTGCCTTTAACAATCGGCAAAATGATTGTTAAAGGACAACTCCACCCTCATAAGAACATCTTTTAGAAAGAATGGCCTCTTTAAAATATGTTGATATATCATAGTTTGTCCTCTGAATTCATTACTGTATGCCTGCTATGCTTCTGGATGCCTCGTGGAAACTGAACAATTTAGAAACCTGTACTGAGCATTTACTGAGCCTGGGCATGCTCAGAAGAGGCAGACAGAGGATTAGCATTCAGTCATTGGCTGTGATATCAACTGTCAGTTATGGATTTGACAGTTGACAACTGTAAGAACCAGGAAGCAGTAACAGGGGCACCAGGACATTGTGCAGGATTTCAGGTTAGACTTACATATTTCAGATTTCAAACTATTGCCGTTTAGGGTTTTGGGGGGTGATTTACCTGTATATAAGTTTTCATTTTGGGGCTGGACTTGCCCTTTAAACTGATTGTTAATTTCGGATAAGCTTAACGATTGTTAACTTATGGTCATTATTGTACATTTACGATACAATTGTAAATTAACGCTACCGATCGTAAATCTACGGTTATGAAAACGTAGATTTACGATCCCCATAGAATACCATTGCGGTAGTTTACTACCGCATGGCATTCTATGACCGAATGTTCGGTAATTATGGAACGTTCGATTGTAAATGTATGACCGCGATCGTACAATAACTAACCTGCAGTAAATAGCCATACTGCGGCTCTATTAATATGGCCCTTACACCCATAAATGCTATGATCCAATCTCCCACACAATAACAACAGAATCCAATTCAGTGGCTTCTTCCAGTGATATCGTTTATCATTGTTAATGCCTAATTCCATATTGAATGTTCAGTTCATTACAAAAACAAACAATTGTTATATTTTTATTAATCTCTGTCCACATGGAGTACAGTCAGTAAGTTCACATTGAGTACACAAGCATGTAGATGAGTACACTGTAGATAGGTACATGTTGAGTACAGAGAAGGTAGGTCTAGTCTGTATAGTGAAGTAGCGCCATCTCTCCATACATCCTGTGCAACTTGTCAGTTAAAGGGGAAGTTCAGTGCAAATACATATACTTTTAATAAAAAAGAGCAGTATTTTTCCACCCTAGTGACCTTAACCTGCCCATTCAGCATTTTGTCTGTGTATAAATAAATGCTTCTGAAATATTGACTTCCTGTTTGCAGGACCCCTAATAGAAACCATTAGGGTTTTGCCCTTGACCCAGTCCCTGGGTTGATTTAGTTGCTCAGTAGAGATCTGAGCATGTTTGACCCATCCAACAGCTAATCAGTAGAAATTACTGTTAGGAACATTCCAAGGTAGTGTGCATTCTGGGAAGAAGAAGGACCGTTACAGAACCTGAAATGTCAGCTCACTAATGTCAATTACAGGGAATAGCAAGAGGTATAAATTCAACTGATTTTACAAAATGGAAGAGAATATGTAGGTATGTGTAATACAAACTAACTGGGTTATTCAATAAAAGTTCTTATCGTTAAAAATAGTGCTAATTTTGCCCCAACCAATCAGATGTTATCTTTCAAATGTTAATTAAGATCTAATTGGTTGGGGCAAAATTAGCACCATTTTAAACGATAAGAACATTTATTGAATCTCCCTGTAAGTATTTTAATAAATTATATATATTTTCCACCTGAACTTTCCATTTAAGAGTTACACGACCTACGTTTGTAAATGACAATTATTATCCAATACAATTTACTCAAAATACAACCAGTCTCTGAAGGACCACCAAGCCAAGTGCAACATCTTTAAGGGATATAATGGTCTGGAATCTCATTTATGTTAAAGTCTTGCAAAAGAAGCACTTTATCTCCAACAGTATTAGCAAAATATGAAAGTTTATTATCTTGACCTTTTAATACCACAGATCTCGTGTACTTGAAAATTTGCCCTTGGCATTTTCCTGGTATGGATTAGTAATAGGGGGTGCGCATATTTCTTTTATTTCCAGTAAAACTGTGCAGAATGTCTTTACTTAGTTTTCCTTAAATGATTTCATTTAAAGCAAATCTGTTTATTGGATATAAGTTGCTATATAATATAAAAAAGATAGAGAACAGGGCCCTTTGAAGCAAACCAAAAGGAGAGAAGATGTTTCAATTTCAGCAGAAATAGTTTTTATTTATATTGAATCAAGTTTCCATATTTTAAGAGAGAAAAGCAAAAGGTATCCAACGCATGGGCCAACCCTCAGTAACCAATCGGTGCCATGTTGGAGTGCGTTTGGCTTGTGGCCTTATGAAACTGATTGTTAGTGGTTCAACTTTTAACTCAGGTACATGGATTGTGCACTTTGTATATCACTGCTTATAAACAGTAAGTCACAACAGTGAGAACATTCTCACATTTTTGCAAATATTTTATTATATATTTTCGTGGGACAAAAGTGAAAATATGACCTTTTGACACAATGTTCCCAACCTGCGAGCTGCACGCTGGACGAGCAGCAAGTTTGTGGCCTGCGAGATTGCGGGAATGGGTGACGTTAGGGTAGGCATCGATGGGTCTACACTATGGGGGCTGGCGACATCTTGAAGGGTATTAGTGCTGCCCAACAAGTGCTGCCATTGAACATATTTGAACAAGCTGCTTTACTAGGTGCTAAAGGGTAATATCCACCCCTGGAACAAAAAACGCCACACACACCAAGATCAACTTCAAATATGGCACCTCAAGACTGCGTCTCTCTGGTCTCACTTCCCTGCTCCCACTGCTACAGTCAATAGGCGATACAATTCCAATCAAATAGCAGGAAACCCTCATGCAGATTTCAAACTGCATAAACTCTTTCATTGCGACATGTTCCGGATTATGTATGATCCTTTCTCAAGCTCAGAGATCGTTATAGTTATTTACCTCCCCGTGATCACTAAAGCTTATTATCCTCTCTCCATGTTATAAAAACATCTCTGTGATTGACTCCAGTGCGTCTACTTTACCTCTGCATGTAGCGTTTACAGAGTAGTTGAGGAAGAGAGGTAAAGATAATAAGCTCCAGGGACTGTGGGGATGTAAGAAACTAACGACCACTGGGTTTTGAGAGGTAGGGAAGGTAAGTTTAGGTTTTTGTACCAGGGATGGACATGACTTTTAACTGTCCTTTTGATTTCACTAGTCACACACAGGATAACTATGTTCAGGCCCTGCCCCCATTTCTCCCCCCAGGACTTTTACTGCACTGGCCAATTCTTTCAGAATGTCTTCTTATTAAAGGGGAACTGTGGTCCAAAAATGACTTTAAGTAAATTGAGGTAAATTGATAGGAATTGCTCCCCTGAGAATTTTTGCAGTTTATTTCCATTGTTTATTTTGCATAGTTTTGAAGATATTTACATTTTTGTGTGTGATATGGTAGCAGCATAACTAGGTCCCCTGCACTTCCTGCTCTGAAACTGTCAGTCAATCTGTCCCGTGTCTCCTCCTCCCATTTGCAGCCCCCCTGGTCCCTCCCACTCATGGACCCTAATCCTCACACACAGAAGGAGTCTGAGGCTGTGCTTGCCGGCGGCACTGTGCAGGAGAAGCCTCAGGAATGTCACAAGTCAGCCTCCCACCCATTAACTTTCTGGTCAGTCATTTCTGTATATCTTGGGCTGTGGAGCAAGTAGAGGGGTGGTTGATGGCTCGTTTTAAAGGTAAGAAACTGGTTAAACTTAACTTGTTTGAAGACCACAGTTCCCCTTTAAAGACCTGAATAGGAAGGAGGCAGGGCCAGGGGAGGGAGAACTTTGATGATTCATGTGGTTAACCAAGGGACCTAGCATGTTAGGTCCTCACCCTGGAGGTAGGGGGGTGTTTTTTTTAGGACACTATGATAGTCATTTAATGCCCCTCACTGCACCCCCCCTTTCCTTTAAATTGTATCCAGTGGTATGGGGGGGAGGACCCCAGGGGAAAGCTATGGGTAGAAGGGGAAAACAGAGAGAAGGCAAAGTGTTCAACTTTATTCTCTTAGGCCCCTTATGATGGCAGATTTAATGACTCCATCCAATCGGTGGCCTCTACTGGAGAGATAAATGTGTCTGGTTCTCGTGGATCTCTCAGACAAGCTGAGTAGTTTATGGAGTATTGAAAGCCAGCAATGGAAAGCCTTTGTTTAATAGCCTGGAAGGATGCATGTTGTTTTTGTAGATTCTGGGCGGCGTAGAACCTCTCTGGTAAATTGGGTGGTCAGCCAGGTCTCAATAAAGTCCTCCATGTTGTTACCCACAGTACTATCTAGGAGCCCGACAAAGCATAGATTCTGCCAACGAGACCCATTCTCTAGGCTTTAGTTTGGTATCCCTTAAATCTTCCATTCCAAGTTGTTCCTTTTGTATATGGGATTCCAAAACTTCACGGCATATTCGAAGTGAGGTCTTACCAGTGCCTTGTAAAGAGGGAGAATAATATTTTTCTCCCTTGAATCTATTCCCCTCTTTATACCCCTCCCTTGAATCTATTCCCCTTTTTCATGCAAGCAGAGGGCCGGGACAGTACGCCAAAGGAAAGAGGTAAGGTAAGTAATGATCGGGGGAGTTTCTGCACATAATAATATAGCGGCTGGGTGAGGAAGCCCTACAGTACCCCAATTTTTTTTAAAGGGGGTGGACATGCCCTTTAACCATTAAGACATTTTTATATTTCACAATGATTCCTAATTTATTTTTCGTTTGTGAGTTGCTTGTTTAGCTTCTTCCTATCAACTACTCTCTTTATCATTCCAGCTGGCTTACCTGACCCTTTAACTTTTTTTAGTTGTCCTGCATGCCCCCAGTCTGCAAGTTGTACCTTATTTAGGTTTTACAGTTACATTTGTTCTGGAAAATTTGCTCCAGTGCATTAAGAAGCTGTTTAGAAAAGGAGAGGTTTGCTGTGATAATTGAAAGTAGGTTGAACCTGGAAACTTGAAACCCAGGAACTCCAAGAGAGTTCTTCTTAAAAAGACCCAGAGTGCAGTCAACATTTAGGCGAAAAACACCACATACCTTCCATATATTTTTCTTTGAGTTCGTTTGCAGGTACAGTATTTTTTTAGTTTTAAATAGCAGCCAATTATAAAACACCCCACACCTCTCTGCCTTACATTTCAAAGACTCTTTTTTTTCTCCTGAGGACTATGGGACATCCACTTTGACACAAGGAGAGTGGGACCAATTGTTATAGTCCCCTAGGCTTTTTGCTACATGAAAATGCACAATTCTATTTTAAAATATAAGAATATTAGAAATCCTCAAGGAGTTCCATGACCATATATCATTATACCTGTAGTAAAAATGTATATATAACTTGTACCTTTTGGTCTATGTATACATAAGGGTCTATTTATAAAGGCACAGTATAGCAAATTTGCAAAAAAATAAGCAAACTACTACTGTGCAGTATCATTTTACTATTGCATCTTATAATCAGCATGCTACTATGTAGAAGTAGAAAACTTGAAAGTCAGTAGTACTAACCACTATCCCTCTTTAAGGTCCGACTTAAATTGTTAAGGTCCCCTGCTGAACAATTCCACAATACAGTTTTCTGACACCCAAAAGACCTAAAATTACACGTAGCCTCTTCATACAGAAAATATGCTAATAGCCCATTATAAACATGATTTTTAAAAACTTACCATTCCTTACAGTAAATGCAGTGAGTGCAGAGAGTGTTTTCTGCTATACTTCTTGCAACACTTGTATCCTGAGGTAACCTTCTAATGATACTGCTAGACTAGTAGGTTCAATCACTTTTCGAGGCCCTTTGTAACGATCGGGGGGGGGTTGTATTTTTTTTTTGACCAACAACGGATGGTATTGGCCCTTTGATATAGGGGTATTTTTTTACCTTTATATAAAGAATCACATTTGGTCATTAAGCACCATCATTTGGTGCTTACTCTTTGCAGTCTTAAGGGCCCTATTTATAAAAGATCGGTATCGTTATCATAAAATACTGATCGTTATAGTAAAATAACGACCGGGTTTTTACCGATAACGACCGTTATTTACCGATAACGACCGTTATTTACCGATATCGTTAAATACCGGTCGTTATCTGTAAATACCGGGCGTTATTTACCGATAACGACCGTTATTTACCGATAATATGGGCAGTACTCGTTTTACCAACATACAGTAAAAGTCACCACGACTTTTGAAAAAGAGTTGATTAATGCACATTGCAGAGCTAAATATAGTATCATACAATCCAGTGTTGGACTGGATGCTCATGGCCCACAGGATCTATTACATTACTTAAATTACTACAATTTCCTCACCCCTATTTATATATCCCACCTCTGAATTCTGTTTATCCAATTTGTTGTCATTTTCATGGGTTTATGGGGTATCCCAGTGGTTTCTCCTTGTACCCCTTCATCATAAATAAGGTGAATAAAAATGGACAACCAGTAATAGGTGTCATAGATGGTGAAGTGTTGTCATCATGTAGTTTTGTGTCTAATAGTTCTTCATGTGGCGGCAATTCTACCAACATTGAGTAATTTTTATACACTAATCTTTTTAATCAAGCTTGGACAACAGACTTGGTATAATGTACTTCTTTTGTTCTGAATTTATACTTACAGTTCTCTTTTTTGTGAAGCCCTTTTAATGTATTTGCTAATATGGACGTCTGCCCAGATGCTCTTCAGAAGAGCTGCTTAAGCAGTTCATTTGGGTTTTGCCATCTGGTCTAAAGTGTATGCCATAGGGGATTTTGCTTGTTGTAGTCTTTATAGTGAATGATTATGTTGTAATATGCACAGCGTGACTGCAGTTGTATATGTAGAATATAGAATTGTACACTGGAAAAATTACTTTGCCTCTTTCCAATCTATTCAATCAATGTTTCAATCTATAGAAAAACATGTAAGCAGCACTTATGGCTGCATGACTTCAATCCAGTACTTGTTTTGCTCAAGCTTAGTTGGTCAGTCCCCCACCCCCCTGCTAGACTATCTGACTTTCTGTTAGGGCAAGCATGTTCAGTAATCCATATGAAGCAGCATTGGAAGAGGGAGTTTCCTACCATGCAATTCATGCACCAACTTTCACCATTTCAGCTACAGCAAAGCTATACCTAACAAAATAGTTTATGACAAAAAGGAGCTTAATTGACAGCTAAAATGTAGGATGCTTCAGACTGGATATCTAAAGAAATAAGGGACAGATCAACAAAAAATGGTACAGTGATAGTTGGAAAGAAGTATAGTTTCCTGTAATGAACAATTAAAAATACAAATTTCCTAGTGTACATATCTTTTAAGACAAATGCTGCTATTTCTATTCAAGTTTGAATACTGGACATTTTAAAGGCATAAAATATTTAGAAATGTGTGGTAAACTATTTGGCTGAGGCCATGCTATGCTGGATGCACATATATTTTCCCCCAGTGTTACCATCTGCTTGCGCTGCAATCCACTCAATGTTGCGCTATCGGAGCGTATGTGATTTGCAAAAAAAAAATGGTGCTCTGAAAAAGCAGATCACAGCAAAACCCAGTACAGTGCACCTAAGTGTGGCCAGACCATATGATCAACAATAGCGTGCAGTTTTTAATGCGAAGTCGGAGCGCAACTGCAATCGGATTAAACTTTAAAGCACAAGAGTGTGGCCTATCCCTTAATCAGTATTTTGGGTGAACATTTTGGTCTTTGTGATTAGACTGAACTCATCTTAAAGAAAAATCAATCCTATTTTAAAAAATAATCTATATAATTATATAATAATCTTCCCTATAAAGTATCCACTTCCTGTGCTATTTAGGAAGAACAAAATAAGGAGGGGGACAATCTGAGTTCGATTCCACCCTTGGACACATCTGCAAGGTGTTAGAACATTCTCCCCGTGCTTGTGTGGGTTTCCTCCGGGCACTCCTGTTTCCCCCACAATCATAAAGACACACTGATAGGTTGTATGTGTCAAATAAATGTGCTTAGATTGTAAGCTCTTCAGGCCAGGCCCTGATGTGAATGTATACATGTGATTGTAAAGTGCCACGGAAGATGTTAGCGCTATAGAAAGCCACAATAATAATAATAATATCCTGCAAAATGTGCTTTTCCCTATAAAAAGTGAGATATCACTAAAAAAATCTAATGCAACACTGAAGCAGGTGTTGATTGTACAATAACTTTTAAAATTAGAATCAATACATTAAGAAAATGTATTGAGCCACAGAACAGTGTGAACCATTAAAGCTTTGATTACAGTTACCCTCCCGACTGTGCATTATTTATGGAGAACAAAAAGCTCCGTCCCACTTATTTTTGTAAATAATAGACAAAAAGGTTTCAACCCAGAAACAGTTTCAATCTCACTGGTTGTAACAGAATAGGAAACATTATGGAAATTACTTAGATCAGCTGCTCCCTGTTTATTCGTTTGTGTTCCCAATTGTTAGACAACATGTGAGCAATTATTGCTGCAGCTAAGTAACAAATCACTTGAGAAAGTAATTTAAACAGCTAATACTTCTCCATCTGAACTAAACAAGCTCATTACAATGAGGAGAGGGATATTTTAGAAATCGGTACTGACAAAAAAAACAGACATTTCAGGATTTTTGGAGGAATCACTGCATTATGGAAAGTGTGGGACAATTAGGAATAAACCCATCCATATCTTTTCTTTGGACTTCCCTTTGCTGCGGGTAAATGTTTATCAGGGGGACCTACCTGTATATGGCATACAGGTAGTTTGTCAAACAATGACCAAATGAAATGACACAGAGACCTACATTTTTGGCAAAGTAGCAGATTTATGAGGAAGACAGAAGCCCAAAATCCTGTTTACATTGGCTACTTGTGGTAATCAGAGCCACAAAATTTCATATTTTAATTCCATTGATGGGGAAATGTTATTCATTTGACTAAATCAATAGTTAAGCATACATTACTTTGAATAATGGATCCAAAATGCAGCGTTCGAACACTGAACAGTTGCTATGCAGAAGATCTAGAAAAGCAGAATATTTACCACAAAAAAATCTATTAGCATAATTCAGAGCATTTATTCTGACTCCTTGGCCACACAAAGGAGAGACTAAACTCATTGACCTTCAAATGGGAAGTAACAATGTATTGTATGTTCATATGGGAGCAGATGATTTACCAGTGTGCTGTTTGACAGAAAAGTATCAAATGCACAACACAGACACTCTCCTTGACCTTTCGTTCATGCGGTTTGCGTTCACGATTGCGCCCTCCGATTTTCGCTAAAATGGGAATAGCAGGAACGCGAAAATTCATGTGATTTCCGATGCGATTGCATGTCCGTTCGCATTTTGGTAACGCATGTTTCACCATTTTTGGTGCGTTAACGCATGCGTTTCCATAAGGGAAAACGTCAAAATCACACGTGCAAACGCAAATCGCACAAGAATCGCACGTGATAATGCACGCGATTTTGTGTGCGATTCCTGTGCGTGGCAGTGTGGCCTCAGCCTAAATCTTATTTGCCGCCCACATTGGGAATGCGAAGTACTACCTTATTGCCCTTTCAGATTTGTTCTTATTTAACATTTGGCACTCCAAATCACCAGTACGAGTTTTAATGGACAGGCTGCCCCTATATGATACTAGGAAATCACTTTTATTTTTTTAAATTAATGGTTTAAAGGACTGAATGCTATAATTTGCATACTAAATGTTCTAAAGATTTGCATGCTAATTGTCTCTTATTCTATTATTGATTAGAATGTTCTAATGTTAGTAGAATATTAGCATGCAAAAGTTAAATTGCTCAAATCATTAAACACCATTAATGAGTCAAACTCTTGAACAAAGATAAACCAAGCTAATATTGACACAGTAACAATGGAAATTAAAGTTATCGTTATTTAATGGTCCCAGGCTATTTGATTGTTTCTGATGAAAATCTTTAAACCATTAAAGGAAACTTCATCCAAAACAGAAAACTATTTATTTAGATATAAAAAATTTAGGGGTAGATACAATATGGCCCAATTCCATCTAAAACCCACATTAACCCGAAGAAGAGTTAACGTGGGTTTTAGATGGATTTTAGAGCACAGCGCCATTTCCAAATGTTTTTGGAAATATCGATGTGCTAACGATCCAAAACCCCTACTGTAGCAAGAAATTTAACGGTACAGGTTGTGGAGCGTTAAAGTCGCGCTCCTTACAATAGCCCGATCCCGCAATGCCTGATGTAATCTCATTTACGTCAGTTATTGTATCGTGGGATCGGGCTAAGGTAAGTAACGCGAATCTCTCTGAAAATTTCTAAATAACATTTGCAAATAAATTATTTACAGCAACACACCTACTGTTCTGTGGTGCCAAACGGTCCCAGAACTACCAACGTTTTGACCTAAAAACTGATTTTTGATGATTTTAAGTAATAATACAAAAAAGGCAGCTAAAAAGTATTTAGCATGATATGGTTTAAAGCCAGTGAAAGAACAGGGTCTGATAGGCCTACTAATAAGCTCTTGCTATACAGTTGTGCACTGTACTAATTTTACCTCAGCCAAAAATGGTGCTAATTAAAAATGGTGCTAATTTTACCCCAACCAATCAGATGTTAGTTTTCAAATGTTAAATAAGATCTGATTGGTTGGGGCAATATTATTTCCGTTTGGCATGTCCACCCCTTTTGTAAAATGTTGTTGTAGTGTAGGGCTCCCTCTCCCACCCTCAACCGCCATAGTTATTTGTAGAAAAAAAGCTGATCTATACTTACATTGCCTCTTTCCCCCGGTGATCTGACACGGCCCTCTGGTTGGATGAAACTGCAAGCAGTGTGCCGACCAGCAGCCACATGTGTGATTGGCTGTACAGATCGCCGGGGGGAAACAGACCAAGTAAATATAGATCGGCTAAGTTTTTCTGCAAATAACTACAGCGGTTGGGGAAGGTGAGGGAGCCCTACACTACAGAAATTGGATTTAGAGGGGGGGAGGGAGAGAGAAACGGGTGGGAGAGGGAGGGGGGGAGGGTTGCAGTGCGCATGTCCAAATTCTCCCAGAGGAGAGACAGGAGGCAGAGTCCTATATGGACACAGTCAGGCTCCTGCTCTTTACTTTTTTGGACTTTGGGGGAACATTGCAGGGAAGCCATTTGGAGCAGAGATGTAAGGTAAGGATTTAACTACACTACACAGTGGGGCCAGTAGTGGGTTAAAATGTAGTTTTGGGGGTGGAAATTCCCTTTAGGAACTTTTATTGAATTTCCCTTGTTCTAATGTTTAGTTCTCATAATTACCCTCCAATGGGGATTTTATTTAGGACAGATCCTTTTACAGCACTAGCAGCACAAAGATTTGTAAACTGCAAATGCATCACCTTGTATTGTCAGGAAACACAGACACATTTACTTCAAATATCCACATCTAGGCCACTGATAAACTGATCAAATAGACATGGACTTGGTATGGAACACTGTGGTAAATCACATACAACTTCAGTCAATATAGAAATCCCCTATTGATAACTGCTCTCTGTAAACTATGGATGTTCAACCTGTAAACAACAACTCCCTGAATGCTGGGAGTTGCAGTTTTTAAACATTTGGAGGGCACCAGGTTGGTCATACCTGCTGTACACAATCTATTCCCCAATTCTCTATTTATGTACAAATATGTCAGGACCTGCAGACTAACACCACACTCCAAATTCTGTCCTTCATAAAAGTAAAGCTGATTTGTTTGTTAAGATCTGTAAATCCACGCTGATTACAGCTAATAAAATCACTCCTAATTATAATTGCATAACAAACTTTCCAGTATCTTCCCCACCCCTGATGTAAATCTCCTAGCGCTATAATTACCAGGCTGCCAACAGATACTCTTTCAAATATTCAAATTACATCAGATCTTCCCTAATCCAGAAGTGTGTCTCCACACAAAATTGAATCAGTGAAGATACAGAAAAATGACCTAGATAAATCTTAACTATTTATTTCCTGGTCTAACCAGGAACTGCATTTAGATAAGAGTAATGGGAGCACACGAGAAAACTTCCTCATCAAATTGTTCCAAGAAGCAAAGATGTTGCCTATTTAAAAGGTAAAAAATACCTATTAAATCCCTGCTCCCCGATATTATTGTTATTGTTTATTTTTTGTTCTACATTCAGATGTTTAGACTTCCCAACTTGGCCAGGAGAGGGTAATTGTAAACGGAGGGGCTTTCTGGATCCCCAGGTATACAGGTTCACTTAATCACATCGATGTTGGCAAAGGCCTATATTCTGTAGGTGCAATCCTCCTTACTCCCTACCCTTGGGACCACAGCATTCCAGCAGTAGAAAAAAGAGCAGAGGAGCACAATACTTCAGTGCAAATTTGTCAGGTATACCCAAGAAAGGGGACCTCCATTCCAAATAGGGTGCTCCTCTGTTCTTCTTCTTCAGGATCCCCACCTAACCAAACCCAAGCCTACAACCCCACTCACCCAAAACCCATGCACTCCAGAATGTTACTTGCGAGTCCAGGGTGGCTGGACTTTTCCAGCTTAAAAAAATCCCCTGTCCAAATCTAACTTTTGGGGCACATGGATGGTCTAAATTCTGAAATGCTATTTGACTAGAATTCAGCACATTGATTTCCAGATAATAAGAGGAGCAGCATGTTAGAATAAATATCCTGCACTAGCCACGCTGGGCCCTGATGCCTGTCTTAGACCCAGTAAGAGACCCTTACAGCGCCGGGAGAAAGAATTACACCACACACGAAATGTAACATAAGTCTAACTCAGTAATCTTTATTGAAACATGGCGTTATAACAAAGAAAAGAAGGAAGCATCACCAGAGTGGGCAGACTGGGTGTCTACAAACAAGACAATAAAACATCCATTGTAATGTAAGCTGGGAACAAAAAGGGAGACAAAATACTTTGGACATGTTAGGAAAAGATATTTATGCTGAAATGTAACAGAACTTTGAGAACCAAAAATTGTGGTAAAACATGAGAAAAGAGAAAACAAGATGGATTCCATAAGGCTCTATGAATATAAGGAATAATAATAAAAACCTAACACAACAATACCTACTTTTTAGGTTTTCCATGTTCATATCTGTTGTATTCAATTAGATCAACTGGACTTGAAATGTAGTTCTTGAAGACGTTAGTCTTCGCTAGTCATCCGACTGGCTTTCTCAATTCAGAATGACTTGTACAAGAATCTGTGGCAATTATGTACCCTGGAAAATCCCAATTAGCATATCACAGCCAGGTGTTAAGGGTGTGATTGGATAGTGGCTAAGAGGTGTTATAGGAATGCCCAGAGTAAGGTGTTAAAACAGCATTGTACATGGCAGACAGTTGGTGTCGAACCCCCCCACCTCTATTTAGGCTTGGTTTCTTTATTTTCACATAAATGGCCTCCTTAACACCTCTCTTGAACCAGTCACGTTCCTTCGCCAGTATGTTAACACTACAATCTTCGAATTGAGAAAGCCAGTCGGATGACTAGCGAAACGTCTTCAAGAACTACATTTCAAGTCCAGTTGATCTAATTGAATACAACAGATATACCATGACCTGGATGAATGAGAACCTTCACAAGCATTTTTCCATGTTCAGTTTCAGCAATTGGAACTCATCCAATTAAGTTTATTCATCCTCTCAGTTTTAAATAAATACAATATGAGCAGATATGATTAGTAGCTCCCGTCTGACATTGGTTCATAATTTCCTCCACATGTGCCTTTAACAATATTTCAAATAGATTGAACATTTGGAAAATGAACATGTGATAAGTGGGAAGTGTTAGGTTTCTGACCTTAGCCTGTATTTCATTCTAATCTTCCGTGCAATAACCATATTTAGGTTAATGGTGCTGATATGTGCCAACTTTACAGAGTTAAGCGAGTTAATAAACTCAGAGCATGTGATTTTCCTAAGGTGAATTAAATCTGAAGAGGGACTAGATCACAGAAAAATATCCAGTTAGGGTTAGGCCACACTGCTGTGACTTTTCTGCGTTTGTGCTTGCGTATGCGCATGCGTTTGTTTTTTTTTCCCCAAATCATTGGAGTCGCGGCAACGCACCGAAAACGCGTGTTTTCGGGTGCGATGCGATTGCACATGCGATTGCGATTTGCGTTCCGCATTTTAAATTGCAATCGCATGCGTTTTCCAATACTTAATGAAAAAACGCACGCGCAAATGCAACAAAATGCGATTCCGTGTGTGATTGCGTTTGCGTTGCAGTGTGGCCGTGCCCTTAATGGCAGGCAGAGTTTTGGGGAAAAAACCTGTGTGCAATTCACATGTCAGTCTTTGTCTAAAATACTCAGAAAAAAATTTCTTGGCTTCTCAGCATAAGCAAAATTTTTCTCTCCTTTAACAGTCACTCTACTAAAAAAAAGGAATCCTGCTATCACTTACTTTCAGTGTTTCTGACACGCTGTGTTCTGATTGATAGAATTGTTCTGCGCTCTGCCAATAAATACAGAATATGGCTGAAGGCTGACTAAAAGTCAGAGAAACGAAGGCCCCCCAGACCGATGCACAGCATCTAATGCATTAGGGCTGAGTTGGACTTGCTACTACCACATAGAGCTTGGCTAAACTTACTGCAGAGAAACTCTACCAAAATACTAATGTACTTAAAAGACCACGAGAACACTCCTCAGGCAAGTGTGAATTAAAAATAACAAGTGCTACTATTCAGCCGAAGATTTCTATAAGACAGGTAAAGAGATGTCAAAGCAAATCCCAGGGCCACGTATTATCATTGGATACTAATGCATAAAACTTTGTGCTATTTTACACATTTATTTTGATAAAAACAAAAAACTATTTGCCACAAATGAGAGGAACTGCAGGGCAGTGGCAATACATGCATCTGAAGTTAAAGAAGAATTTAGACTAAGTGCTAGGCCACACTGCTGCGTTTTTTTGTGCGTTTGCGCTTGTGTTTGCACTTGCGTTTTTTCAGATAATTGAAAATGCGGCAACGCACCGAAAATGCGCATTTTCGGGTGTGTTGCTATTTGCGTTCCGCATTTTTAATCGCATGCGTTTTCCTATACCTAATGAAGAAAATGCATGCGCAAACGCAACATGAAATCGCATGCGTTTGTGTTTGCGGTGCAGTGTGGCTGTGCCCTAAATCACATTTTTTCTGCCACAGAAATTTAGCAATATAAAGACATTTAGGGCTATATTTCTAAAGGTTCGTTATCCTGATGGTCCATATTTGACCTTTATAGCGAGTGGAAAAGTGACTGCTAGTAGCGGGACATTGTTCTAATGACAATGACCATTACCGACCGCTACTAGTGGTGAATTTTCCACTACATTGGTTCATTATTAGACATTACCCATGACAAATCTTTTAGGGTCCTTAAGTCTTTCACTTCACTAATGTAAATACTTTCGACACCTTCTCAAGCATGGCAAGTCAAGCATCAATGCATTTGAACCTTAAAATTGAATTTAATGCCTCTTATTGGAGGATCTCATATTCCTCTTATTTGCCTCTTTTTCTTCTTAACTGAAGCCAGATAATCAAGATTATTACATCGCATTACAATGTGCCTTAAAATGCAATAATGGACTTTATCACCCAAATAAGAGTAGGATATTAACCACTCAATGTAATATTGGGTAAGTGTGGACTTTACTCTTAACTAGCAGGTCCTGCGCTATTAGAAAATACAGAAACCTGTCATAATAGCACTTAGAAAGCTTTAAACAGAATAGATGTTCTGCGTGCAATTGAACTTCCACAAATATCAATAAAATTAAACATGGCAGGTGAGTTATACCTGTTATTAAGCAATGTACAAAAGCAATTCGCCCCCCCCCGAAAAAGGATTACAAACGCATTCCCTGAACACCTCAAGTCTAGATTCTTGAGCAGTTTTATTAAGTTGTAATTCCTTTCCCAAGCATTGTTTTATCACGCTAATCTTACATTCTCAGATAAACAATCAATACTTTTTAAATTATGTTTATGAATATTTTAGCGTTTGCTTTTTTACAAACATAATTGAAGTAAGAATCAATACAAAAGCCAGACTTCTATATTCTCACACAAATAATTAAAACTTCTAGAAACTTGCTTGATTTACACTTGCAAAGTGCTCAATTGTTTTGCACACATATCACAAAAAGTAATTGTGATCACAGTCATCGTAGTGAAACTGGATAGACTCTAAAACCTCAGGACATTCTCTCCATCAGAAAGGACTGTAAATAATGTTCCCAGTGTCTTGAAAGGTTTGTCAATATAAAGTAAGGGATATTTGTGTAGGGACTATACCATGCACCATATAGCCCCTAAACTTATAGAGAAGGTAAAAAAATCTGTATTTTGCAGCTTCATTACAATCGATCATGCTGTATAATTGAACATGCTTCCTGGTGTCATGCCTGTTTACCGTTAGAGATGACGAACTGCATAAAGTTCGGTCCATTTTCGAACTTCAGTAAAAGTTTGAAAGTTCAAATTCAGACCTATTAAAGTCAATGGGGAGTGATAGTTCGAAAAGTTCTGATGATTTACAGCTAAACTTACAATGGTAACTTACTGTAAATGGCTGTGGCACCTGGGAAATGGCCTGGGAAACATATCACTATCACTAAAACCTGTTAAAACACTTCTTAAACATGAGTGGGCAATTGTCGGATTTTGCGCTAGGTACATTAGAGGGTTACAGACAATTCGAGGGTTACCGAACGATACTTTCGAAGGTTACCAAAAATAGAACCATATATTCGAGGGTTACCGAAATTGAACGATACTTTTGAGGGTTACCAGAATGGGTGGCACCGCGCTGTCTAAGGGGACGGTGCCGCTGACTGAGGAGAGGGGAGCTCTCAAGGGTCTAGCAGGCTCCCTCTCCCTTCGCACCGGCGTGGCTTGCGGACTGGCCCGCTCACCCGCGGCCATAACAGCGGCCGAATGCATCCGTTCCCAAGGATGCATTGCGGGTGGGCGGGCCGTCGCCGCGGGCGTGACGGCGGTGCGCAATGACGTCACGGCGCGGCTGCGCCTATATAGTTCGGACGCCACGAGGATTCGGGCGCCATTTTTTAGGTAGAACAGAGAGGATAACATCTCCCCACCCTCCCTGGTCCCTTCTGATTACTGGCACTTAGGGCAAGTTTTCTAATGCTATCTCGCAATATGTAAATAAAATTATTCATCTGTTGGGTATGTTGTTGAAAAATTTTCAAAAAAAAAAAAAGAGGAAAAATAAGTTATATAAAAGAGATTTATATGTTTATACGAGCTTTATGTTTAAAAAAAAAAAAAAAAAAATGTATTTGGGTCGTCACAGCGGGAGGCGGTCAGATCCTTGCAAATAAATGGTATGGTTTACATGCCCTCCTAACGGGAGGCCGGCATACTAACAGGTGGCTTTGGAATGCCAATATATATGGTGATGGGGTTGCTAGGGCAACCACGGTTACGGAATTTTGCAAGGATCGGTGACGTAACATCTGACGTAACATCTGACGTCATTATCAATAAATGCTGTGGCCGTTATTACACCCAACACTTGGTCTCTGTCTCATTATTGGGTGGGGGTATTTCTAGGCCTGCTTATGGCAATCTTGTTTTAAAGGTTAGTTATGAGGTTAGGAAAAAAGGGGAGGGCGACTCCCTCAATGACTCAGTCTGAACGATACTTTCGAAGGTTAGCGGACAATACATTCGAGGGTTAGCAAACTCAGTTCGAGTTCAGTTTTGTGTCCATCTCTAGTCACCTTTACATGGCCATCCACTTGCCACAGCAGAGAGTGTAGTTTCTGCAGAGGAAAATATATAATACGGAAGATGCACAACACAAAACAAAATATAGAAAACAAAAACAAATATAGAACGCAGAACCAGAAGCTTGTAGGAATTGTCCCCAAACAACTAGAAATATCTAAAATTTAAAACAATAGGGCTAACAGTTACAAATGTGGGAGAACCAAACACAGGGATTATACTGCAAATGTGGTTTATTCAATGCGACATGTTTCGGAGCTAGTGTGCTCCTTTATCAAGCATCAGAGCACACTAGCTCCGAAACATGTTGCATTGAATAAGCCACGTTTGCAGTATAATTCCTGCGTTTGGTTCTCCCACATTTGTAACTGTTGGTGAATTATTTCCACATAAGACAGAGTGGAGTGGGATTGCAACCATATATTGAATTATGTGTGAGTAGTCACAATCTTGTTTTCTAAAACAAAAGGGCTGCAAAAGATATTTCAACTAATGTTATGAATTGTGGACCAAAAAGAGGTGGTTTAAATTTGCTTGCAAATAATGGTTTCCCAAGAGCCTCTGTAAAATCCTAATACGCTCCACTGAAAAGAAATGGTAAAATCATTATGGACCTATTTTTGTTTTAAAGATATACACAATAAGGAATAACAAGGGCCAAGACAATTAAATTCATTTACAAAAAAAAAAGTTTTACTTTTATCCTGAATGTAAAACTATAAAAAGCCGTGACTGTTTGTCTGTGCGTTTTCTCTTTCTCTGTTATTTTGTATTTTAAGAGCTTTCCAACACTAGAGTAAATAATTGCTGTTTTAATGTAACAATAACAGGCAGTCAGGCACATAGTTATACATACACCTGGTTCTATGGATTTGTACAGTTGTTTGCTGTATCCCAGTTCCTAATGTGCAATAAGAACAGTTCTCCTCCCACACGCACTGTCTTGGTTGGAACAACATTACATGAAAGAATACAGTGTATTATCTAGAATTCTTTTGGAGTTTTCCTTTCAAAAAGAAGTGTCAAGGTCTCTTGAATTTAAAGCAGTTTTAATGTACATTGTGACGTGAATGGATCATTTCCAACTTGAGCCAGTAAAATGCATTTCCTACTAAAAATACAGTTTAAATTTGAATATATTTCTGTTATTTTAAAAGAGAACTGACGGGCTGGTATAAATGAATATTTATCTATTTACTATACAGACGAACAAGATTCCTTGCCTGGAATAATTTCTAAATATCAGAATCACATGACCGGGTAAAGATGAAAGGATAACTGTATTGCCTCAATGCATTTTTTTAACTGTTTTAAAAAGAGTAAAGGTATGCAGCCCTTCCCATACATTATTTTCCTGATTTCGAGCTTCTCTCTGCCTTCAATTAGCCATGCTGTGAAGGGGGTGTAACAATTCTGTATGCCTGTAACTGTCACTGAAATCTAGCATGTGAGAAAACACTCCTCCACCCATCCTTGATCAGCTTGATTATGTAGGCTGTATCCTAGCAGCAGAACAGTTCAAGTTTGTTTGACTGGCAGAGGAGGAGGAGAGAGGTTGTAACAGACATTCCCACCAGCCCATGACAAGTGATATGTTAATCAGGGCCCTGGGCCCTTTAGGAGGCGAGCTTTTAGCACTCATCTTTGCTGTGTGATATCTAAGGGAAGGCAGCACCGTTGTAAATGAGAGTAAGCGATTTCAGCTGCTGGAAGTGTGGACATGTAATGGGGGTAATGTTATTTTTTTGGATATTGCTGTCCTTTAAAATGTTTAAATATTACTGCAAAGAGATGGCTGGCAGCTCACTGCTCCTTCCTCTGTGCATGCATGACTACTGCATATTGTCAGGATTTAATGTGACTCACCTGCTCCTCTGTTTGCTCAGGGCCTTCAGTTCAACCCATATATCCTATATTGAAGAATATCTTATAGACTTCGCAAACGAGTTCAACTTCCACAGTGACTCCTCCCCCTAGATTCAAACTACCATATTTGCCTTTCTCTCCCGTCCTACTCCTCTTTCTATTGGTTTCCTGTCCCTTTTATATTCCACTCTGACAACTTCCTCCCTGCCTGTTATAGCTTTAGGTTCTAGTAGTAGAGAATTGTACCGTGTTAGCCATAGATGAAAGTGAAGACATCTTGGATATAAAGTAATACCTTTTATTGGCTAACTAAAATGATTGAAAATGCAACCTTTCGAAGCACTAGGCTTCTTCCTCAGGCATGATACAATACTGAATCTTAAAAAGCACTCTATTTTATACATACTAGAACAAAGACTTTCTGACATTACATAGATGTTATCTTTTGCACCCATGCCTGATTGGCAATGGCTGTCGTAAATAAAACAGTAAATACACATTCAATGATCACAGGCAGTAATAAAAGAATTAGCAAGGGTTAAACAAACAATCAGATACACTTCACCTCTAGTGTCCATGGAGGGTCTGGTATAAATGAGATATTTATGGGTTTGGGTGGTTTAGAGGAATTTAGTCTGATTAACTCTACATGACATTAAGATTAGAAACATAGTGACACATAAAGTTTAGATCTTTGTTGAGTCCAGAGTCCCAAATTTTTGTATAAGTTTACATTCCCATTCTAACCTTTCCTTTTGGGATCTGAAATTTCCCATAAGCACTGTGACTTTTAGGTCTTTCAGGCTGTGTCCTTGGCTGCAGAAATGGGCACCCACAGGGACATCTTGTTTATTGTTATTAATTGTGAATCGATGAGAGTTCATCCTTCATCCTTCAGACCCTCAGGGTCTGTCCAGTCTCTCCTACATAAAGTCCTGAGGGGCACCTAGAACATAAAATCAGGTATACCACATTGGATGATTTGCAGGAGAAGGTTCCCTTTATTTCAAACCTATGTTGGGTTCCTGGTATTGGTATCCTGTCTCCAGTGTGGATGTACTTGCAGGTTTCACACTTTTTCTGCAAACAGGGAGATGTTCCATTTTGTGTGGGGCCTGTTAAGGAACTTTTTACAACTTTTTACAACTTTTTACTTTCTCATTCAAGCAGGATTTATACCTGCAACAGATGGGTGTGGCAATGGGAACATGATTTGCGCCACAATATGCAAATTTATTTATGGCAAATTTAGAAGAAAACTTTCTTTCAACATGCCCCTTCAGACCCATGGCCTACTTCCGCTATATAGATGACATTCTGATCATCTGGACTGCAAGCGAAGATGACCTACTGCACTTCCACCAAAAATACAATGATTTCCACCCCACAATTAAACTCAAAATGAACTATTAACCTACTGAAATAAGCTTTCTGGACACCACAATACAGATTAAAGGAAACACAATTCAAACATCCATCTATCGCAAACCTACAGACCGACCCACATACCTCAGTATTGACAGTTTTCACCCTAAACACATAAAGAACTCCATTATCTACAGCCAGGGTATAAGATACAACAAGATTTGCTCTGACTCTACAGACAGAAGTCTGCACCTGGAACAGCTCAAAAAAGATTTTACAAAACAGGGATACAGTCAGTCCATTACAGAAACACAGATCAAGAAATCAACCAGCATCCCCAGAAACAACCTGCTAAAATACAAACATATCCAAAAGGAGGATCATATCCCACTGGTTGTTACATACCACCCACAAATGGAAATAAATCGCCAAGAAACTCCAACCCATTTTACAAAAGGACAACAGATTACTAGAAATATTCCCAGACCCCCCTCTCTTAGCTTACAGACAACCACCCAACTTAAAACAAATGCTTGTAAAAAGTTCCCTAACAGGCCCCACACAAAATGGAACATCTCCCTGTTTGCAGAAAAAGTGTGAAACCTGCAAGTACATCCACTCTGGAGACAGGATACCAATACCAGGAACCCAACATAGGTTTGAAATAAAGGGAACCTTCTCCTGCAAATCATCCAATATGGTATACCAGATTTTATGTTCTAGGTGCCCCTCAGGACTTTATGTAGGAGAGACTGGACAGACCCTGAGGCAAAGGATGAACTCTCATCGATTCACAATTAATAACAATAAACGAGATGTCCCTGTGGGTGCCCATTTCTGCAGCCAAGGACACAGCTTGATTGTTTGTTTAACCCTTGCTAATTCTTTTATTACTGCCTGTGATCATGAATGTGTATTTACTGTTTTATTTACGACAGCCATTGCCAATCACATGGGGTGCAAAAGATAACACATGTAATGTCAGAAAGTCTTTGTTCTAGTTTGTATAAAATAGAGTGCTTTTAAGATTCAGATTGTATCATGCCTGAGGAAGAAGCCTAGTGCTTCGAAAGGTTGCATTTTCAATCATTTTAGTTAGCCAATAAAAGGTATTACTTTATATCCAAGACGTCAGCTTTAGGTTCTGTCATAGTTTTCTTCAGTCTGCTATTTTTGTTTGGTTTCATGTCTGCTTAATTGTGTCTGGTTTTCTTGGGTAAACCCAGCCTTAGCGTCTATGCCTTCCACCCTTAAAACCTAGGGGTGACCATGCCCTATGAGATTTTTCCAGTCTCCAGATGATCGGGGGCTTGTCTATAGGTTAAGATGTTGGTTATAGATTGGGGCATAGGTGCTGCAGGTATACCAAGGGACTCCAGGCATTACATATATCTCTCTAATGTTAGAGTGGGAGAGATAGTCACAATAGAGACTCAGATAATGGAGTTTCTATCTTTGACAGTGCACTGCCCTTCATAGAGAAAACCCAGGGAAGTAGGATTACACAGGGAAGTAGACTTTTTCTTAGACTTTTCTTCCTCTTTGGGTTATTTACTTTGTGATCCATAAAACTTTGTTTTTAGGTATAGTTGCAATTTAAATGCAATAGACATTTCTAATATTAAATGACTGCAGTCCATTGCTAATCAGTCATTTTACCTTACTCTTGATCAACAATTAGGCAGGTATTGCTGAGTAGATTGATCTGGATGGACGTATATGTCTTTATTCAACCTCAAATACTATACAATAATAATTTACCGACAAATACAGCAAGTTTATAAATATGACCAAAAATGTATAGTAATTTCTGATTTCTGAGGTGGAACATTGACATGAAATATCATAGCAATGGTTCAGAAGCCGATTAGTAAGAGACTTGTATACAAATAACTCCATATGGATTTTCTAGATGTGTGGTCTCACATGGTATCTAATGCACACCAAAAGTACTAATTGTTGACTATGAAGGAAGAGCTTTTATTTTGTACTGTCACAGGTTTTGGTAAATCTTACAACTCTAATGACATAGATTGAGATATTGAGATTGAGATTATTTTTTTTTAGAATGTATAGAAATATATAGAATTAGTCCAATGTTATCTTATTTCCATGTCTCCAAGTACAGAATTGATTGTGGTTCACTGAATATGAAATATATATAACTGTGGAACCAGTGGTACCTACCTTCTGGGGAAAAAGAAAGAGAGAGAAAGGTAGAACTGTACTTTGAGATCTTTTCAAAGTGCCAAATTGCTCAATAAATGAACAAATTATAGTATTTTGTTTTCAATATTAACTACTTTGTTAGTAGAGGCTTAATTAAGAACAAATGCAAAATATGCTTGAAATCACCTGTATATTGTAACAAGTTAAAGGGAATCTATACCGAAAAATAGTTTATTTTAAATTGACCATAACTGGAAACTATAATTCCCCAACCACCACTGTATCAGGTTTTTTTTGTTGATCTGCTCCCTATTTCTTTAAATATCAATCTAAAACTTATTATATTTCAGCTGTCAATCAAGTTCCTTGCTCTCAAAAACAATTTTTCTGTAAACAGTTTTACTGTAGCTGGAATGGTGACAGAGTTTTGACAGTTGGAATGCTGTATGCTGTGTGCAGGCTTGACAGTTGGTTTGTGGGGGAAAAAGTCAGGTCAGATGCAAATGGGAGTGGTTAAAAGAGGGAGGTGGGATACTGCTCCTAAACAAAATGTGTGCTGGATTGAAGGCATGCTGCAACACATGCAAATCAGAGTAAGCGCTAATTACATGTATTCAATTATAGATTAAGATGAGGCGTAAAAAAAAAAGTAATTTTTTCAGTATAGTGTCCCTTTAATCTAAAAGTTACAATGTTCATGCAAGCCGAAAGTATCCACGGATCAGCAAAAACTAACAAGGAGATTCAATAAAAGTTCTTATGGTTAAAAATGGTGCTAATTTTGCCCCAACCAATCAGATCTTATTTAACATTTGAAAGCTAACATCTGATTGGTTGGGGAAAAATTATCACCATTTTTATTAATAAGAACTGTTATTGAATCTCCTTGTAAATGTATTAATAGTAGTAATTTTCAATACTTTTTTATTTAAGAAAATTATCCAGCCCACTCTTGAAGCTATTCAATGAACTTACCATTACTGCATCTGCTGGAAGACAGTTCTGCAATCTTACCATCCTCACTGTAAAAAAAACCTTTTCTAACCTGAAGATAATACTTCATTTTCTAACCATATAGGATGTCCACAAGTCCTATGATTTGACCTATTGGTGAACAAACCACCAGAACATTTATAATATGGCCTATTAATATATTTTTATTTAATTACACTGGGGAAGTACTGCTTCAACAGTGTAAACAGCCCTAACTCGTCTAATCTGTCTGCATAGTCATGTATTTTTCCCATTCCCCATATTCATTTAGGGAGAATAATATTTTTATATTCCTCTTTTTATACAAGACAACATCTTGCTAGCTCTATCTCTTGCTGTCTGGCAATGGTTGCTATAGCTATGTCTGTTATCTACTAAAAATCTTTTTCAAACAGAGATTTAAGGTGGGTACACACCTTCCAATTCTTCGTCCAGACCATCCCTCCATCACTTCCAATTGGTCAGCCAGGACAAAGGACTGTAGGTCATGGCAAAAGAAGACGCGGTCGACAGTTCACCACAACCGAGCATCATGGAAGACCACATGATCGGCAATGTTTTTTGGACTTGTCATATCACTCCTCTGCTCCGTCCCTGTTTCCAGGGTCTGAGCATGCTCACATAAGACTTAATGTTTGGAAGCACAGGAAGTACAATTTACATTTGTGAGGAGGGGGTATTTAATGCAGAAAGAGGTTTTAAACGGCTGAAAGCAGGAAGAGCTCAGGATGTAATATTGCTAAACCTTTCCAGCAATATAATTTTTCAAATGTTTTACCTAGAGATGTGATTCAGGGGTCATTTTAATGGTATGATGGGAAGTCTTTTACTTAACCCTAACTTGTGCAGACCAAGGTTAATCCATTCTATTTAAAATAGAGGTAACAACTCAGTAAGTACTTTTACAACTTTAAATATGTAGAAATATATGTAGCTTATGTAACTCACTACTATAATTTATATTCACTCATTTATGCTTATATACATGCTACCATATATACTCGAGTATAAGTCGAGGTTTTCAGGCTGTGAAAACAGCCTGAAAACTGAACCTCGACTTATACTCGAGTCAGTCACTTACTGGTGAAGGAATCCGGCTGATGGTCGCATCCACTGACGTCATGACTCGGCGCCGGGAAATTAGACCGGCGCTGAGTCGTGACGTCAGTGGATGCGACCATCAGTGGACGCAGCAGCCGGATTCCTCCATCAAGATGTCGGGGGCATGGACTCTCCTGCAAAGGTAAGGCATTAGTAGTAGTGTAGTGTAGTGGCAGAGTGAGAAGATGGGTGCAGGGAGTAGTGTAGTGTAGTGGCAGGGTGAAAGATGGGTGCAGGGAGTAATTGTATTACGGTAATAAGTGTAGTGTAGTGTAGTGGCAGGGTGAGAAGATGGGTGCAGGGAAATAGGTTTTATTCCTGGGGCTGGACCTGGGGCTGGAGGGGAGACTCTACCCTCGACTTATACTCGAGTCAATTGGTTTTACTCATTTTTGAGGTAAAAATGGGTACCTCGACTTATACTCGAGTCGACTTATACTCGAGTATATACGGTAATACTAACAAATGTCACAGATAAATATACACCTATCCTAACTAATAACATAGAAACCGCATCTCATTGTAAGCTTCTAAACTTAAACTTACAACCTTTTTCTAGAATAGAAAGTATATAATAATATCCTTGTTATAATAATTATATATATAATCCATTACATAGTATATCTTATTTGAGCGTAATAATACCAGTAGTCCAGCTATGGAGTATCTGAACCTCTATATTCTGCATAACAATGTAATAAGATTTTAGCTGACAAATGCAAAATGAAGTTTAAAGGGTGCTTACAGTGTATTTGTGGACACTTCACTTTGATGCCTTTTTGCCTTCCAATATCCGGAAGTTTGTCATTGCTCTGTAATAGCATAGGGCTTTGCTGTTATTGTAAGGTTATACAAAGCTGCCATTAACGATCTGCTACTGCAGTAACATTACACAATATGCCTCTTGGAATTAGAAACGTTTTGCACGCAAATTGCTACGTATACACTGCAGTCACTCCAATTACAAGCAATAAACCATATGGCCAAGCCTGAGACTGGTTTCTCTGAATCTAATGGAAATGGCTTACAATAACCTTCTCAAATAACCTTGTGGTTTCAGGTTATCAGTCTACATCAAATGAAAACAGGGGACCAAACATAGCAGACACTGTATTTGTGGTTTATTTATCAGTACAATGTCAGTGTACTGATTGCAGGACTTTTAACATACAAACTGTTAACACAACCACACACTGCCACTGTATTAACTAATGTATACCTTGCATGCACACACAAACATTTTTTTGATTCCATGCAGTAAGGGATATATAAGTTAATAAGGATAATAAGTTCCACTATGTGTGTTGCATTCCTTTTTCCGTTTTGCGAATCGCAATGTAATTTAAAATGGTAATCGCGAGAATCAGTTCACCTTGTATAATGTCTGTTTCTTATCTGCATGTGTGCACGACTTTTGGGTCTGTGTATGTCAGAATTGCACTTTAAAGGGTATGTCCACCCCCTAAATGAAAATTTAGTATTAGCTCGGAAAAATCTGTAAACCTCGACCACTCGGGGTTTAAAGCTTCCAAAGATGCCCCCAAATCTTACCAGCCTTCGTTCCCCCGACGCCTTCTGCTTGACTTCGGGAGGGGCTCGAACAACGTCCACTCCTGTGATTGGCTAAGGCGCGATGGACATACCCTTTAATAGTAGACTACGGGAACACAAAAAAAAATTAATTTTTTGAATTTTTTTACATTTTCTCCAGTGAGTGTTTTCCGTTGATTTCACAAAAACTGCGCATGAAAGCAAACAGCCCGGATACACGCATAGTCTGTTAACCCACAAATGGACTAGAATGTGGACAAAACACATTGTCCAAAACGGAAAATGTAACGCACAGCACATAGTGGGACCTAACCTTAAGTGTAGTTATTTATCAGCATATCAATCGGAATACTGAACATATAGCAAACCAAAGCATCTTTCTTCATTTACTGTACTGCTAGTGCAGTAATCAGCATCTGTTCAGGAAACGCTTACATCTATATACAATGACAATATAATGGTTGTTTTATTTTGTTGATGTTGAAAACTTAAGCACCTCACAGTACATTGACACTCTTACTCCATTGCTTGTATTCCATTATCTCTATTTATGCTGATAGTAAATTCAGCATTAGATATGGTGTCTGGACAGGGCTTAGGACTTTTCATCCTCTGTGTATGTGTGTATTCTTAATTGACTAAATTTTCCATACGTAACATAACACCATATTAACATGCTAACTAACTCAGCTCCTGCTCAAAAAATCAGCTCCTCTCTACAAAAATGTTAGTGCATGCCCTCCTTATATATTATATAGCTGCAACAACTTCCTGTGTGGTTTCCCGGTAAATTGGCATTCATCCTAAACTCTACTGCTTTGATTTTTAATTTTTCCTCTCTCTTCTCAAATGACGCTCCACCTGTCAGTCTCTCCACTGGCTGTCCAATACACAAAGAAAGGAAGCCCACGTTGTGTTGGGGCAAAATGAGTTCAGCTGTGCCCAGATGTAGACCCACCTGGAGTTATATTTTGGATATCTCGCAGGTTCCCTAAGTAGACTCCTCTTTATATGTTTACCTATTTGTGCACTTGCTTCCTATGTTCAGATATCCTATGCTTTATTATTATATATTACTTATTATCTGGTCTTCTTCCCCTGTATACTGTAGGGGAGTCTTATTTAGTGGCTAGTACACATCTATATTTATATAGGTTGTTCTTTAAATTGCTATAGCTATAGGAAAAGAGAGATACTTTGAGGGGCCACTTCCCTTCCCTGTGTAGTTGTCCTGCCTGTCCACATTATACGCATATTCAGATGTATACTTAGATTTAAATTCTTATTCTGTTTGTAGGGTATGTGTCTACTGTATGGGCATTTATATGTTTTTAGTGTTCACTGTTCACTTTTTTTGGATTCTGCACTAGGCCACTTTAAATGTTTGCCCAGATTACTTATAAAGCCATTTTACCTTCTACTACAATGAGAGTGGTGTAATGTCTCTTATTCTTGTTGAGTGCATTACACAAAGAATCGAGTTTAAGATTTTATCCTACAAGTCAACCTCAAATACAGCCTCTCTAAACATTCCAGAGCTGATCCACAGATAATAACCAAGGCAAAATCTCCACTCCAAAATCCTCTCTTCTCAGCCACCCCAGTCACCTCTTCCTATACCCGCAATCAGAACTTGCACCTCCTTGGCTCTGGAACTCATTCCCCCCCTCTTCAGGCAAGCATATAATCTGATCTTGAAGAGATAAACCGCACACCCAAGACACTAGCATGTTCCAGAATTTGTCGTTGTGGTGCTGGTGACCGGACGTCCTGCCACGTCTTTAGAGACTCTTATCCTATTGGACATTTTGCACTTTGCAGGCAGAGCCTGCACAGGGGGTGGGACTTTTTGTATGCTATTTATTGTGTGTTGCACTGCCATTTGAGTTATCTGATGAAGGGTGGCTAAGTCCTCCGAAACGTTATTTTGTTGCACTTAATTAATGGGTTAAGGACGCTTTCTCACTACCTGTGTGTGCTGTAACCATTTGTAAGCATATAATCTGACCTAGGACACTACCTCATCCATTGAACTTCTGCTAGAACTCTACTGTCAATCTATATAAAGCTGGATGAATGGCTTGATTTTATGTTTTATCCCCATTCTCCTTTAAACCTTAAACTTACCTGGGCAGGACCCTTTTTCCTATTATATCGCAGTATTGCTGTATATTAACTTGCCACTCACACTCAGCGGCACTCACACACTGTATAACTTTGTATAACTACAAAAGGGTATGTACACTCTAAATTCAACTTAGTATTACTAACTAGCTTAGGCTTTAAATGTAAAGTGCATTGTTTTCTTTGATTCTAGGACCCTTCTATACCCTACCTTTTGTCTTTCAAAGTTGCTTTCTTCCTCCTTCTGTCCTCTGCAGTGTTCAGCTCCGCCCCCTCAAGACTTGCCAAATCCCATTGCCAGGGAAAGAGTGTTTCCGTCCATAAAGTGCTTGTGCGTGTGCACACTGCCGTACAGTGTACATACCCTTTTAATTTGCTACCTTTGTTTGAAACATGTATGTGTCCCTAGTATGTTTCAATGTAAATTTAAAGTGCCAAAGAATATGTTGAATATATCATTATAATATATCATTATCAATACAATAATCACAGTGGAAAGGGAAACAGTCTAAAGGTGGCCATACATATGAACGATAATAGGTAAATTTTGTCGTTCCACGATGGGATTTACCCGTTATCGTTCAAGTGTATGGGCTTTTCCCGACCGATCGTAGTGCCGACGAACAACCGTAGTCACCACGATGGTCGGTTGGGAAAGACGGAAAATTTCTGTTGGTCGTTATTACTTTAGTAAAGGGAGCTGATACAATCGTAACGTGTATGGCCACACAACCGACTGCGTATGGGAATCGGTCGGTTCCATGTGTGCAGGTTCCCTTCACAATGTTCCGACAGATACCAATGTGATGGAAATCGCAAGTGTATGGCCACCTTTAGGAACAATAAATATAGCAGACTCCAAAAAGTTAATTGCCATCAAAACAAGTACTGATAGAAATATATTGTTCTCTGCTGGTCTTTTTTACTCTCATTCTTTTCTTTATCTTACTTGCCGATAGTCTTTCAGCATTTCATTGTCTTTTCTCTTTTTGTTTTCTCTTCATACCAAAATTTCTTTCCAAATTAGCCCCCTTCTTTCCTACTCATTGGATACTACAATCCACCTCCTCCTTTATCCCTTCTTCTCCATTTGGTGCTCCCATTTTTTAGCATTGCTGTTCCATTACTTCCTCCATATGACACAATAGACCATCTGTGGATTACCTTCTAGACCATAAATGTAAGATCTGAAATTTGGCTTAGATGAGAAAAAACATGAAACCGATTTTCATAGTTTGTTTTTAAATCAAAAGCAGAAGCAGACAATAGATTTCAATATTAAGTGGCACTTTCATAAAGGCATAAAAGGTTACACATGAGAAAACACCGTTAAAAGTTTTTAAGACCACAGATGTAGGTGCGACAAAATGGCATTCATTAAAGACATCTAACCTATGGCCCCTTTCTGTAGGTGACCTCTTGTAAGTACTCACATAAACTAAATACATGACTTTCTTAACCACACACTTTTATCTTCTTTACCCTTTTATTTTTTCTAAGGTACATTAGGACTCCGGCTGCAGAAATTACAGGGGAAATGTGCAGAATCATTCGTTCTTTCAAAAAAAAAAAAATGGTGCAATGTGTGTCATAAAGTAGCAGAATGCATCATGACAACTTTAAAGAAGAAAAAAAGCTTCTTGCTCTAAAATAAAACAGCATCAAAAATACATGATGGTGGCACATGTTTTTACATTACTAGTGTGGATTAAAATAATATTATTACTTAATTTACTAGATTCTGCACAAAGAAATGTCACTTTGAAATGTGTCAAATCTTTTTCAGATATGAACAATATCGTCTCATGAAAGGTCCGTTGAGATTATTAGCAAAGGCATTTGTATGGGTAACAATCAGTAAAGTAGTACACAAAGTAATGCTTATAATAACGTTTGCCTTTTTGTGGCTGTATATTGCAGTCAATTTAGGCTGCCCACATATTGCAACACAGCTAAACTTTGCAAATACAATACATTAATATTATTATGGCCACAAAGTACCAGTCATACATTTAGGGTGTAAGGGAATACATATCCACTAGTCCTGGATTTATATATTTTTAGTATGAGCCTACATGGGTTCCAGAATTCCTGACCAACATATAACAGATTTTCAGTAATTATTTAATTCTGCGGGTTTCTAGCTTTTACATTTCCAGCATGTGTCAGATTCATAGTTGCACCTGCTTGGTGAGATCTTCAGCGCCCTCTCTTTCTGCCCCTTCCAGAACTGTCAAATAACTACTGGGTGACCTTTCTTTGTCCTCTCTGTCATCAAATTAGTCTAAAAAAACTTGGAGGATACAGAAATCCAGAATTGCCATAAAAATGCTGTTCTATCGCTGATTTCAGAATCCATTCAGCCCAATTTACATATTAACTTTAGTTCTCCTTTTAATGAGGTGTATACAGTAGAAGTAGATTTATAAGGTCCTTTGTTGTCTTTGCAAATGGAGTGTTTTTGCTGCAATGCAAAGTAGTTTTAGCATTGTTGCTAAAGTTATTTGAAGCTTATTCCGGCTTTGACCTTTGAACTGTTTTCCAGACTCTGCTAAGCCCTAGATTTCCCAACCCAAATATGCGCTTTCTTTATTTAGTTTTTGGCTTGAACAGGTGAATTCTCTGCAGGAAAGAAAATATAAATATTTCACAACATGCTCATTATGTACAGACTTGACAGTGCTACGAATTTATGAAAAACAGTGGCCAAGAAAAGGTTTAGTAATACATTTCTTACTGTTTTAGTGAATGGCTGGACTAAAATCATGGTACTGGCAATCAGTGGGTAAAGGTCTGGCAATCACTGGGTAAATACTAGGCAGAGGACCCAATGACACACAATAATTTAGTATGAAATTCTGGGTTTGAGGTCATCTAAAAAAACAATGCATCAAATCTCTGTGAGGAGTTGCTGGACCTTTTCCTGCTCGATACCCTTGGAAAGAAGATAAAATGTAATATGCACAAATGAGAGCAGCTCATCTAGTCGTATGCCATCTGTTTCCTTGCTGTTTCTTTAAAGTCTGTCAGAAAAAAATTGAAAAGATTCATTTAGATGAAAAAGAGAATGAAACGCTTTGTAGAAAATAAGAAATGTTTCCTAGGTAGTTTGTTACATGCAAATGGAGCAAATCCTAACAAATCCAACTGGAGACAAAATTCATTCCCAGAGGAGTTTTGCATATAATTTAGTAACCAATACCAGCTGGCAATAAAGCAATGCAATACTTTTAACTTTTTGCATTCCAGAGAAATGTAATGTACTAGCATCAGAGCTTTGTTGCCTGTTCAGCAAAACCCTATGCAAAGAAATATTTAGCTCTGAATTCCTTGTGTCCATGAGTAAGCAGAGACATTCTTTAATATATATGAGGTACATATACCATACATTGTAGACCTCATTTCCCTGGAGACGTAACCACCCCAGTGCTACTTTAACGCCAGCCATTAGCAGGCGTTAAAAAGGTAGCCCTAAAAGTAATGCAAAACCTATGAAATACATTGCACCGGTTGCACTGGTGTCTTTTGTGAATCTCACACAGCTTGCGCAATAAAGGAGTTCAACTTGCGCTAACCTATTCGATATGGCTTAGCTCAAGTTACCCCTTATATTTTTGCATCACGTGTGGGTAAATGAGACCCAATATATCTTTAGTTACATGTTGGGTAAAACATATACCACTTCATGTGGTATATAAACTATTAGCTGCTGTTTCTCCCAATCAATTTAGGGGAACTAACTCTATACATATACGTATCTTAAGGCCAAATTAATTGTAGAAAAGATGTAAATGGATCCAATACTGTTTAGCGTTCTCACTATAAAGAAAACTTTCCTAATCTGAAGATGAAACTTCTTTTCTTCCAACCTTAAAGGATGTCCACGTGTCCTCTGATATGACCGATTAGTGAACAATGCACCAGAAAGCTTATTTATATTCAATGAATAGCTTCAAGAGTGGGCTGGATATTTGTGTAAAGTGTTAATTCACATTAATTGAACAGCTTTAAGAATGGTTTGGATAAGTTTCTAAAATACAAACATATTAAAAGGTATGTATATCCTCCAAACAACCTTTTTCCTGCAGGCTAAATGACCCCCCAAAAGCTATAAATCTCGACCTTGTGAGGTTTATAGCTTTGAAATGTTCTCCCAAATGTACTTATCAGACCTTGTTTCCTTGGCTGTCTTCTGCATTGTTTTTGTGCTTTTTCTCTGCACGGAAGCTGCAGGGGGCAAGACAGGCAGTGGCGACCCTGAGACACGATGATTCAAATCACCGTGAACAAACCAATATCAATGTGACACTAACTTTTTCTTTCTGTATTTAGTTTCCCTTGTTAAGTTTTTACCAATGAACCAATTGTATATAAAGGAACCAACTGACACTGCCACATCCAACTTGGTAGGGCAACAGATTTGCCTGTTTACCTTTCTGGGTCACAATGTACAAGCTGTACTTACAGTATATAGTATATGTATGGGCTAGGATATTGAGACACAGACACTTGTTGTAAGCAGCACTTATATACCTGGAGCTTTGGCAGAAATAACAATAGTGTTTTTATGGAATTAAATATTTTAACTTAAGGCAGAATCTATCGCAAATGATAACATTGCTTTAGGCTAAAATTGGGAAATTCAGATGGAGTTCTTTCGAGAGAAGAAAACATTAATACAGAAATAGAATATGTAGCAGCTGCTCCATGTGCCCATAGAGCTATGGGAAAAATAACCTTACAATTAATACTTGGAACCACTCAATATAAACATAACTGTACAATTAAAAGCACAAACTGGTTATAGGCTATTGTTATGGTGAAATATTCTCATCAAGTAAAGAAAAAAATTTGTTCCTAAGGGATGTTGACAGACTCATTAGACCTGCAGACCTGACTAGAGAATGTGCTAAGTGCACTTAAAGCTCACAGACCGTCCCCAGAGACATTCCTAAGCACTGAGAAAAGAACTTCAGTTGTTCTTCATACAACAAACTGAATTGACCAATGCAAAGGGGTCAAATATTTTCCTCTCTATTGCTACATAACCTAGAAACACAAATTTGACTCCATGTTCAAATAACATTGTTCTTTAGAAGAACGTTTAATATGATACCAGATTAGCAAAAAGGAAGGTATAATTGGGGGCAATTGCTATTAAATTACAAAGGAGAAGAAGAAAATTCTGATAACAACTAAAAGTTGCAATAGCTTTTTGGTGTCTCTGAACATGCTAATTTGTTTGGGATAAAGCAAGAAAAAGGGTAAGTACGAACCAGCGGGATTTTCTACTGCTAACGGGTTTGCTGAACACAGAGAAATTTCAATTACAGATTTCTATGTCAAAACCAAATGCTGCATTAAAATCTTACATTTTCAAAGAGAAAACTTTTAGCTGACGAAATTGAACATTTTGTGACAACATTTCTTCAATACCAGGTTTGGGTTGAAACTACAGTGCATCCCTAGAAGGGAATAATGAGGACGTATTCCTTTTTATATACTGTACTGTACTGTATATATCATCATCAATCTCTGTAGTGTAGGAACCCCTAGGTAATGTATAATCTCAGCAGCTTATCATGCTATCGTACGTGTCTGAGAGTGCAGGATTTATCCAGTCATTTTTTGCTAATCATGAAATCTTTCATCAAATGTGGCATTCATTTTGGGGCACTTTGTCATTTGTAATTTGTGCATTTTTCTTTGTTCAAGTACTTTCAGATGTATTAAAACTGGTGGTCAGTGTGACCCGGGATTTTGATAGCAATTTTAACTTATCTACACAATGCGCAAAATAACTCCAAAAAGAGATTTAGTCTACTTTTGTGATTTGTAAACCAGCTTGTTACAAGCAGAATAATTGATATATAGTTAAGATACCTTGTGGAAGGATGGAACAGTTCCATAAGGATACAGACACTTTGATAGTTAGTAACTTTAATCAAATAAAATGACTAGTTATAACTGGCAAAGGGGTTTAAAAAAAATAACACTTGGTTATATATAGAGATGGCCGGTTTGTGGATCCGAACACGGATCCGTGGTGGATCTCGGAGATCCAAAAATGTAGTAATTTCTGAAAATTACGGTTTCTGAACTTTTGACGAACTCCATTCAGAAATTTTCGTAAGTCCTTGAACATTAGAGAATTTCCAGCCATTCGGAAATCCTCGTACGGCCGAAGATTTTTGAAAGGTCGAAAATCCTGGACATTTGGGGGTCCTGCGGCTCAGCCCGGTCATTCGAAGGACCATTGTGGCCCTTACAAGGGCTCTTTGGGGCTTAAGGGGTCCCGCAGCTCGAAATGGGACCCCCCTCTCTGGCTCTTAGAAGTTCCCTTGCAGCACTGACAAATGCCTTTGTTTGGGGTCCTGCAGCTCGAAACCAGGACCCACATTGTCTCTTAGAAGAGCCCTTGGGGGCATGTCTTCTTTCTTCTCAGATGGCGACACCAACTCCGCTGATGATGCCGACACTGGACGAGGGGTTCCAGGTTGAGCCGCAGGACTCCTGAATGTCCGGCCGTGGGACTTTCAGCCGTTCAGTAAAAGTAAAAAGAACTCTATATGACATAGTAGAGATGGTATCCTAGATTGAACTCCCAGTTTTTGAAATCCGAAAGTTCTGTTGGATTTTGGAAATTTCTTATTTTTGATAATTCTTGAAAGTACGGAGCTACTTTCGAGTGTTTCGTTCCAAAGTACGATCATGAAACTATTTTTGAGTTTCCAATCATACTTTCAAGGCTTACCGAATATAAAAGGCTACTTTTGAGGGCTAGCCTCGTATGTTCGGTAACCCTCAAAAGTACAACTGGAAACTCAAAAATAGCTTGCATGTGCCAGAATTTGGGGGTTTTCTACATTTGTATTTGTGATTTGTACAAGCTCCCCATATGATTTCCCAGGTGCCGGAGCCATCTACTGTAAGTTACCATGCTTTTACTAACTTTATTTTACTTGGATTTTTCATCTATTTTTTCCATTTAATTCTGTGCGTCTGTTTTCGGATTTTCTAATTTTTTCCGAAAACAGAAGGAAACTCTCTGGTTTTTGAACATCTGTATAACACAGTATTTCCATTATGAACCAAGAGAATTTTGTAAAGGTGCAGTATAACAAAATAATAATAACAAACCTTTAATGCCACTGTAAATACTGCCTGATGTTGGTACTATAAACAACCTCTGTATTTTTCACAATAAACATAAAAAACAACCGTGGTGCAAAATAATACAATCATTTAGTGCTGCCCATAGGGGACTGTTACAGAGCAATTAACGCTTCTGCAATGATATTGGGTTTATATCTGTCTTGAATATAGCGGAGTCAATTTAAAAAATAATTTGATCTGGTCTTATCTAGATCTAGCTACAATAAATTGAATTTCACAGGCAAGAAATATCCCCTAGACAGAACTCTATAGGGGCTACCGTATATGTAATTTTTTTAAAAGGTCACATAATGTTATTATACACAGTGGCTTTCACAATTAAATCAGAATTGTGCGATCTGGTAAGTAGCCAAAAGTCTTACTCAACAGGAAACTAAAAGAAAAATAATATGTTTATTACATTAGGCAGCTATCGGAAAGAATCTGTGGATATTTTTTCCCAAATAATTCATTTTCTAAACTGTCCTTCTGGGGTCTTGTTAGCACTGAGAACAGGCAGCAGCACATTAATTATTAAATGAAAACATGCAAACACCTTAACTTTTCTAACTATCTGCAAGTGTAAAAAATATTTGGACATTCGGTGGCTGAAATTCCATTAACATAATGCCTAGGATAGTGTAGATGAAAAACCTTACCTATAGTTGTATTTGCCGTATGCTTGCTACATTTTAGCTAAGTCTCCTTAAAGTGCTGGTCACATCTGCCCAACTCACCCAGTCTGTCTATTTTATAGAAACTTTTCTCTAGTTATTTCTTTTTCTGACAATTGGCCGTGTAATATTAAAAATGTAATCTTCTAGTAATTATCCTTTCTGAAATTGATAATTCCATTCAACAATCCTTCTGTAGATTTTGAATACACTTGACTGCTAGATGTATCTATTGATATACTGATTGATACTATGGGCTGTATTTATAAATGATCTCTATCAGGCATTACCTTCAGCACAGTCGAAAAGAATACCACTAGTATAAACCCAGTATAATAAAACACTTCTTCTTGAGGTATGCTATATAATTGTCGGATGAAGTGGCCTACATTGTCCATTTTTATACCATCTGGAATTTCTAACACAGCTAGATTAACAGGTTTATGTAAGAAAAGTTCTCATCGTTAAAAATGGTGCTAATTTTGCCCCAACCAATCAGACGGGTTAGTTAAGACAAACATAATGGCTTGGACCCTGCACACCTAAACCAAGGGTATAAATCAAATTCCAAAATGCTGGGTGCTCCAAGCACTGTAGCCAACAGCAGATAAATATATGGATGAAGTAAGCTGGGCACACCAGTCCTAGTGAATCAAATTTATTAGTAACCTTTCGGAACTAGTGTGGTTCCTTCCTCAGACCAAACAATACGTTATTTCAGTATTGTTTGGTCTGAGGAAGGAACCACTCTGGTTCAGAAACGTTACTAATAAATTTGATTTACTAGGGATGGTGTGCCCAGCTTACTTCATCCATATATTTATTAATGTACGATCGCGGTCGTAAATGTATTATCGCGTTTGTAGTAAACTACTGCAATGGTATTCTATGGAGATCGTAAATCTACGATACTTGTGTAAATTTACGATGACGATCATAAATTAACGATTGTTAAACCGATCAGAAATTAAGGAACGGTTTAACAACCATTTTACCTATCATTAAAGACACAGTATCACTAAAAAGCGACATCGCACCTTAATAAATACGGTCCTAAGCATGCTATTCTCGCTGGGAGAGGGGGGAGGGGTAGGGAAGCCATGACTGTTTATACTTTTTGTTATAAATACATTAAAAAAAAAAATTGTAACACTTATGACTGTTTATTTGCAAAAATGTCAACCTATAGAGGGACGCAGTATATATAGATATATTAACGTAAATATTAATTATAATTATTGCAAATTAACTAACATTTTAGCAATCATTACACCGATTGTTAAAGGTGTGGTATTGCCAAAAAGCTATACCGCACCTTTATAAATATATCCCTTAATCCATTAGCCTCTTAACGTTATTTTTGATAAAGAGAAGAGATATTTAAAAGTGAAAAAGCAAAGTACAGTAGATCCTCTGAACCCTCATATCTAACTCTTAGCTGCAGCCACACATTTTTCTGTTAATTATCTAAACTAGGTATTATAACCATTTAAAAGATTATTAGTGGCATTGGTCTCTACCTGTATACAAAAGTTAAAGGGGAAGTTCAGTGCAAATACATATGCTTTTCAGAAAAAAGAGCAGTATTTTTTCATCCCAATGATCTTCCTCTTTCAATTCAGCATTTTGTCTGTGAATAAATAAATGCAACCGAAATTCTGACTTCCTGTTTGCAGGACCCCTAGTAGAGACCTTTACGGTCTTGCCCTTGACCCAGTGCTTGGGTTGATTTAGTTGCTCGGTGGGTTGATTTAGTTGCTTGATCTGAGCATGTTTGACCCATCCAACAGCCAATCAGTAGAAATTACTGTTAGGAACATTCCAAGGATGTGGTGCATCCTGGGAAGAAGAAGGACCGTTAGAACCTGAAATGTCAGCTCACTAATGTCAACAGCAGGGAACTGCAAAGCGTTAAGTAGGTAAGTTAATACAGGTTAATGCAGATTTTTCAATCGGTGAAAAGAATTCAGAATAATGAAATCCAATGCCTAATTTGAGTAAGGCTGGGTACAGACCAGCAGATATTATGTTGGTCGGCACTAGAGATGTTTGTTGAGTTTTATTCTCATAGAAGTCTATGAGAGAAAAAAATTTGAAAGTTTCTGTCCATTTTGAGGGACAAATAATAATAGTAGGTTACTGTAAAGGACACAGAGACCAGGGGAATGGTCCGGGGGGAACCCGTAAATATAACCAAAACTTATTTAAAAACTATCTTTCCTCACAATCGGGCTGTTTTCGAGCTTCTGCATTCTATTTTCAATAGTTAACGAAACCAAGCAATACTTTTGAGGGTTACCGATATTACAAATTCGAGGGTTACCGAAAACGATCATTACTTTCGTTTTGCGGATTTTCTGTTTCAATAATTGTCTATTTTTGATTTCGATGATTATCAAAATTTGGATAAAAATTAAAAAAATTGGAAAATCCAGGCTTCGTGAAATCCGGGAATTCCGAAAGTTTGGCGGAACTTCGAAACCCTCAGCTTCGATACTGGGTTCTTTTTGAACCCACATTACATCTCTAGTCGGCACCAAAAATCTGCTGTGTTTTTGTGGGAGGCCACGACTGGATTGGACGAATGGGTGATTGGACATGCTAGTAAATCACAGGCGATCGTGAGGTCTCCTACAGAGTGTTTATTGACCATTTTAGACCAACCTGATTTTCAGGGGGATCCCAAAAATTCCCAAACCAATATTCTGGGTAAAAAACATAAAAATTCACAGAAATTCATCAAAAATTATAAATATCTGGTTTCAGTGGATAAAAGTTTGAACGTTCTGCATTTAAATTTCAGTGATATTTTCACCAGCAAAATTTTTAATGCACATCCAGTAAATTTGATCCAAACATAAATGTTGTTTCTGCCAAACGGCTCTCGAACTGAACCTAAAGCAAATTCAAGCAGCGCTAGACTACATTGCTTTGTTTTGAGCAGGGAATTTTTTAATCCATCACTGACAGAGGGTCCTAGAATGAGATCTTACATTACCTTTGCAAAGCAGCTTATCTTAAGGATTGACAACAATACAAAGGGCAGATAATTGTGTGCCAAATGAACAGATAATGGTCAATACAAACTGCCACATGAGGATTTGTAGATATTAAAATACATATTTGATTAAGTCAATAGATAGTCTGGTGCAAATATAATAAAATAACCTGACAAAGCATGAAAGAGCATCTCATCCTGATGTAAAATCACAAGCTGACAATGAAAACAAAGCAGGAAACTGAGAATTTAGCATAAGTCCCTTTAGTTCAAGGGATAAGACACAATGGAGCAGGAAAAACTTTATGGAGATTTTAAAACAACCCCCCAAAGTGATCACATACTGGTGCCTTAGAACTACAGGATTCTAACAAAACTGGCAATGGATTAAAGTTTATTTAATAAATGTATATAAATAACAGTATATCTAATTGTATTTCTATAAAGCAATTAAGAAATTCAGACAATAGAAGAAAACCAACCTAAATAAATGCCAGTATATGGACAAAAAATGGCTTTATCAATCCTATATAAAGGACTGTGTGTAGGCCAAAACATGTTTCAATCAATACCAGCTGAATTCTGCATGGCATCCCGTTTTACTATTGAGTTCCTGGCAGTAAGAAGTCTAAAGGGTGATGTGGTATTGAATAAAAGTGATAACCAATGAGAGACTCTAAGACAATTAGGGGATACTAATACCTATGTTCTAATTGCTAAAAATTCTACTGTGGACTTTAAATGAGTTTTGGAAAAGTTGGTGGGGGTGGCGTTAGATATTATTGAACTTGATATGAGGGATTTTCTTTTACCAAAACACCCTGTTACACCCATCTTCCACCGCCTTCGCAAAATCCATAAAGGTGAGTTTCCTCTATAGTGGTAGGTATTACCTCCCTTAATGAAGGACTCTCTAACTTAGTGGATTTTCTCCTTCAACCTTTTGTTAAAAGACTATATTTCTTTTTAAAGGATACTACTCAGGTAATAACACATTGGACAGCATATCATGGGAGAAAGGAATGAGTTTAGTGACCACAGATGTGGATTCATTGTACTCATGTATTCCCCACCAGTGGAGAACACTTTCTGTACGCTATCATTTGGACAGATATAGTACATATCCTTTGGAATGGAAAAATTGAATTCTGGAAGCTTTATCTTATTTCCTCACTCATACCTTTTTCCAATTTGACGTGTCCTTTTAGGTGCAGCAATGTGGGGCATTGATGGGGGCGAAATTAGCCCCCACTTATGCCAATCGGTTTATGGGGTGGTGGGAGGAGACCTGTTTGTTTCCCTACCCTTTAATTTTCCTAACCAGAAGTAAGTTATATCGTCATTACATAGAAGATTTGTTGTTTGTGTGGAACGGTACACAGATAGAATTTAAACAGTTTATGGAGAAACTTGATAACAATATTTAAAATTTGAATTTTTCTTACCTTTTTGGAGAGAAGTCAGTGAACCACTTGGATTTAAGTATAGAGAATACAGATAATGGCTTGATTAGCTATAAATACCATAAACCATGGTCCAGTAACACTGTACTCCATGCAGAGTCACCCGCCCCAATGTATATGATCCATACCATATGGTCAATTTCTTAGATTAAAAAGAAAGAGTACCAGAGTTATTTAATGAAACACAGATGAGTAAAAGTTTTCAAGAAACGGGTTATAGCAAAAAGATTTTGAATAGAGCTATTAATTGGACCCATGGGATTAAGAGCGAGGATGTTATATGGGGTACACAGATTAAGAAATGAAATGGAACTGTGGACCAAAGAATGAGACATTTTTTTCAACAAGGTTTAGTGGCCAGTGTCCCCAAGTAAATTTGATAGTGGGAAACATCAAGAACAGTCCTACAGTACAAAGGCACTTTTAGATGTGGAACAACACGTTGCAAAACTTGTAATTATATGTAAATCTGATAAATTTGTTAGCTCAGTTACAGGGGGGATGTACATGATCCAACATTATATTACTTGCAATGTGGATCATGGGGTCTACCATTTAACTTTTACTTGCTGTTATATCCAGTATGTAAAGTGTACTACCTGCTCCCTGAAGTCACGTATTAGAGAGCATATTAGGGACATTGGAATGGGAAATAAACAGTAGATAAGGGGATACCAATTGCCATGTACAATGCTGTTTTCACACCTTACCCTGGGCAGTTCAGAAGGTCCCTAACACCTGGCTGTCATATGCTAATTGGGACTTTCCAGGGTACTTGATTGCCAACAGATTCTTGTACACACTCATTCTAAATTTAGAAAGTCAGTCGGGTAACTAGCGAGTCCAGTTAATCTAACTGAATACAACAGATATACCATGACCTGGATGAATGAGAAGCTTTACAAGCATATTGTAGTCTGTAGACTTTTTGTTCATATTATCAGTTGCCTTTAATTGTACTTATACTCGCCATTAAGGTGCCTCTGGACATTCCTCTATTTTATCTGATTCCTATTATCCATATATATATATTTATATATCCATATAATATATATTTTACAGAGCAGCATATGTGCAATGGTCTTGGTATGTACCTTTTGTATAGACATTAAGGTTTTATTAGAATTTCAGTATGGTTGTCTAAATGTATTGTATTAGTGTTTTCCTGGGACATTGTAGGTCTATCCCTTTGAGAGAGAGGGAGTTTGGGCCTAAATTTGGCATGGCAGGAAAACTATTGTTAGAACCTATGAGTAAAAGCTTGGACCAGCTTGAAAATGTATGGTGTGTTTGTAGGACTGTGCGGTCATATGAGTGTCAATAAAATGTAATGGTTTTCATTCTATCTGCATGACAATTTCTTCGTGTGTGCCGGAGAGACTAAATAATCTAGATGAGAGGTTTACTTCCCTGAATTATGTGTATTGGGATCATTGTCTCCAATTCCAAGCACACCGAGAAAACCATAATTCTGCAAGTACTAAACAATTAAACTTATAGCTTGTAATAAGGGTGAATGTTTAATGATTCCCCCTGAAACAAAGGTTGTAAAATGTTCCTAGAGATACGCAAAAGAAAACTGAGAGATGTGAATCTTTCATAAAATGCTGCTTTATTTATAGACAGACACAGTGGTTTTGAAACAAACATCTAACCATATGTCTGAGTCTTGGTTATCTAATAATATCCCTTCTGGGCAATTCATCTTTTCTGAACAGCAGGAGATATCTTGACAGAATTCAGCACCTAAATATCAAGCTCTGTACCTTTTGTTCAGTTATTTAAAAAATACAGAATACCCGGGAGCAGTAAACAAGCAGAAAACATGCTGGCAGTTAACCAAAGGCTCTGTAATTGCTCACAAACACATCAAAATGCCTATAGTTCTATAAATGTCCATTGGAGGTTATTAGAATTCATGTTATGTGAATGTGGGAGAAGGCCATAAACAATCTAATAAATATATGTGTTGATGGTTTGTAATGCAATCCCAATGACCCAGGAAAACCGCTTTCTTTTTTTGGATGTTCATATAGTGACTTGAGGGACCTATGTAAGTGATTTGCTGGGATTTAGTCTCAACAATTGTCACAAAAGAAGAGATTCTTTGTGCATTGCAATAGAACTGCAGATCCAAATATTGCAATAATGGGCTGATCTGTGTTTGGAGGTTAAAGGGCATGTCCACCCCTCCGCCAAACTAAAATTTAACCAACTACTGGCCCCACTGTACAAGTTAAAAAATCCTTACCTTACATCCCTGCTCCTTATGGTTCTCCTGTAGTTCCTCTCCAAAGTCCAGGAAACTGAAGAGTAGGAGCTGTCTTCCTGTCCAAATGGTTGCTGCCTCTGATGTGTCCTCTTAGTTGCTGCTGGTATGCGCAAGGGAGCCCTTTCCCCCCCTCCCTTCCCCCCTTCTCCACATCCCTCCCTGGCTGGCCTTCTTCTAGTGTAAAATCCTTGATATATATTGTAAGCCATGCCCTCCTTCTCCCAGCCGTTATAATGGAACTTTAAAAATCGATTCCAATCTCTACTTACAGCTTCAATCCACCGAGGCCACAGTGAATTCCTAGACCATTTCCTTGTTCTTTCTAACTATAGCGCGCATTATCACGCATGCACACTATATCTGTACAGAATCAGGAAGCAGTTGGGAAATCATATTGCACATACAAGAAAGTAGTAACAAAATGCAGACTTTACCAGATTAAAAGAAGCTATGTTGCCAATAAAATGGAATGTTGGAATGTTTTATGCCAGCGTTTGGAAATGAAAATTTTAATCAAACCAAATTAATATCAATAGGAGCAGAAGTTTTGAATTTTCAATACAATTTTTTTATTTCAACACTTTATTTCGAATTCTCTACAAAGCATTTTTGCTAAAATTGCTCAAAGTTCCCCCATTGAAATTTCCAAAGTTCTGATGTGTAAGTTCCGATCCGCACTTTTTCAAAACTTGCAGTTCTGCTTCGAAACCAGGTTTAGTTTCTAAACTGGGACTCACCACTTCTCAACACAAAAAGGCAAAAGTTTCACAATTTTTCTTTTAAATAAATTAAACAAATTTTAATGTGGTCAGTGTGGGGAAATTGGCTGTTATTCTATTGGTTTGGGGGATACTTGTTATTGTATAGAAGGGTTTAGCTTAATACGCTTTGACTTTTCATCAACCCAAATAACTATTTAACTACGTGTAACTATGCAACTGTTTAATCAGAATGACCTTTAGAAGCGCTCCAAATTATTTATTTTTAGTCATTAGTATTCTAAAGCCATTTATCTACATCTGCTTATGCTTATTATGCTTTTTATTTTGGTTGAATTTTTTTGTGAATTTCAGTCTTAGCTCTTATGTTTGTTATTTTATTTTTTGCGTTTTGTTAAAGATTATCAGGGTTATTCGCTTGAAATGGTGCTAATTTTGCCCCAACCAATCAGGTGTTAGCTTTCAAATGTTAAATAAGATCTGATTGGTTGGGGCAAAACTAGCACCATTTTAAATGATAAGAACTTTTATTGAATCTCTCTGAAAGTGATTTGCAGAGTATTCTCTGCTTTAGTGGGATGTCAAATTATTATTAGCAAAAAAAATGCTATCTGTATTTACAACATCAGTTATTACTGAGAATAAGAAAAACATTTTTTTTTCAAAATGCAAAACCCTGAGAGGAGGAAAATGTGAGGTGAATTGAATACAAGAGGGTGTCACTGATAGAAATCTACTGGGTCCTTTGGGATAATGGAAAGGTCTTTTGGCTGTCCCATTTTAAAATCATGCATTTTAAATGCAAGTTCATCTATCAGTGTATCTACATTTTGTTCTGTCAATAAAAAAATATAAGACAGAATTGGCATTACACAATATTGATTCATACCGTTAGAACTTCCAATTATTTATTTTTTTCCTGTTTCTTTTTTACTTACCCTTGTCCCTGAGAAATGGTAAATCAATGTTGCACTGTATTTTAACCCTCTGGGAAATGGCTTAGGCATGGAGATTTATCCACCTGACCATTCAGGAAGTGCATTTTTTCATTTGATTGGTCTTCTCTCAAAAATGTTCTGCTTCATTGTAAATCAAAAGCAGACAAGTTCAAGTTGTTTCACCTGGGAAATAGGCACATGTCCTGTTCTGTCCACTAACTAAGGACACCTGTTTAATGCTAATTTATGTCTCAATTCCAGATCAATCCACACCAAAGGGTGATTAGGGATATTTTTGAGACTAGGGATGGATGAAACCGCATTGTTTAATTTTTTTATCTGTCTAAAGAAATTAATCTAATATTTGAGAAACCAAATTTCTCCTTGGAAGCAAACTTAAGTTAATGTGGGGCATCATTTTGTATGTTAAGACTTCACCTGCACAACAGTACAACAGCAGGGAAGGTAATAAAGATAGAGCACGCACATGCACACACGCACACACATATAAATTATATATATATATATATTACAGTAACATGTGAAGGAGCACGCCAATGGACTTTAATAGTATAATCTATGCATTTTAACCTCATGTGGCTGTCATCAGGATCTTAGAATCATCCTGTCCCTATGATGGTGTTGTGACAAGCTATGGATATTTATATTTGACATCTCCTAAAGGCTGAAACAAGAAAGACTCTAAAATCCTGATATCTGTAAAAAAAAAAAAAAAAAAAACATTAGAGAGAATTATAGGGAAATATGTTGTATTTTCTCTCAATTGTTCATATACTTCTCTTGCTTTTACATTAACATATGCAGATCGATTAAATATGGACTACAGAGGTTGATTAGACCAAAAGATTAATTAACCCATATACAGTATGTGAAATAACATCTCTTACAGTCTCACATATCTCTCTTTCTTTCTGTGTTAAATGTTTTTTGCTATTATGTTTATTTCCTTAAAATCTATCTTAAATCTTTCATCTACCCATAATCCTTAAACAAAGTTCACATTGTTAAACACTATTAAATGTTTATATGGAGCGTTCTTTAGATTCTTCTTAGAGATGCAAACTCAATTCTTAACCTTGTCCAGAAGGTTGCTCCACCTCCTATTACTCTTTTTTTTATCCTATATAATAAAACTCTAAAGCTGTGTCTGTGACAGTGTGTGTGTCACTGCAGTTCCTATTTACTCACCACTAGAGGAAGATTCCCTGCAGCTTCAATTGATTCACCACTAGAGGGAGAAATGTGAGAAACACACACAGAAGGCCCATGAGACCAACAGCAGATAAGATAAATTCCTTTGGTACAGAGGGGGGATTCTGCCACAGGGGGGACTCTTCCACAGGAGGGCCTCTGCCATGGGGGGATTCTGCCACAGGGGGGACTCTGCCACAGAGGGGGGAGTATGCCATGGTGGGACTGCCACAGAGAGGGGGACTCTGCAATGGGGGGCTCTGCCACAGGGAGACTCTGCCACAGGAGGCAACTCTAGCACAGTGGGGGGACTCTGCCACAGGGGGAAGAACTCTGCAACAGGGGGAGTCTGCCATGGGAGATTTTGCAACAGGGGGAGATTCTGCCACGGAGACTCTGCCACAGAGAGGAGGACTCTGCCACAGGGGGACTCTGCCACAGGGGGTTTCTGTCATAGGGGGAACTCTGCCACAGAGAGGGGTACTCTGCCAAAGAGGGGATTGCCACAGGGAGAGACTCTGCCACAGGGGGATGGACTCTGTCACGGGGGAACTCTGACACAGGGGGACTCTGCCACAGAGGGGGGATTTGCCACAGGGCACAGACTCTGCCACGGTGGGACTCTGCAACAGAGGGGGGGACTCTGCCACAAGGGGAGGACTCTGCCACAAGGAGGGACTCTGCAACAGGAGGGTACTCTGCGACAGAGGGGGAGGGACTCTGGACTTCTAGTGCCTGTTAATCTAATGGGCTTAATTTCTAGTATATACATATATATAATTGTAGAATTGTTTCCAGAATAACTTCAATAAACTATTTAAACAAATATTCCAAACATATGTATTCAAATCATTTGTTTTTTTTTTTGTATATTTCTGTTTATTCATATAATGTAAGATGAACATAGGTATTGAATAGTTCCTAGTTAAACATTATTCTCCCATAGCAGCATTTCTATGAAAAATAAAATAATGTGTAAATTATGTGATTAATTTGGTTTGCTTTGGTTAATTTTTTTTTTTTTTTTGGTACTCAGTATTCAATCTCCTTGTAGATTATTATTATATAGAAAATGTAATAATAAGAGTCCTTGGATAGAACAAGGCTTGTTTTGACAGTACAGTATGTAGTCACTTCATTCTGTAACGTTAAAGGCGAATAAACACTATTTTCCCTCTTTAATGAACCAAGAAAACAACATAAGCTGGACCTCAGATCATATATTTTTTTGTATTTTTTTTTCAAAAAAGGTCATTGCACTTACTGTGATATTTTGTTTTACCGGAAAACATGTTTCCCAAAGGAGATATTTTAAACATGCCCAATGTAAAGAACTAGGGGCCCTATTTATAAAAGATTGTTATCGTTATCGATAAAATAACGATCGATATCGTAAAATAACGATCTGTATTTTCCAATAACGACCTCTATTTTCCGATATCGGAAATTATCTGTCGTTATCGGAAAATACTGGCCGTTATCGGAAATTACCGGCCGTTAACGGAAAATACCGGTCGTTATCGGAAATTACCGGTCGTTATTGGAAATTACCAGTCATTATTTTACGATAGCGATCGTTATTTTTTTGATAACGATAACGATCTTTTATAAATAGGGCCCTTGGGTTTAGAAGTCATATTGGTAGTCTGGTAGGATAATTACTTTTCTATAAAAAATATATTGTCATCCTGGTATTTGAATTCAGATATTATCTATTAAGTCACCATCATCACATAATTCTTTAGTTGCCTCCAGTTATAATTAAATCCATTTAATATAAATGAAATATAGCTGTTTTATTAGTGTGATAAACTCCTCCACAAATACAGTGCCCTTCCATTTGGGTGTTGCTTATCGTTGCATTAATATCAGAGAAGCCTGGATTGAACATGTTTAAAGATAAATATATGAGATCATTTGTACAGATATTTTAATAGTATTTCTTCACAGTATTCAGCATAATGATCAAACAATACCATATAGAAATAAGTTACATAGTTTTGGAGGTTGAATAAAGTCATATGTCCATCTAGTCCAACCTTTTTAGCCTACTCATGAGTGTAACTAACATTTGATCCAGAGGGGAAGAAAAAAAAAAACAATTGCAAAGGGGGAGAAGGGAGCGGGGGGAGGGGATTCCTTCCGGACTCCAAATTGCAATTACAAAGGAGATTTCTTATCACTAATAAGTGTAAAACACAATCATATAATATTGGGTTAATGTGGGTTTTACACTTATTTTAGGTAAGGTAAGTGGGAGGACATAAAAGCAGAGATGGCATTTAGGCAGTCAGGGACCTGGGATGTCAGAGTAACGAGGTCAGGGGCGGAGGTGTAAATTTGGGTATCATCAGCATACAGGTGGTATTGGAATCCAAAGGAACCAATGAGCTGGCCTAGCCCAAAGGTGTAAATGGGGAAGAGAAGAGGACCGAGTACTGAGCCTTGAGGTACCCCCACAGGGAGGGGAAGAGTGGCAGAGTTGGAGCCAGAATGGGAAACAATGAACGTCCTACCTGAGAAGTAGGAGGACAGCCAAGAGAGTGAAGAACCCTGGATACCTAGGGAGGATAAGATGTGAACCAGTAAAGGGTGATCCACTGTATCAAAGGCTGAAGACAGGTTGAGCAGAAGAAGTAGGGAATAGTGGCCTTTAGATTTAGCATTAAGCAGATCGTTAGTAACTATGGTGAGAGCCATTTCCGTGGTGTGGCTGGGGCGGAAGCTAGACTGTAGATGATCAAAGAGGGAGTTGGCAGAAAAGTGATTAACCAGTTCAGCGTAGACGTGTCGTTCAAGCAGTTTAGATGCAAACGGGAGAAGAGAGACAGGCCGGTAGCTGGATAGAGCAGATGGATCCAGAGAAGGTTTCTTGAGAATAGGGGATACAATAGCATGTTTGAATGAGGAGGGAAAAGTACCCGTGGATAGCGACAAGTTAAAAGGAGACGTTAGGGCTGGTGTAAAGTAGAGATGTCCGGACTTCGCAAAATCCGGTCCGCTCGAGGATCTGCGAATTTTCGAAAAAATCCGAAAATTCGAAAATCCGTGAGCGGACCTATTAAAATGAAAAATACCCTCGAAATTACGAGTTTTTTTGTATTTTCGAAAATTTTCGAAATTAAGGGTTTTCCCGTATTTTCGAAAATATTCGAAAATATGAGAAAACTAGTATTTTCAAAAATATGTATTTATGGAAATAAGATAAATCCTTGTATTTTTGAAAATTTTCAAAATTACGTGTTTTCTCATATTTTCGAAAATTTTCGAAATTACGTGAAAACTCGTAATTTCTCAAATTTTCAAAAATACGAAAAATCCGCGAAGAGGGTTCAGAAGGCGGAAAATCCGGAAAAATGTGCCGTTCGCGAACGGGATAAATCCGTGGCGGATCCGGGTTCGGATCTGCGAACCGGCCATCCCTAGTGTAAAGGAAGATGAGAGATGGGGAATGAGAAAGGAGGGAATTGGATCAAGGGGGCAGGTGGTGAGACGGGCCTTGGAGAGAAGGCTTGAAAGTCGGTAATGGTGGAAAAGTTGGTTAGAACTGAAATGGAGGTGGTGGAAGGGAGGCCTGGTAGAAATATAGATGGGAATGGAGGCTGTGGAGATGAGCCAGAGCATGCAGATAAAATATTTCTTATATTAACGATTTTTTCTGTGAAATAAGAGGCAATTTCATCAGCAGATAAACAGGGTGTAGGAGGAGGTGGTGGCGGACATAGCAGAGAGTTGAAAACTTTGAAAAGCTGTTTTGGGTTGTGGGATTGTTTGGAAATAAGGGAAGAGAAAAAGGGTTGTTTGGCTGAAGACAAAGCGTTCCTGATCCGATGAAGAGCATTTTTGAAATGAAGAAAGTTGTGGGTCTTATTGCATTTTTCGCCATTGTCGCTCAGCTACACAGGACTCCCTTTTCATTTTTATAATATGATTCGTGAGCCAAGGTTGCGGGTTAATGCGACTGAGGCGGGAGATTGTTAAGGGGGCAACAGCGTCCAGGGCGGAGGAGACAGTGTTGTCATAGTGGAAGGCAGCAAGTAAGGGGTCATACAAGGAGGCCATATTGGTGAGTGGTAGGAGAGGAAGGGAGAGTGAAGAGGGGTCAAGGTTGCGCAAGTCTCTGCATCTGTGTGTGTATGTAGGGGTAGGGGTAGTGGCTGGGATGGATGAAATAAGGTTAAATTTGAGGAGGTTGTGGTCCGATAGCAAAAAGGGAGAGTTAGAAAAGTTAGATAAGGAACATAGCCGAGTGAAGACTAGGTCAAGTGTGTGTCCATTACGGTGAGTCTCTGTGGACGACCACTGAGAGAGGTTAAAAGACGAGGTGAGCAAGTTTGGAGGTAGCAGAGTTGTTAGTGTCAATGGGGATGTTGAAATCCCTGAAAATCACAGTGGGGATGTCCGTGGAAAGGAAGTGGGATAACCATGCAGAGAAATGGTCGAAAAAACTAGTGATTGGGTCAGGAGGCCGATAGATAATGGCAATCTGCAGGTGTGTGGGAGAATAAATACGGATGGAGTGAGACTCAAAGGAAAGCTGGGACAGGGCAGGTAAAGGAGTGATGGGTTTGAAACTGCAGCGCTTAGACAGAAGAATGCCAACTCCACCACCGTTTTGGATTCCAGGCCGTGAAGCGTGGCTGAAGTGTAGGCCTCCATACGAGAGTGCAGCAGGTGAGACAGTGTCAGAGGGAGACTGCCATGTTTCAGTGAGACCTAGGAAGGTAAAGGAGTTAGAAATAAAAAGGTCATGTATGTGTGGGATATTCTAAATATGTATAGTAAAAACAACCAAAGACTTGGTATGCAAAAACCAATGCTTTAGCTATAGGCACATTACATCATATCTGCTCTTCTTTAAACTTCAGTTAAAGCATGCAAACAATATTGAATCAGAAGATAGAACACCATGACTCTATAAATTAATTTGTGTTATACCTCTCTTGCCACCACGGTTGTTGAGAAATCTATCAATATGAGGGTGATTATTTCCCAACTTCTCAACATTCCATTTTCACAGGTACACCCACTGCTTTGGTCACTGACGCTGTTATGTTTCTCAAAGAAGCCCATTTTTAACAACCTCAGGAGATTATTACCGCAGGTCACCACCAAATAGAAGTTTCTAGCCAATCAAGTTACAGTCTAGTACAGAAAAGAAGCATATGGCTGAGATCATGTGGCATGGCCAGAAATTTCACATACACTAAAAGCTGCCCAAATAGCTCAAGGTGTACTGAAAAGTAAAATAGTTGCAAATAATATAGTTGCACTGACAAACAAACGTGTATGGCCGGCTTTAGAACTGATGAACACAGTTAAGCTGCAGGTTTATTATAAGGTAGAAATTAATTTAATGATGGAACTTTAACAGAATGATCTCTCTGCTTTATTGTAGGAACGTTATATTGATTTATCCAGGTCTTAAAGGAATTTCTTTACATTTTCCTCTGGATTTAGTGTCACATATTCCTGAGATTGAGAACATTTATTTTTTATATTTTGTGGTTATATTGGTCATTTCTTTTTGCTTTTCAAGCTGGATTACTACACTTACATTCCATAACCAACATACACAAGGTGATCATTTGCTAAAAAAAACCTATTTGTAATTAATAGGCTACAGCTTTAACCCTTAATAAGAGATTCAATAAATCAGACTCCCATGAGAATTTTCTGAATCTCGGACAGATTGAAAATTGAGTCAGCAGGTGGCCTGGATTAGTGGGAATTGAATTTGAAGCTTGTAATAATGAAGAACACTTTATTTAAATTGATAGTTCGCTTAATGTAATTACTGCTATATAAATTACTGGAGTAATAGCAGTCTGAATGATATTCAGAACAGTCGTGCCATATTGATATCTTAAAACAATATAAACAAGGTGTCCCTGTCAGTTCAGTAGTATTCGTAGGAAGAGAGTCTCCATTTTGTATGAAGCCAGCATACCAATGTTATTATACTCGTGTAGTTTCACTGAGGTTGATTTATATACTGCTCAGGAAAAAATATAATAAATAAAATGTGGATAAAATCAAAACAAATCTCTGTAGTGGAGATGAGTTGAATTTCCACAAACCTGGTTCCATGGCAGAATTACAAGGTTAAAATGAGACCATTCTGCAAATTGTGTACTTCCTTGTCCAAACACTTACATTTGCTGAACTATATTTACTGGCTTATATTGCTCTGGTTACATTGGGAACAACTGGGAAGATGTGCCAGAAAGTACCACGGCCCAGTGCATCAGGTAATACTGGGAATGTGACCCAGAAATCATCTACTGTTGTGGGCAAAATGTCCATCTGGAAATAGCCTCTGCCAAACACAAAAATAAAATATTCAAAACCAACAAATCTTTCAGACCATCTTTCTGGGTCTTGTTTCCATTCGTATTATAACATTTTACAGCTGATAGGACAGAGTTGTTCTGAAAGACCTTCTTGCATTTGCTTTAAGAACTGCCGTATATCCTTTTTGTAGACTCTATCTATTTTTTGCTAGATATTTTACAAACAACAGTTGATGATTTCTGGGCCACCTTCCCAGCTTTGTCTGCTGATTCCCAGGTAATTCTCAGTACTAATGAGCATATTTATAAAGGCGTGCTATCGCTTTTTAGTGATTTTAATGATCGGTAAATCAATTGTCAAACCGATCGTTAATTTCCGATCAGTTTAATGATCATTAATTTACATTTGTTATCATAAATTTATGATACGATCATAAATCACTGATACTGATCATAAATCTTTGATAACGTAATTGTAGATTTACGATCCACATAGAATACAATAGCTGTAGTTTACTACCGCATGGTATTCTACAACCGAACGTTCGGTCATAAATATATGATCGTTAATGTAAATAGTACATTAACTAACCCACGGAATCGCTATAAAGTCCGAATAAAGATGTGGATTGAGCTGAAGAAACCTAAGACCTGAAATTCACCAGATAGCTGACAAAATGGGAAAAAGGTTGCCAATCCCCTATTAACGCACACTGTCAAAAGGATGCCAAACTAGGCCAAAAACACCCTGCCAATGGAGTAAGCATCATGAGTAGAGATGTCCGAACTTCGCAAAAATCCGGTCCGCTCGAAAAAATGCGAAAATTCGAAAATCCGCGAGCGGACCCGTTAAAATGGAAAATATTCTTGAAATTACGAGTTTTCGCGTATTTTCAAAAATTTGGGAAATCTTGTAATTTCAAAAATTTTCGAAAATGTATAACGAGTAATCCTCGTAATTTCGAAAATTTTCGAAAATACGTATTTAAGAAAATAAGAGACATCCTCGTATTTTCGAAAATTTTCGAAAATACGAGAAATCCGCAGTTCGGAAGTTCGGAAGGTGGAAAATCCGGAAAAATCCGCCGTTCGCGAACGGGATAAATCCGCAGTGGATCCGGGTTCGGATCCACGAACCGGCCATCCCTAATCATGAGTGAGGACCAGGTAAAGAGAAACTGCTGGCAGCTCTAACATTGCTACTTCAATGTACCCATTGATGTTAAAGTCTGGTACAAATCATAAAATATCCATTTTAATTATACAATATTTATACAAAAACATTTAAAGAGGAGACAAATACGCCATTCACTAGTGGTTCTCAAAGGTAGTTGTCTGAATTAAAGGTAATAAATATAAGGACTTTTGGGAATCCTATTATTTGAAGGGTACTCAAACAATGTCCTGTGGTTATTTTTAGCTTTGGAGATCAACTATCCTGAAAGGTAAAATCTTCCCTTGACCTTGAAAAGAGAAAGATAGCTAACAAAAATAGTGCATTATTTTTGGCCTATTTCTGAGCAGAGCATTGATGCAAGATCTAGGTGATAGGATAAAAAATGACACAGGTGACATAGATATGATGTTAATATAGATTAATGACACAAGGCAAATCTTGAAGGTAGACCTGAAATTGATTAATAGCTTCTTTATATCACTTCTGAGGCTAAACTGTCATATCATTTACTGCGTTAATATTAAGGCTTTTAATATATTTTGTTTTCAGGCAATTACTTTTTTTCACCTATAGGAATTAACATTTGTATTTATTTTTAATTTATACAGTATACTGCATGCCTGTCCTGATCATTCATAGATAGAGCACAGTTTAAGATTTATAAACAGAGTTTAAAATATTTCCTGGGAACAGAAACCCTTGATAGAAACAGTTAATTTTATATCCTGCAATTCTAATCCCAGCTTGTCTCTGAATGTATCATTGCACTTTCACACTTTTCTTAAATAAAAGTAAAAACAAGTAAAAGAAAAGAGTTGCCTTAGTTTTTCTCTTCCCATATAAACTGTTTCTTACAAACATTGACAGTCTAAGCTCATCTTCCAACTTCTCCATCTGGCTAATTGAAAACGTATGAAAGTGTTCGATCAACAAAACAAAAGATAAATATGACCACATGAGTAGAAGCCAAAGGCATTTACTAGAAAATGTGTAATGTCTATTTTGATTTTCTTTGTTAAACAAATCCAAATTGCTTCAATAAAATAAGGTCATTTTCCACTTACTTCGGAGCAATCAAGTAGAAAGTCTGTTTGTTATCCAAATATATTTTTATTACTGTAAGAATTCTGAGTAACCACTTCTGTGCTACGCGTTTCGCAGAACAGATGGGTTAAGTGTTTTCATTTCATCTTTGCAAAATGTTGTCCTTTTTAATTTATGTTTTATCTGGCTGGAGAACCAATTGATCTGCTAAACCATTGAGAGAAACATGCAATCTGCAGTAATTCTTTCATCTGTGCAAAATAGGTATTACATTATATTTTGTGATACATAATGAGTTTGGCACATGAGTATAAATCAAAGAGATTGAATATGTTAAAGAGATGAATAGCACAGGTATCATTTATGAAGTGGGAAGCTGTTATTTGTTCTCAAGAGGCATAGCTATCACAATATATTATACTTTTGTAGAGATTTTTAAGACCAGCTTAGGGCTTGGTTTTTTCTTAAAATTTAATGGCTGCTTCTTATTGTGCTCTTTGTTATTATAATGCCTTTCGAAAGACACCTGATTTTAAAGGGGAATTAATGATATGGGAAGGAAGGGATGCAAAAATAATGGATCCAATGATGATGAGCCAATAACAACAAGTGTGCCGAGGGGCCACAAAACAGGAAACATCAAATTAATTACTGACACCACAAACCGAAACCAGGAACTACAACTGTAGTTCGATTAGAATATCGAAGACACAATCTTTACGTTCTTTCAGTAGACCGATCACCAATTATTAATCGGTCTATTGAAAAAACTATGATAGAGCAAGGCATTCAATTTTAAATGTACCCCATCTTCCAGAACCTATCTTCCATAGATTTTAATCTGCAGAAGATCGAGAGAATAAGATGAGGAATTACAATAGGTTCTTCTATTCTGCGATCAGATTTAGATAGTTTCAGTCAATTGGAAATCTCATCAGAAAAACCATCTGCCTGTCTATGGCTAGCTTAAGTCTTTCTTAACTCTTTCCAGAATTCATCCAGGTCAACACTTTGAAGAGTGTTAGATATACCTGTTGAGTGTATGTAACTTTTTTAAATTTACAGAGATTTATCTTGATTTTTGTTGAAACTAAAATAAAAGCATTGGTTTTGTGTTACTTGGTTTTGGTTAAATAATAATAGTAATAATAATTGCAAACACTTTGTTATGATGAAATAAAATAAATTAAAACAACTAATTAGATTGTTAAAATATTCTCAATTGCCAAAAAAAAAAATATGGTGAGATGGTCTGTAGAGACAAAATAAACCTTATCTAAACATTAAAAGTTTTCTTAAAACTAAAGGTTCGTACATTGTAGGTGCCAATCCATGACGCACAATGTGAACGAACGAGCGTTTCGGCTGATAATCGGGCCATGTATTGGCACTTTATCGGCCGAAGCAGCCGTTCATTCAGATATCGTTGCCCAATCCGCCAAGCGGATGTTTGAACGGTTATTATTGCCTAAAACGCTCGTTCATACACATAGTGCATTGCGGGTCGGCACCAGCGATTGCATGTGTGTACGAACCTTTAGGGTTTTTTATATGTACATTATATCAAATGGATGCATCCAGAACTGCTGTTATTAAACATGCAATCCAATCAATGTAGATCAATTTATCTAATTTGCAGACATGGCTTGCTTCTCTCTTATCAGTGCACTGCACAGCTCTTCACTGAACATAAAATTCAGCAAAGGCTTCTAATTCAGATTGTAATGTCATAAAGTAGCATTGTGTAACACATTATAGTAAGATAATAACCGTTACTGATGTCACATTCAATTTACAACTATGGGGAAAGAATTTCATTCCTAACTTGGAACCCTGGATCAACTCGGAACTGTATGTATTTTTTACCATTAACTTTGAATATAAAAAGGCATTCAGAAGTCTCTTGAAACTATACAATAGGACTTAACCTCTTACCTGTGAAAGAAACTGTAGTTCCAGAGTTTTTATGCTTTGTTAAAAAGGAGAACATTTTTTTCATTGAAAAAAGGCAGTAAAACTCCTCGAATAAGACAACGCCAAGAAGCTGTTACAGGCTAAGGTGTCCTTTTGTCGGTAGCTATATTTCATTAACTGAGTTGTATTTGCCACCTATTTTAAAAATAGGAAAAAATTATTCTGCCTGGATACTGTGTGGTGTGCTAGGTGGCCCAGGAAACACCAGTCAGTCATTGTCCATGACGTAAGCTGTAACAACCTTGAGTTACTGCTGCAATATAGAAGAACTGAGAGGAAGAAAGAGGTCTATTTATAAAATTAACCTGTGGGTATCAGAGGTCAACTCCCATAATCAACCTCTTTGTTTTGTTGAAAGCCTTACCATCTAAGTGTACACAGTACACTTCACAAAAGTTGCACCCATTGCCTAGTAGCTGACAGCCAATCAAATAACAGCACAGAGACTCACATCTGTTTGTCACAGATGTTGAGATTTAGCAGTGTTTTAAACATTCTCCTTCCCCCCCCCCCAAAAAAAAAAAAAACATAAGAAAGTCTAGGGATTTGAACCTGTGACCTCATGGCTGTTTCTATTGGGAATGCTAAAGAAGTATCTGAAATGTACAGCATTTCCAGGAATAAATGCTTACACGTTATGGTTAAAACAATGTTTACTTCACCTTTAACTTTATAGTTAACCTTCTGCATTCCCTTTATTTAATTGCACAATATAGGTTTGGGCTCAGGCACTCTCTGGGGCTATTTAGCCAATCTGTAATAGAAGATGCCACCCCAGTTAGTCCTCCATGGACTTACAGCTATAGCGCAACCAAATTTTGACTGAGGTGCTTACTTGTACTCAGGCAAATCCTTTATTCTTAATCACAATAGGACTTCATAGGACACAATATGAAAAATCCTTTATTCTAAATTACAATAGGACTTGGTCTCAGTCCCCTGATTAAAGGGACAAGGTGATCCCTGAAACGTTGTTTTTGTGATTTAGAATAAAGGATTGTCTGAGTATAAGTGTGCACCTCAGTCATATTTTGCTTGTCCTTTATTTAGTTGCCCTTTTCTGAAACCTTTCTATTTTGTAAATATAATTAAAAACTATATTGTGTATTCTAGATTGGTCTTCGCCTGTGCTTTTTCTAAAGTAGAATTTTGTTTTTCCTTGACACTATAATCCTCTTTACGCAAGACAAGTTGCAATAGTTACCAATGTTTTGTTTGCTGGTAAACGTGTTGAACAATGCCCTGTTGCATGATTGCAGATATTATCATCACATCCACCCCTGCTGAGTTCTGACACACAAATAATGAACACCCTGTAGCTGGTTTCCTAGATATTAATGATTGCTAAACACACAGTATAATGATGCTGGGGATCTCTATGCTGATAATGAATATGAAGTACTATTTATTGAAGCAGAGTTTACAAACAGTGACAATTTTCATGCTGTGAAGTTAAATAATAACTGCAAAATAATTAATCATTTACTTGGAAAAAAAGCATGGAAAGAAGCAAAATGCTATAATTTGGGTCTTTGTTTCTAAAGTTTTACCATTATGTAGATATTGAGACTACAACATGTTCCAACTGTCAAAGTGTGAAACTGTGGAGGAAACTAGAGATTCCAAACTGGAATTTTAGAAAAAAATCTGAACAGAAGGAGAAGCAGCTAGTGGTAGATTAACTGCCAATACCATCTGCAATAGGACGCAAAACAAGGGCAAAATAATGAAAGGCAAACTCAATCACTAATTCATCACTTAACTCAGATATAATAAAGTATGAGTGAAACACATATATATATATATATATCCCATCCATACGGGAAGCACTCATAAGGGACTGGTTCCTGATGACGGCCCTGTGGGTGGAAACACTTTGAACTGTAATAAAGGCATTTTGTATAAGATTTAATTAAGTCCCTTATGAGTGCTTCCCATATGGATGGGATATGAACTTTTTTGGGAAAGCAACAGGGCATTTGTTTGATTGAAGAGGAGTGTGGTCATTTGGCTATATATATATATATATATATATATATATATATATATATATACCAAAAATAAAGAGGTTCCGAGCACTCCTTCTTCACACGAAAAGTTTTATTAACGTTTCGGTGCTTCACAGAGCACCTTCATCAGAACCTGTGACACACAGTGCTTCAAACTTATATACTTATAGACACACCCTTAGTGCCACCCTTTAGTGAAACATGTGACAATATGTTTAACCCTTAGCATGTTCATCTCATATTAGCTATATCACAATTGTGCATCCACTTGCAAAGTGCTATAGTGCAATCTCTTTCTTAGAAAAGACATAATATAGTTGTATTATTAAAATGATAAATATTTGTGATACAATAAATTGTAAGTGATTGTAAAAGTCAATTATAGACCGTTATGTGTGTTCATTAAAAGCCAATTGTGAACTATGATATACACATATGTAATTAAAAAACTAAGTGATAGTAGAAAGCCAATTATAGGCAGTGATATGTGTACTTATAAAAATATTCATATACAAACAAAGGGGAAAACAGCTCATCACAATAAAAGATCATATCCTAATCATTTCACATGTGTTAAAATATCTCAAGTGTGGCCTCATAAGTCTATTATATTACACTATATGTATTGCACACTATTAAGTTATATATTGCACTGTTCCATATACCAATATTAACTATGCGTATTGTGCCAGTCACAATATACTTTATCTTACTATGCCACATTATACTGGCTATATTGGTAATAATAATAATAATTGATAATATAATGATAACTAGCCACATTTTACTTGTAGCATTATATTGTTTGTCCTAACATAGTTGCAAACCATCATTATATATTACATTATTACATTGAACTTCATGTGTTAGTGTCTTTACATACTGTTCAAAGACTTCACTTGATTAGATATAAAGTCACACATCTTACGATCTTCTTATATATGTAACTCTGTAACAAAAGATACACATATTTTTTGATATTAAAATATAACAATAAAATCTTCAAGTATCTAGAGAGCAGGGCAAAAACATTATAAAGCGAATTTTATAAAATCTTATAAAAACCTTATAAAAAGCTTTTAAAAGAAAGTTGTGTATTTATCCCCTTGGGATACACCGTGTCTAAAAGATAAATCCACTTTGCCTCTCTGCACAATAATAATTTACCTCTATCTCCCCCACGTTTCAGTTTTGGTATCTGGTCAATTATCATCACTTTCAATGTACTGATAGAGTGATTCTCCTTGGCAAAGTGTAATGCAACAGGATTTTCATCTCCCCTAAGGGTATTATTAGCCATTCTCTCTTTGGCTACCTTAATGTGTGATTTGTGATTTGCAAACCGAATCTTAAATGGGGTAGTAGTTTTTCCCACATAGACCAGCGCGCAGGGACACTTTATTACATATATACAATAGTCGGTATCACAGTCATATCTACCATGTAGTTTGATCTCTTTTCCATGCTGTGGGTGATATATACTGCTCCCCACAGTCATTTAATTGCACATACTGCAGTTACCACATCTGTAACATCCCTTTCTCGCGATTTCTGGCGCTCTGTCTTTCTTATATTTCTCTTGTGGGTCCGCATTCACCAGTATATCCCTAACACTCTTGTTCTTTTTGAATACCTTGAAGGGTTTTTCTTTCACTCTCCAGTGAATCTTTGTGTCACTCTCAATAATGTCCCAGTTCTCATGTAACACTTTATTTAAATATTTGTTGGTATTGTTGTACTGCACAACTAGTGGGGCTCCCTTTTTCTCATCTTTTCCTTTCCGCTACTGCACCATCTGCCATAATCTGTCTGGCTTTACAAAGCACTTTTTCTAAATTATTTTTATTGTACCCTCTTTCCAAGAATCTATGGGTCATTCTTATAATTTCCTTCTCTCTTTCATCATTCTCGCTACAAATGCGTAGGATCCTTATATATTGTGACACAGGTAATCCTTCTATCAATTTGGGAGGATGGAAACTGTCTGCATGTAGCAGAGTGTTCCTATCCGTCTCCTTCCTATATAGAGATGTACATATCATATCTCCTTTTTTCCTGACTGTCACATCCAAAAAATGTATTTCCCTCATGCTATATTCGGGATTGAATATGATTTTGGGACATATATTGTTGAGGTATACAAGAAAATCGTCCAATCTCTGGTGCCATGCCAAATCATAAAGACGTCGTCTATATAGCGCCACCAGCAGGTGGCGCAATTAACAAACACCTCAGCCGAATAGATGCACTTTTCTTCCAGATACCCTACAAATAGATTGGCATACGTGGGTGCTACTGGGCTACCCATTGAGGTTCCTGATACCTGTAAATAGTATTCCTCCTCAAATTTAAACGTATTGTTTCCCAATACTAATTTCAGTAGCTCAATCATATACTCTGTGGGTATCCTAATATCCATTTTGTTCATTGCATGTCTCACAGCTTCTATTCCAATATTTTAAAATCTTCCTCTTCCACTGTACCAACCATTTTCAACTTATTCAAAAAGTCTTGGGTGTCTCCAATATATGATGGTAATTGTACTACAAGTGGTTTAAGAATCTCATCTAGATACTGGGAAGTGGGTTCCAAGCATGAATCTATTGCTGCCACTATTGGTCGCATAGGCGGATCCACCGCATCCTTATGGACCTTAGGCAAGCCATAGATCACTGCTTCCTTAGGGTAGGTGGGTATAAGAAAACTTTCTTCTCCCTCCCTTAACCACCCATTACATTTACCAATATCATCCAGATTATTTATCTTCCTCATCGTATCACTTGTTGGGTTACCTGTAAGTTTAACATATGTACTAGTGTCCTTTAGCAACTCTAACATTTTCTTTCTGTAGAATACATAATCCATTATTACAATCCCGCCCCCCTTATCCGCTGGTTTCAGGATAATGGTTTTGTCATTTTTTAGACTTTTCAATGATTTTAACAATTCTCTGGATATGTTTCTATGACTCTTCTGATTCCTCCTCCTTAATAGCTGATGTTTCACAGTTCTTGTAAATGATTCTATGGTGTTATTACTTTTGGGGGGTATAAAGTTTCTTTTTAAACTTTGACATACAACTTTGTGTCTGTTCTCCTTTAAAAAAATACATTAGCTGTAATTTCCTCTCAAATTTAAATAAATCCACAGCAAAAGAAAATTCATCAAATTTAGCAGTTGGGCAAAAAGACAGCCCCTTATTAAGTAATTCACACTCACCTCTATCTAGACTCCTTGATGATAAGTTAAAGATGGCTGTCTGTGTTCCGACAGCTCTGAAGATTTCTTCTTTACAACTCCTCTAACTTTTCCCCCTCCTTGTGGGTCCGGTCTTTGGCTTCTGTCTAAAAAAGGACGTGTCGGTGTAGCACCACTTCGGGGATCTGTAGCTCCTTTCTTGCTCCTGGTGACTCGTATACCCCCTTCTTGCGTGTCCTCCGTTGCACTGCTTTCAGCTCCAGTCTCACCGCTAGAGTCCTCAGTGATGACATCACTATCGCGCGTCTGGAGGTCACATGGCCGGAAGCGCCTCTCTCTGCATTCCATTCCTTCCCTCTTGCATTCCACAGCACCATCCCGTCTCCTAGGGCCGAACGCTCCTCGTGGTCTCTGGTATGTACCGGGGTTCCGAAGCCACACATACACCCGATCTTCCCCGTAATCTTCACAGATCCATTTATATTTGTCTCTCTTGTATTTCTTAAGCCTATCTGCATAGGAGTTCAAATCGGTGTCCAATTTCTTGAGCAATGTTTCTGTTTCTTGTATATCTGATGTAATTTCTTTATAGATTGGTCCCATTTGATTTCTCACTTCCTCTATTACTAGTAACATAAGATCCAAAGAACATTTGTTTAACACTTCACACAATTTATTGCAGAACTCTTTATTGATCCTGCCTATGGTAGGTAGATTCCTTATACGGAATCCTCTAGGTATTCTTTTCGCTCGGTAATACCCCGACAAGCTAAGGCAGTGTAATTGTAGCTCAATGTATTTCTTTCTATACTTTTTTAGATCATGTATCATGTCCCCTGTTGTATCGACTCCAAAAGTCTGCACCAAATCAGAGGCGAACAGTATCCTGTCTGCGTCCTCCTGGGTAAGTATTCTAGTTTGTGCTTGTTTTTCTGTGATGCTGTTTAGTTCCCCAAACAAATCCATGATGAATCATGCAGCGTGGAATATCTCCTAGCATCTAGATGGTGCAATGGCATCTGAGGCATTCAATTCAAAACCATCTTGTGATGTCTGCACTCAGTCTTCCTTCTTCTTTGTTATATATTTTATTTTATATATGTCGGGTGCTTCAAGGAACACAGATGCCTCAAATCTGTCCATACAATAAACCAAAAATAAAGAGGTTCCGAGCACTCCTTCTTCACACGAAATGTTTTATTAACGTTTTGGTGCTTCACAGAGCACCTTCATCAGAACAATGTGACACACAGTGCTTCAAACTTATATACTTATAGACACACCCTTAGTGCCACCCTTTAGTGAAACATGTGACAATATGTTTAACCCTTAGCATGTTCATCTCATGTTAGCTATATCACAATTGTGCATCCACTTACAAAGTGCTATAGTGCAATCTCTTTCTTAGAAAAGACATAATATAGCTGTATTATTAAAATGATAAATATTTGTGATACAATAAATATAAGTGATTGTAAAAGTCAATTATAGACCGTTATGTGTGTTCATTAAAAGCCAATTGTGAACTATGTATACACATATGTAATTAAAAAACTAAATAGTGATAGTAGAAAGCCAATTATAGGCAGTGATATGTGTACTTATAAAAATATTCATATACAAACAAAGGGGAAAACAGCTCATCACAATAAAAGATCATATCCTATCATTTAACATGTGATAAAATATCTCAAGTGTGGCCTCATAAGTCTATTATATTACACTATACGTATTGCACACTATAAAGTTATATATTGCACTGTTCCATATACACTATACATATTGCACACTATAAAGTTATATATTGCACTGTTCCATATACCACACTTGAGATACCCAGGGAATTTTCAAAGCACACTTAATTCTTTATTAACAGTGCATTTCAACAGGCCTGTTGAAGTTTTGAGTGTCGGTTTATTTATCCCTCAGCTGCAGTACATATACCCTTCTACAGAAGATACATAGACAATATGTTCTTTTTGTGGAGGGGGACTGCTGAGGAGGCTGAAAGTTTTATCTCAATGAATTACCTACCCCAGTAAAGCTGACGCATACCATAAATCATACTTGCATTGATTTTCTTGACATAAGGATCTTCAAACAAAATGGTGGGCTTGGCACCACCTTGTTTAGAAAAGATACCAACCGTAACTCTATTTTGTACAATTCAATTTGTCATCCTCACAATACTAAAAAAGGACTTGTGTTTAGCCAGTTTCTTCGGGTATTGAGGAACAATACCGACCCTAATTTGACCAAATCCCAGTATGATCGGTTACGTGCTAGGGGTTATCCCATGAAAATGCTGTCCGAGCAGTTAAAACAGGCTCGACAACATATGATCTCCCAGTATGAGCCCAACATCATTCCCTTACCCAGGGTGACTAATGAAATAGACTTTTGTACTACATATACCCCTATGAATACCAAAATTAGGGAAGAATTGAATAAATTTTATTTTATAAAAAATACATTTTATTTGTAAGGACAAAAATGTACCTTTTGATAATAAGAAACTCCAGCACACATATCATAGGGGCCAAAATCTGGCCAACCACTTAGTGGTTACAGATTTATCCAAACTTGAGCCCCCTCTCCTGAAGAACATCTGAGGTACCCATTGCCCTGGTTGTTATCGGTGCGTTGACTGCATTACTTGCAGATCTATGTTAGTGGGCAAAGAGTTTGCACATCCGCATAATGGCAAAAGGTTTTCTATTAAGTATCGGTTTTCATGTGAAAGCCGATTTGTGGTGTATATAATCATTTGCCCATGTGGGTTGTATTACGTAGGGAAGACCAGAACTATGTTCAAGGAACGAATGGCCAATCATAGGGCTTCCATACGCCAGGCGGTCAGCTCCACTATTATACCTAAATCAGATGCAAAATTTGCCGACTTACCAGTGGCACGTCATTTCAAACAAGCGACCCATTCACTGGCCAGCCTTAAGTGCATGATAATAGATGGGCTCTCTACTATTGAAATAAGATCTAATATAGATAGAGACAAATTATTATTACAAAAGGAGGCCAGATGGATCCATTCTTTGAATACTCTGTCCCCTAAGGGATTAAATGAGCAAGTCTTGCTACACTGTTTTCTGTGGATGTTCCCTTACCTGCACATATGACTTTTTTGCTAGTTTGTACTTTTACAACAATTTAGTACTTAGTGTATTTCTCCTGTGATATAATACTTTGTTGATACTATTTATCTCAGTTTAGCTATGGTTGCCTCTTGTGAACTGATGATCTGATTTTATAGTTTTGCACATATCTGCTTGTATATTTAAATTGAATTTACCTATGATGTGTTTCTCTGCCTGTTAACTCAGCCCTATAAAAGTACACCTGTTTGCAGTGGTAAAATATCCTGAGGAAGGCTCGTGTAGAGCTGAAACACGGCGATACCTTTTAATGATCTAAAATAAATGCTATGTTTTAGCATTTAGCGAGTGTCTCTTTTGCTCTTTAGTATCTATGTTGTCTAGAGTGACACCCGGGCACTAAAAGACTAATACGGAATAGTGTACTGACTCTCTCCCCCTGTGTGTGTATGTATATATATATATATATATATATATATATATATATATAAAAATATATATATATATATAAAATCTTCAATTCGACTCCACGTGCACTCCACCTTCGGTTAACTGCCCAGGTGCCTAATAGGAAAACAACCATAAAACTCCAGGAACCAGGGCACTCACGGGTCTTGTAGATATGATATTAATTAAAATGTGTCGGAACAAGCGATCTACGCGTTTCAGCCATTATACCTGCCGTCCTCAGGATCGATTTGTTCGCTTTACTCACGCCATCTTATAGGTAAGGCAGCAACCTCCCACCTTCACCTTAACCCTGTACGTGCTCCCTAAGGGCTAGGCCACACTGCTGCATTTTTTTTGCGTTTGCGCTTGCGATTGCGCTTGCGATTGCGCTTGCGTTTTTAAAAAAATAATTGAAAACGCGGCAACGCAAAAAAACGCGCATTTTTCGGTGCGATTGCGTTTTGCGTTCTGCATTTTTAAATCGCAATCGCATGCGATTTCCTATACTTATTGAAGAAATCGCAAGCGCAAACGCAACAAAATCGCACATGAAATCGCATGCGATTGCGATTGCATTTGCGTTTGCATTTCAGTGTGGCCTAGCCCTCAGTGTATAAAAAAACAACCTTTATTATAGCATCCACACAATAGAACCACAAATGATCTACGTGTCAATACCCCTTAAAAATAGTTACTAAAAATTACAAATACAGCAAACCTGCAAATTCGTAGTATTAATAAAAACAAAATAGCAAAAATCAAAACAGCCCAACCGGACTGGATTCTACCAACAGCAAAGATGGCCACAATGAACTAGCGAAAGGATACGCTATGTAAATACAAAGTAGCAAGGAAAAGTCAATCACATTTTTTTAGAAAGCTAGAACTAGTTTACCTAAACATTACAATTATGCTTACAGAAAAGAACCCTAAAACATACATAAAAAGGACTAGGAAAAAGCACCGACCAAAGAAAACTAAATCCTTATAGGAAACAGGTAAGAGACCACAGTTCAATAAGTCCCTTAGGGGCCAGCATATTTAATCTCTTTATCCATTGGGATTCAAGCTGTAACAGTTTTTTATATCGGGGTATCCCTTGGTATGTAGTAGGGACATGATTGATACCCATCCATTTCAACATAGCCAAATTATGGTTGGCCACTTTAAAATGTTTAGCTACTGACTGCTCGCCATATTTGTTAGAACTGTCAAGTTTATCAGATAGAGCTGCTCTAATTGCTAATCTGTGGTTACTCAATCGATCGCGAAGACTAGTAATTGTTTTGCCCACGTAATAATAGCCGCAAGGGCAAATAATGATATATTTGGCATAGCTGGTCGTGCAAGTCAAACTATATCTGATGGTAAATCTCTTTCCTGATGACGGATGTGGGAAATCCTTGCCGCATACCATATAGCGGCATGCTTGACATCCCAAGCACTTATAACACCCTGCACTAGATTTATTTAACCAAGTAGATGTCGATTCACTGCGTGCTCTTTTAATGTCAGTATTGACCAACAAATTACGAAGATTAGCTTCTCTCCTATAAGCACATCGCAGAGATGCATCATGAAAAGGCAAGGTCATATCTTTTTTGATGATGTCCCAATGGTTCTATATCGCATCTCTAATCTGTGCACTTGCTGGAGTATAATCCATACAGAATGTTAGTGTTGTTCCGTCTACAGTCTTGTATTTACTTGTTGGGCCTTGATATCACAAAGTGCCTTTTGCATTTGTTTGTCCAATAACTTGGCCTCATAGCCTCTTATCAAAAACCTAGATCTCATTTCTTCAAGTTGTACAAGAGCTTTGTCCATATCAACACAAAAATAGCATTCCTTACTCTAAGTTTTTAAGGGTTCTGAGAAACAACACTGATATGGACAAAGAGACTTTGTGATACCAAGGCCCAACAAGTAAAAGACAAGACTGTAGACAGAACAACACTAACATTCTGTATGGATTATACTCCAGCAAGTGTGCAGATTAAATATGCGATATACAACCACCCCACTTCAAGAAGTGGGGTGGATTAACAGATTGTGGACCCTTGCCCCTAAGGGGCTTAATAGGGACTATGACCTATATGTATTTTTACAATAGCCAAGTTGTCTGACCTTAATATACCACAGGATGGCACTGTGTCTGTATGTTCTTCTTTAGAAGTGTTACTATGTGATTAATTTGATTGTAGCAATTTCCTGTTACACAATATTTAAAGGGTATGTCCACCCAAAAACAAACTTTTTATATGTTCTTTATATAATAGCACCAACCTCAAACGCCATGTTCATTTTCCTAAAAATCATTTGCTTTGCCCGATATTTAATGAGATATATATCAGGCTGCACTTCCGCTCCACTTACTCTTTAGGTGACCCCGAGCTGCAGCTTAGAAAAAAAACCAAAATTTTTTTTTTCTTCCTTGCCGGACAGAAGCCAATCAGAACTCAGCATTCATGGAGAGGTGTGTGTGTGTGCGTGCGTGCATCTGTCTTTGGTCTGTCTGTCTGTCTGTCTCTCGAAGCCGGCTGGCTGCAGCATGTTGATCCTGGATTTCTTCAGTACACATAACTTTACAGCTGCGATTTGTTGGGAGGGAAAAGAGGGCGGGATCCAGGGGTTAAATCATTACTGATGCAACTTCCTCTGTGCTCACTGCTGGATGTTAAACGTAACCTGTCTCTGTTCATCGCTGTATTGGTCCATGCTGCAGGATTAAGCCAGCTACAAAGGTCTGTAACTTTTGAACCACTGGTCTGATTTACATGCTGTAAAGTTTGTTTTGGAGCACTTATTTGAGCCAAAGTTAGTTTTGGGGGTGGACATGCCCTTAATGTGATTCACTTGTGATTTGATTCAAGGCTTGTCTCACTGCTTGAGAAAGGAGTTAATCCGAAATGTTGCAGTTTGTGTCAGTTAAGCCAATAAAGTCTCTTCTATTTGATTGCAATGCTGCTGCTGTATGTATTTGTTATATATATATATATAACAAGAATCCAGGTAAGTGCGCACTCTCATTCCAGTCCTCATGCCCGGTGTGACCAACAAGGGAAAGTCAACAAAAGTTAGGTGCACTCCAAAGACTTCTGTTAATGACCTATATTGGGTAAACATACTAGCAACGTTTCAGTCGTGTATCTGTGTGTGACCTTTATCAAGCTATATATATATATATATATATATATATATATATATATATATATATATATATATATATACAAACATAGAAAAGATAATCAATGCACGTTCCTAGTCCCCATACACATTATCTGCACACTGGCATACTTTATAAACAAAGGGGTTTTAGTATACATTACTGTGATCAAATGAATGAAAAGCCTTCCAACCACATCAAGGTAACCCCAGTCTGGAAGGTCCCAACTTCTAACCTTGACGTGGTTGGAAGGCTTTTCATTCATGTGATCACCAAACCCACCCCCAACACAACACATGATAACCCTTTGTGACAATATAGAAATAATCACATATTTTGCAGTTTGGTGCCCAAACTGCATTACGTGCAACTCTATGCTTAGTGGAAAGGATTTTCTACATCCCAGGGATGGCACTAGAATATCCATTAACCAACGTTTTTCATGCAACAGCAGGTGCGTAATATAGTACCTAGTGTGCTTGTGTGGCTTATACTATATAGTAAAAACGAGAACGATGTTCAAGGAGCGGATGGCTAACCATCGTATGTCGATTAGACAGGCCTTACAATCTAAGGATTAAACTGCAATAACTAACAAGTTTGGTGACTTGTCTGTTACCAGGCACTTTAAATCAGTGGGTCACTCCTTGGCTAGCCTGCGATGCATGATAATTGATGGTTTGACAGATACTGAGCCGAGATTGTCTGTAGACAAGGATAAGCTCTTGCTTCAAAAGAAGCAAGGTGGATACATCGTTTAAAGACGCTATCCCCTGGAGGATTAAACAAGCAATTTTCGTTACATTGTTTTTCATAGGGTTGCTTATGTTGTTAAAAAAATATGAACACTGTTATAACATTTTTATATTGATACAGTGCTGTTGGATTGGATTAAACACGGGCATACTTACAGTGAATCTCGCATACTATGTAGCTGGATGCTTTGATGTATGGCTTGGCTGGCTGACTCTTATTCTTTACCTGTATATGTGGAAAAATATGTCGTAAATATTTATGTTTTTAAATATGTGATTATCACGTGTTGTGCTTGGGGGGTGGGTTTGGTGATGGGAGGAGATTATATGTACAGTATGTCTTAGGAACAAGGCGTACGTAACATCCTGAGGACAGCCTAAGGGCTGAAACTCGTAGATGCGACACACTTATATGATATAATAAACAAGCTTTTTTCAGAGAAGACCCGTGAGTGCTATCAATCTTTTTTTATGCTTTATATATATATATATATATATATATAAATTGGGGCATTTTTAGGGGGGGATTCCTGGTGCCTGGAATCCCCCCGTTCTGTCTGCTCAGTGCAGTCTGCTGTTCCACTTCTCCTGGTGTCCACAGACTGTTCCATAGATTGTTACATTGTCAATTGAGCTGTGAGTGAGAAGCAGCATTTGGATGTTTTTTAAAAAATGTATCCAGTCTGTCCTGTGATTGACAGCAGCATAGAGATGTGTATCAACATTAACCCTGCAGCTGCCTGCAGTAATATAATTTTAATTAGTGGCCTGTTGACCACTAATTAAAATTATATAAAGTCCTTTGGTAGTGCTCTATACATTTATACTTTTGTTTATTGCATCCTGTCATCCTGTAGCAGCACCCTGGCTATTTTTGTACCTTGGCAGGAGCCAGTCACATGGACTGTTTATATATATATATTATATTATATATATATATATTCAGTCAGATCCACCCACTGTCACAGCTCTAACTTTAAAAGACACTAATTGTAATGTAGCAAATGTGGGTATACACTGATAATTTTTCTGTCCTGACCTTTCGCTGCTATAAAGTGGTCGGCCGAAATCAACTTTTTTTTCCCGGCCTGACCGACCAATACACAGAAATATCTGTTGGTTTGTGTGTACCCAGCCTTAGTAAGTATATACTTTATAACAAAAGGAAAGTAAATATGTGTATTGGCCAACTGTGATGATAATCATGGCAATTAGAGAATATATATTCTCATGAATGTATTCAGTCATGAACCTCCTTCTGGGCTTGTTCAGTGGTAACCCATTTAGGAATCCCCCTTGAAAATCCTGCGCTTGCCACTGATATATATATATGTATATATATATACAGTATATACACATATATATATGCTATGACATGCTCTTTGTTATTAGATAAGGTAATGACCCTCTTTCTCACCTTCCATAGATGAAAACAAGATAACCAATGTTAATAAACTGTTAAGATAACTGTTAATAAACATATCCTTTTAAAGTTCTGTCATTCTTAGATCATAAACTCTTCCAAATGAAAAAATCATCAAAGATACAGTAATTCAATTCCTTATACTAATATGAGTCAGTTAAATCTGCTTGCTTAATAGAAAACTTTTATTTCTTTAACATTTCAACTTTAAAGTTAATATAATCCCCTTTTGGGCTGTATAAATATTTAAATAGCTGATTCATACAGTGCAAAATAAATGCAAACAGATAAAGAATACACAGTAAAAGGGATGTGTGAATGGGCTTTGTGGATTTAGGATTGTAAATCATTAAACTATCAGGGTTATTCAATAAAAGTTCTTATCGTTAAAAATGGTGTTAATTTTGCCACAACCAATCAGATGTTAGCTTTCAAATGTTAAATAAGATCTGATTGGTTGGGGCAAAATTAACACCATTTTAAACAATAAGAACTTTTATTGAATCTCCCTGTATGTTACATAATATGTTAAGTCAGTATTTAAATTAAAGTGCGTGAAATGTCCAAAAATGTTGTTGCAATAACATGAAAATGCTGTCATAAAGATGCTTCTGAAGGTTCTCATTCATCCAGGTCATGGTATAACCTGTTGTATTCAATTAGATCAACTGGACCCACCATCAGCCCATCCAATGGAAGACAGTTCATAGTTTAACAATTCTCAAAATAGTAAAAAACGCTTTCCAAACTTGAATAAAATGTATTTATTTATACCCATATATACCCATATAGTAATGATAATCATCTAGAAAATTAACTTGTAATATCTTAAAATCTAAATATTTATAATATAGAATAAATATCTGTTGTATTCAATTAGATCAACTGGACTTAAAGTTTAGTTCTTGAAGACGTTTCACTAGTCATACCACTGGCTTTCTCAATTCAGAATGACTTATACAAGAATCTGTGGCAATTATGTACCCTGGAAAATCCCAATTAGCATATCACAGTCAGGTGTTAAGGGCGTGATTGCATAGTGGCTAAGAGGTGTTATTGGAACACGCAAAAAAGTTCATGAGAGGGGCACTCTTGCTGTGAATTCAAATCACTTTTATTCAATCACATCAACCCAACGTTTCAGGGACCACAATGTCCCTTTTATTGTGGTCCCTGAAACGTTGTGTTGATCTGATTGAATAAAAGTGATTTGAATTCACAGCAAGAGTGCCCCTCTAATGAACTTTTTTGCTTGTGCTATAGCGGTTGGTCCATGGTAGAGGACCTGAGAAGGGAGCACCTTAGAAGACATTGGCTAGTAGCCACAAAGGAGTGCCTAGGCCCGAAACCCAGTTTGCAGTGTTATAGAAACACCCAGAGTAAGGTGTCAAAACAGCATTGCACATGGCAGACAGTTGGTGGCGAACCCCCGCACCTCTTTTAGGCTCCAACTGTCTGCCATGTACAATGCTGTTTTGACACCTTACCCTGGGCATTCCTATAACACCTCTTAGCCACTATGCAATCACACCCTTAACACCTGGCTGTGATATGCTAATTGGGATTTTCTAGGGTACATAATTGCCACAGATTCTTGTACAAGTCATTCTGAATTAAGAAAGCCAGTCGGATGACTAGCGAAACATCTTCAAGAACTAAACTTTAAGTCCAGTTGATCTAATTGAATACAACAGATATTTATTCTATATTATAAATATTTAGATTTTAAGATATTACAAGTTAATTTTCTAGATGATTATCATTACTATATGGGTATATATGGGTATAAATAAATACATTTTATTCAAGTTTGGAAAGCGTTTTTTACTATTTTGAGAATTGTTAAACTATGAACTGTCTTCCATTGGATGGGCTGATGGTGGGTTCATGAGACAGTTTGAAAAAAGGGTCCGGATGAGTTTCTAAAATTAATGAATGTTGCATACTGGTAATGATACATAGAAGTTTTTTTTTTATATAATCAATAGTTTTTATTGTGAGTATCCAAAATATAAATGTCAAATTTCTTTACAATTCTTTACATTTTACTTTTTTACATTTAATTTACAGTGTTATAGAGTATAGTAAAAATAGGATAAAACTTAACAAGTGTTAACAGTAGTAACGACAGTCTGGTTTTCTTATAGAGAAATAATTGTACATTGAGTTGATATCAGTATACCACCATTCCCATTGTTTGTAGAATGTTGGGAGTTTGTTTAAGGCTACTGTATATAATATATTTTTTTGTAATGCATATTTCTATTTAGAGATGGCCGAACTTCCAAAAGTTTGGTCCGTTTTCGAACTTTTGAACTATATGGAAAGTTTGAAAGTTCGAAAACGGAACCATTAAAGTCAATAGGCAGGGGCACTTTTAGGGTTTTTGCTGCCTGAGCCAAACTTTATTGCCGCCCTTTTGTGCTCCGCCTCCATATTAGAATGAGTGTGGCTTTGTGGATGGGCAGGGCGAAAGTTTTATGATTTTTAACTTTCTATCACATAGGTATTTTAACAGTTCCTCAGACATTAAATTAGCCATTATGTAAATTACTAGAAACAGATATTACATCCCTTTCTCAAACAGCTTGTTTTGCCACTACCCTATTGCTCCTTTTAGGTTTTTGTTGCTCAAATCAAATTAACTTATTTTATAGCCTGTGCTTTACATGTTGGTTCAACTGTTACAATACATTAGAAATGCCATACTTTCTGTACTATAAAATATTTCAGCCAAAAGATTTGTAAGCCTTCCACCATGTCAAGGTAGACTCTTTCAGCGTGGCCTAACTAACCCAACCAGTCTAACAAACTTATTATAGCTAACCTAACCATATTAAAGGATTTTAACAACATTATATCTGTTACTAGGTAAAATTCTTTTTTTTTTTCTTTTCTTGACTGGTCAAGGAAAAAAAATGTTTTTTTCTACAACTGCCTGTATCCCGCCTTTTTTTTCAGTGCCAGGGTGCCGCCTGATACAAATGCCTCACTCTGCCTAATAGTAGATGTGGCCCTGTCAATAGGAGTCAAATAGTTTGAAAAAGTTCTAAAGAAATACAATTACAATATCAATGGAAACTTAATGTAAATGGCTCTGGGACCTGGGAAATGGTCTGGAGAACACGTTTGAAAATCCAGAACTTTCAAAAAATCGATTTTATTCTCACGCGCGCTACTTTCGAGCTCCCACATTCAATTTTTGATAATTAGCTCATAAATAATTAGAACATTCGATAATTATCCCATAAACAATTTGAACATTCGATAATAAGATTTTCGAATTCGAAAACTATTGAATTTTCAAATCATTTATGGGATAATTATCGAACGTTCCAAAGTCTAGGAAATAAACCGAGTATAAACCGAGATTTTCAGGCTAAAAAAATAGCCTGAAAATCGAGTCTCGGTTTATACTCGAGTCAAGCACTTACCTGCTCCGGTGGCCGCACGCTCCGCATCCTCTCCTTGCTGACGTCACTACTCGGCGCCGAGAAGTGAGGCCAGCGCCGAGTAATGACGTCAGCCAGCAGAGGAAAATGAAGCATGCGGCCGCCGGAGCAGAGAAGAGGATACAGAGAAGCCTGCAGGGGAACACGAAGAGCAGGTAGGAGAAGGCACCTGGGAAGGCACAGTAATTCCCGCAGTGGCAATTCTTTGCCACTTTAGATGTTTGGAAACTATAACTCCCAGCATCTAAAGCATGAAGTGTCACTTCATCAAACAAGGAGGAATGGGTGAGAAACTTGTCTAACAGGACCCTGACCCAGCCAGAAATGGAAGTCCTTGGTAAGGGCTTGAATTTTGCCATCACCCCTAAAGCCATCCCTGTGGTGGATATTATAGCAGCCACAGAAGCCTCTAACCACAGTAATAAGGTATCACAGAGTGAGGCAGAACAACTTCGCCTTAAGGTATCTGCAGCCTTAGCCAGTGCTAAAACTCCTTCATCTAACCTGACTACACACGTATTCCCCTCTTTATACAAGACAATATCTTGCTAGCTCTAGCTGTTGCTACCTGGCATTGTTTGCTACAGCTAAGTCTGTTATCTACCAGAACTCCCAAATATTTTTCCATTACAGATGCACTTAACACAGAGTTATTTATGGTGTAAGTGGCACAGGGATTATTAAATCCCAAATGCATCACCTTACATTTATCAACATTGAATCTCATCTGCCATTCTGCTGCCCATTTTGATAATATATCTAGGTCTGCTTGCAACACTTGCACATCATTTGAAGTTTCCAAAGCTCTGCATAGTTTAGTGTCATTAGCAAACATAGAGATCTTGCTCTCAATGCCCCCTTCTAAGTCATTTATAAACAGATTAAACAGAAGCCGCCCCAGTACAGAACCCTGAGGCACTCCGTTTAGAACTTTAGCCCACATAGATGTAGCTCCATTTACCAACCCTCTCTGTTTGCGATCCAATAACCAATTCTCTATCCATGCACAAATGTTTTCTTCAAGGCCAACAGTACCCAGTTTATACATTAGTCCCCTATGTGGCACATTGTCAAAAGCTTTCGCAAAATCGAAGTATACAACATCCACTGCTGTGCCAGAATCCAAATTCTTACTCACAAACAAACAATTAAATTTGTCTGGCATGATCTATTTCTCATAAATCCATGCTGACTACTACTAATAAGATGAGCTCTGGAGACAAAGTCAAGGATATGATCCCGTAACAAAGTTTCCATTTTTTGTTTAAAGGACAACTCCACCCTCATAAGAATATCTTTCAGAAAGAATGGCCTCTTCAAAATATGTTGATATATCATCATTTGTGCTATAAATTCATTACTCTATGCCTGCTATGCTTCTGGATACCTTATGGAAACTGAGCAATTTAGAAACCTGTACTGAGCCTGGGCATGCTTAGAAGAGTCAGCTAGGGGATTAATATTCAGTCATTGGCCGTGATGTCAACTGTCAAATCCATAACAGTTGCTAACTGGAAGAACCAGGAAGCGGAAACAAGGGCAACAGGACATTGTGAAGGATTTCAGGTTAGACTTATATATTTCAGATTTCAAACTATTACCATTTAGGGTTTTCGGGGTGATTTACCTGTATGTAAGTTTTCATTTTAGGGATGGACTTGCCCTGTATGGCAAACTTAGAAGAAAAGTTTCTTTCAACATGCCCCATCTGACTTGTGGCCTTCTTTCACTTTATAGATGATATCCTGATCATCTGGACAGCAAGTAAAGAGGACGTATGCCTGTGAAGGTTCTCATTCATCCAGGTCATGGTATATCTGTTGTGATACAAAAGGAGGGAAGTGTCACTTCATCAAACAAGGAGGAATGGGTGAGAAACTTGTCTAACAGGACCCTGACCCAGCCAGAAATGGAAGTCCTTGGTAAGGGCTTGAATTTTGCCATCACCCCTAAAGCCATTCCCTGTGGTGGATATTATAGCAGCCACAGAAGCCTCTATCCACAGTAATAAGGTATCACAGAGTGAGGCAGAACAACTTCGCCTTAAGGTATCTGCAGCCTTAGCCAGTGCTAAAACTCCTTCATCTAACCTGACTACACACGAAAGAAGAGCCTTAACATCCCTCAAGAAAGATTCCAGTATCACCATTCTACCGGCAGATAAAGGAAGATGCACAGTGGTACTCAACACCTCAGACTACCATGATAAGGTGACCATGCTCCTGGCCGATAACAACACATATGAGGCTTTAACAAGGGATCCCACCAGCCGTTACAAGAAAAGAGTCATAGACTTACTACAACAGCTTCAAAAGGATAAAGCCATTGACCGAGCAATGTATCATCGCCTCTACCCTGGTGAGGCACATCCATGCATATATGGACTCCCAAAGATACATAAGGAAGGGGCCCCACTAAGACCTATAGTCAGCAGCATCAACTCTGTAACATACAAGGTGTCAAAATATCTAGCTAACATCTTAGGACCTTTGGTGGGAAGTTCTAAGCATCACATCCAGAACTCTCAGGATTTCACCAACAAGATTGAAGATATAGTACTCGGTGTAGAAGAAACTATGGTGTCCTATGATGTGACATCTCTCTTCACTTGTATACCCACCAAGGAGGCTGTTGACATGGTGAGAAAACGGCTGGGCCAAGACAGCACTCTTACCAGCAGAACTGATCTCAACCCAGAACAGGTGTGTTCCATGTTGGACTTGTGCCTGAATACCACCTATTTCAAATACAGGGATAAGTTCTATAAGCAAAAACATGGATGTTCTATGGGATCTCCAGTTTCACCTATTGTGGCCAACCTTTACATGGAGGAGGTAGAAACACAGGCGCTTAATACCTTTAAGGGCATAGCACCCAGCCACTGGTTCAGATATGTTGATGACACCTGGGTTAAAATCCACCAGAAGGAAGTACAAGCTTTCACAGAACACACCAAAACATCAAATTCACAAGGGAAGAGGTACAAAACAACAAACTGGCTTTCTTGGACTGCTTGGTAGAAGTTAAGGAAAATGGTAAACTGGAAGTAGAGGTTTACAGAAAACCAACACACACAGATCAGTATTTGATGTTTGACTCCCACCACCCTTTAGATCACAAGCTGGGTGTCATCAGAACCCTGCAACACAGAGCCGAGAACATCCCCACTAGCACAGAGGCGAAGGCTAAAGAAATGAAACATCTCAGAGGAGCCCTAAAAACTTGTGGATATCCAGACTGGGCCTTTGTCAAAAGAAGTAGAAGGAAAGAAAAGAACACGAATACCAACAGTGAAGGGGAAAAGCAAGACAGGAGGAAGAACATGGTCATCCCATATGTAGCAGGGGTCTCCGAGAAATTAAGAAGAATTTTCAAAAAACATCGTATCCCTGTCTGCTTTAAACCGAACAACACACTGAGGCAGCAATTGGTACATCCGAAAGACCCAATACCTAAACACAAGAAAAGCGACATCATATATGCAGTGCAGTGCAGTGAAGAATGCTCTGATTTGTATGTGGGGGAGACCAAACAGCAACTGCATCAACGTATGGCCCAGCACAGAAGAGCCAATTCCTCGGGTCAGGACTCAGCCGTGTACCTGCATCTTAAGGATAAAGGACACACCTTTGAAGATTGTAATGTTAACATACTGGCGAAGGAACGTGACTGGTTCAAGAGAGGTGTTAAGGAGGCCATTTATGTAAAAATAAAGAAACCAAGCCTAAATAGAGGTGGGGGGTTCGACACCAACTGTCTGCCATGTACAATGCTGTTTTAACATCTTACCATGGGCGTTCCTATAACACCTCTTAGCCACTATCCAATCACACCCTTAACACCTGGCTGTGATATGCTAATTGGGATTTTCCAGGGTACATAATTGCCACAGATTCTTGTACAAGTCATTCTGAATTGAGAAAGCCAGTCGGATGACTAGCGAAACGTCTTCAAGAACTACATTTCAAGTCCAGTTGATCTAATTGAATACAACAGATACATGCTGGGAGTTGTAGTTTCCAAACATCTAAAGTGGCAAGGAATGAGACTTTAGTTGCCTTTTAAATGGACATAAGAATTCCCATACAGTAATAGCCATATACAGTATAGCTATTACTGTATGGGACTTCTGATGTTCATTTAAAGGGCAACTAAATCCTAAAAACAATACAGAATCAGAAGGAGAATGTTATATATTGCTGCCTTCTTATTCTGTATTGTTTTGAGGCATTAGTTGCCCTTTAAATGGTCAGCGGAATTCCCATACAGCAATAATCATACTGGATTTGGCTATTACTGTATGGGGCTACTGTATGGGAATTCTGCTGTCCATTTAAAGGGCAACTAAAGCCTCAAAACAATACAGAATCAGAAGGCAGTTGTGGCCCTATTTTCTACCCTCGGTTTATACTCGAGTCAATCACTTTTACTCCTTTTTAAAGGTAAAAGTGGGTACCTCGATTTATACTTGGGTCGGTTTATACTCGAGTATATATGGTATTCTGGGTGATTTCCATGCTCTAAGCTAGCAGTAACGTGACTATGGTAAGCATATGAAATACGATTGTTCTGGAGTGAAATGGGAGATCCTCAACACCAGGGGCACTTCTAGGGTTTTTGCTGCCTGATCCAAACTTTTTATTTCTGCCCTTTCACATGCTGCCACCACGATAAAGTGGACGTGGCTAAAGTTTTACGATTTTGAACACAGGTATTTAAACAGTTCCTCAGACAGTCAATTAGCAATAATGTAAATTACTAGAAACAGATATTACATCCCTTTCTCAAACAACTTGTGTTGCCACTACCGTATTGCTCCTTTCAGGTTTTTGTTGCTCAAATCAACTTATTTTATAGCCTGTGCTATACATGTTGGTACAACTGTTACAGTAAATTTGAAATGCCATACATTCTGTATTATAAAAGATGTTGGCCAAAAGATTTGTAAGCCTGCCACCACGTCAAGGTAGACTCTTTCAGCAGGGCCCTAACTAACCTAACTAGTCTAACATAGCCTCACATAGTGCAAGGGTGCCACCTGAGACAAGTGTCTCACTCTGCCTAATGGTAGATGTGGCCCTGCTCAACACCAATGTTTAATAGTGCTAATTGTGGGGTCAGTATAATTCTTTCTCTCATAATGTTGTATTCTACTTTATACTACAATTCCTGACCTTAATACAAGTCCACCAGATATGAATTAGGTTTGCATCCGATTTACAGTTTCTCTAGCATTGTGGAAATTTGTTCGGGTTCCATCTTGCTACAAGTTTTGGTGTAATATAAGCTCTGTATTAAATTTTTCTGTGTAATTCCCAATAGGAAGAACATTTGGATAGTCAGAAAGGAATTTCACATGCTTTTTCCCATTTTTCTTGTTCTACATTAGAGATGGTCGAACTATTGAAAGTTCGGTCCGTTTTCGAACTTTCGAACTATTGTAAAAGTTCGAAAGTTCGAAAACGGACCCATTAAAGTCTATGGGAGGCAAATAGTTCGAAAAGTTCGAGTCAAATACAACTAAAATATTAATGGTAACTTAATGTAAATGGCTGTGGGACCTGGGAAATGGTCTGGGGAGCATGTTCCAATATCCAGGACTTTCGTAAAATCAATTTTACTCTCACGCACGCTACTTTCGAGCTTTCGCGTTCGAACGTTCAAGGTAACATGGACATTTTACTCTCAGATTCGATGCTCGCCTATAGGCTTTAATGGAGACTTTACTCGCAGATTCGATGTTCGCACCTAGATACCATGAAAATTTTACTCGCGGATTCGAACGTTCGAACGTTCGAACATTCGATAAATCATCGAAAGTCCGGGAAATATCGAAAGTCCGCGTCCGAGATAGTTCGAGAAGTCCGGGTCCGTTCGAACTCGAACAGTTCGGCTTGAACTCGGGTTCGAGTTCGAGTTCTATGCCATCCCTATTCTACATTAATATTTAGTTCTTTTTGCCATGTTGTAAACATTTTAAGTGTTGTAAATTAGTTTTTCTTATTTAGAGACATATATAGTTGAGTGATTCCTTTTTTAATTGGTGGAGTAGTAGCAAATAGATTTCTAACGGGGTGGTTGTTTGTGATATTAAGTCTTCTTATTTGTAGATATTTGTAGAAGTCTTGTTTTGTTAAAGCGTGTTTTCATTAAGTTCTGATATTGTGTTAGATTACGTTTTTCGATCAAATGGAATATATTCAGTATTCCTTGGTCATACCATGTCTTCAGTGAGAGGTCTGGTATCAGTAGTTCTAAGCTTGTTATTGGTACTAGTTGGAGTTGGAACTGATCCAAGGGGTAAATCCAACTGCCATTTGAAGTTGGGAAGGAATTTGTTAGGCAGGAAATGTGGGTATTGCTGAGTAGGTTAGACTGGAGGGACATACTGTATCTCTTTATTTAACCTCAAATGCTATACTTGAAATTTGTGAATGCAAATTTGAAAAATTCCAATTGAATTGGGTTCAAATTAGATTTCGGAGCATTGATAAGTTGAAATAAACCAGTTTCATTCATCTATACCCTTTTACAAGAGACAATAGAATAACAGATATGGGATTCCTCTCCAGATTCCTTCAGCTAGTTTAAAATGCCCACAGGAGAGAAACAGAATATTACTTAGCAGCCTCACTGAATAACATTAGTCTTAGAAACAGGATTAAAGTTATTTTTTAATGGTTTTGTATTGATCAGTCATAGAAACAATTGTGAATGGTTTATAGAGCATTTTAGTGTACAAATCTGATCAATTTCATTTTTTAAGTGAACACGTTTTGTTCCTCAAATGCAGCTCATCTCTTTATAACATAGTTAACGGCCACGGGGTATTGTATGGGCGATCGTTCAACAATGATCGAAAATCTACGACCGTGATTGTAAATGTTCTTTAAAGGTGTGGTACTGCAAAATCGAAATACCGTGCTTTTATAAATATGGTCCCAAGTTTGGTTAGATTTGTGTTATTCAGGGGATAAAGTGTATGAAAAAACTGACTTAGATTTGATCCATTTGGTGTATTTTTATGTGAGATTTCCATATACCGTATATACTCGAGTATAAACCGGGGATTTTTAATTTTTAAATGTCCCTGAATATCTCCCCTCGGTTTATACTCAAGACAATTAGATAATTACTCAGAGGCTGAATTCTTCTTAAATAAATTAATACAGCAACAGACAATCAAAACCGAAATTGTACAGGTATTGGACAATAATAATGAAAATATCAAATTAATAATTTGAGCAGAAACAATTGTAATTTAATTTAGTGGTAAGTAACAAGTTTTAATGTGAAGTAGGCTTCATTAAATCTTTATTTCTCTTGTATGTACTAACCTCTTTTGTTTTGTACTGCTGGTGATTTTAAAAACAATAAAAGGATGACAAACACAGTAACAGTTATAACACTTTTATCGCTGTGGGTAGGATTATTTATATTTCTTATTACAAAAACATAAATTCTTTCTATGCAAGTAGGTCACATTGTTTTGGATTATTGCTTTGAAAATGCTGCAGTGTATCCCAAGCTGCAATTGTTACACTTTATGCTCACAAACTAGCACTATTCCTGGAATAAAGGTACAGTACACAAGTAAAAACAGAGAAATTCACCTTCTCCACTGGGTCTTTTTTAGATCCAGCAATGACAGGGTCCTGTGGTTTCCAATATGTCAGGCATATAAAGCCAGAACCTTTACAAGTAAATGGAAAAATATTGCTTAAGTTTTGTTAAATACAGTTAATCATATGTAGCACAGAACTATAATGTTGGGATGGGAAAAGATTATGCATTTAAGGCACACTAGTACATTTTTAGTAAATAGCTCCTGCATACTATTCTAAGCTTGGCTATTTGTTATCAGCAAAATTAAATTAAAAGGGATGTGGCCTAAAATCAGATTCAGTAGGTGTATTGTTATATTTAATTGTATGCATAGACAGACAAGAAAGTAGTCACAACAAAGGCACAAAAAAAGAACAGTCAGAAATTATCAGTCACATTGATAAATCACAGCAGATTCCTAGAGGATCCAACTCACTGGCTCATGTATTTCCAGTCTAAAGGTGCCCATACATCTATAAGATTTTACTTACCCGACCAAGCGCTCACCCGATGTTCCTTCGATCCTGCCGGAACTGCTTCTCCCGATCTTACATTCGACCGACATGCGATCGCAAAATGAATGGGATTTTGCGATCGCATGTCGGCCGAATGTAAGATCGGGAGAAGCGGTACCGGCAGCATCGATGAACATCGCGTGAGCGCTCGGTTGGGTAAGTAAAATCTTATAGATGTATGGGCACCTTAAGGCTGGCAATACACTAGCTCAATATTACTTAGAGATCTAGAGATGAATATCGATTGTAATGTCAAGTGGAGCAGCAGTTTTACCTGCTGAAGTTTTCTGGCCAGATCACATTTATGATCATAATTATAATCGATAATACAATTGTAATATCTATCACACAATTGGGCCAGGTAGTTGCTCGAACATCGACAGGTAAGTTTGTAGTAAATGGCCAGAATAAATGTGTTCTTTGTGAGACATTGTGGAACATATGCATGTGCTTGACACAATTAAAGCAATGAAACCATCTTACAGTACATACAAAATTAAAAATGAAACCATGAAAATGAAAAGTACACAGGGAGCTAAGTTTAGTAGTTAGTTCTTAACTAATATGGATTCATACTACATCAGTCTTGATCTGCAGCACTACATACAGGATTCTATCTTTAGGATGTAAAATTAGGATGCAATTATAATATTCTTAAAAGTGTATACTATTGACATTGTGTTTTTTTTTTTACATTTCCAGAGAACATAAATTACACATGTGGGCTTTCTGGTAATGTTATTTCAGGGTGAAGGTATTGCTTTAATTACTACACAAAAACAACAAAGATGGACTGTTCATTGTCATAAATCATTTTCTGGACAAAAGATAAAAGGCTAGTTTGATTCTAAGTGGGTAGCGGCTGTAGGAAAAAGAATATAAAGGCTATTAACAAACTTCTTCAGAAAAGAACAATTGTTTGATAAACCCATCAATCTTCCACATAAAATACCTGTTTAAAAGATATATTGCTTTATCAAGCATTATTGAATTTCAGGTATGATGCACTGAAAATAGCATAGATGATTTATGGAACAAGAGTGTTGGTTTAAGCATTTGAATTCTCTGGATAAATGAGGCAGTAACACAGAGATGGGATATTCATGTAGCTTTAGGTTTATCCAAGCTGAAGGACCTTTCTGAAACATCTTCCCAGGGAATTCTGTATGCATCATATAGATAAGAACATCACCTGTATCTACAGTTACAGTTCTAGGAAACAAAATAGCTTTCTAGGGTTCACTAGAGTCATATTTGTTGTATATTTGCAGTTTTATGGCCAATTAAATTGGGATTTTGACACTGTTTACATTTCACTTGTTTACTTTCATGGCTAAACATGTTTGACTGTTGTACAATATATAATTTGTATTTAATTTGGCTTGAAGGGCCAAATTCCTGTTCTTTTTATTTCTTCTGCTCTTTTATTCTTCCGACTGTATCTCCTCCCACAGTTTTTGAGCTAGAGACACAATATTCTTGATTGCATCAGCTAAGAACAATCCTAATCAGGGCTGATAAGCTGCCTCTTGATTGGATTCACCCGTGAGCAGACAATCAGTGATGATTAGTTGCCTTTTGATTGTGTTCAGGTGTAAGCAGACCTAGTCGGTGTTGGTTTGCTGTCTTTATTGCCTGTGTCACATTGAAGTTTTAAAACTCACATCACACGTAGACACTCATATTAATAGAGCTTTGTGCAGCCTTTCAAATCAATTTTAAAGTTTTTCTTAAATTTTCCCTTTCTAAATTGTACTATATTTTATAATTAAAATTAATTAAAAGTACTTGTTAAAGTTCCCATTTAGTATCCAAATAGCACCCATTCACATTTCTTTGGTGCAAAGTAAATATAGTGTGTTGACTGCCCCTTTCTCTGTATAATGTTGATGAAGTCTCTGGCCGTCATACAGCAGATTGTATAATAAAGTGCTGACATCACATTATTCTGAATAGAGATTGCCGTAACTCACCAGTTTCATTCCATTTTCAGATTCCCGGTAGAGATCTTGAGAAAACCCCGAAATCCGAAAACAGAACGAATTTTTGATTATTATTGAATGTTCAAAGATTTTTCCGATAATTTTCGGACCACCTTCGAGTTTCCAATCTTATTTTCAAGAATTATCGAATGTTCGAGGCTGTTTTCGAAAATTATCAGAAAAAGCTTTGAATATTCGATAATAATCAAAAATTCATTTTGTTTTCAGATTTTAGCCTCAAACATTCGATAATAATCGAAAATGCGATCCAAAGTCCCGAAATCCAGATTTGGACGGTTGATTCGGAATTTGCAACTGAGGGGTTCTGTGTCGGATTCGGGTCCGAGTGGGACCCGGATCCCATCTCTAATTCTGAATTTGCTATGTTTTTATTAGCTGCTCCTCTGTCAACTATAGGGTTCTCAAAATTGTGAAGAAATGTGGTTGACCACGGGTAATTTGAGTGTTAAGAACAGCACTGTGTCAATCAGTGAACATATGCAGCAATTGGAAAATAGACCAGACAGTGGCTATCATATTTTTCATGTAACTTAAATAGAATTGTAAGCTTTTTGTCTAAAGACATTACATTGTATCCTAAATAATAAAACCATAATTGTTTATGTACCTTTTATATGCTTTTTTAGATGTGCTTATTTATATCATACAAATACAAATTTCCCAGCACAATATATTTAGCCTTATGTAGCTTTTTCAAAAACAAATTTAAGTCATCTTGTATATTTTTGCCTTTTGTTTCTTTATTGATACATTTAGCCCAACATAATTATGCCATCATACTATTATAAGTGTATCTAATCAGTACTTGGCTAATTCCTATTAACTGTTTTTTGGATGGCCCTCATACACTCTGCCATGTATAAACCATCCTGTTATTTTATTCTTTTTCATCAAGGACAGTTTGTACTGTTCTGCATTCTTCCTTCTTTACACAGAAATTGATTGATGTTCCAGTAAAAATTGAATTAGACTTTCATTTTTTTCTCTCAAACAAGGCTGCCCTATCTTCTCTTTAGTCCATCACAGTTTATACCAGGAACGCTAAGTGTACCATTTAAATATTTGCTCCTATGCCTTTGTGTAGTGTCACGAACCCATTATTTAGCGGTCAGTGGAGTTACTTAGAAAACTGTAATATTTATTGCTAAAATATTAAAAATATGTAATTATCTGATTACAGATTTTTACAGTCTATTTAACTTTTTTAGTCCCCCCTGCGCCATCCAACGAATGGGTGTAATATCAAACCAATAAAAGAATTGACTAGTTTAATAAATAACATAGAAAATTAAGAGGCCCTACACATAAATTGAATATAATATATTAGTTACAATTTATGGGTTGTCCTCTGTGAGTTGATTGAGTAGGAATGATACTGTGTGCTGAGGGTATGAAGCTGAGCCTGTGTTCCACTTTGCTAAAAGATTTAGGGTAATGGGGTGTAGGCTGTATTGTGCCATAAATATCAGTATAATAACTAATACTTTAAACATATAAAAAATTGATTAAAAAGAACTTATGTTGTTCCAGTGGAATCTTCAAAGCTTTATTCCTTTAAAATCACACATGAAAAAACGCCAATAGAAATATACACTCAACGCGTTTCACTGCTTAGCTGCAGCGTTGAGTGTAGAGACAGGCTACACTATACATCTCAATTCCTCCTTTTTTGCAACTATTCCACAAGGCTTGGAGGATTTTATTGGGATTTACATAGATTTAGCTGTCTTAAATTATGCCATTTTAAAGAGTCAGACACCCCCAGTTTTTATTACACAGTTTCAAAAACTATGGGAGGCGATACAGTTCAAAAAAGTGGAAGAATAAAAGAGAAAAAGAAATAGAAAGAACGGGAATTTGGCTCTTTCAAGCCAAATTAAATATGGAACAATACTGACTACACATTTTTATCTAATTGTCTTATATGTAAGGTGAGTGCACAGCCTACCCCCCATTACCCTGAATATAATATATTGCTTATATAATGTTGTGTGTTATCTTCATGCTACTCCCTTCAAACCTAATTATGTGTAGTTTTAGAGATCACACCATATGAAAACCAGACCTAAACATCAGTACTCTGTACAGTACACTATACATTTGCAAAAAAACTGTTTGCTAAAACCAGGATTACCTGCTCAACTAAATTTCACTCAAATCCACAAAACCACCTTTCTTCTGTTATATATACAACAACCACAATCATTACATTTAAAAAAAGATAAGGGTGGGGGGAAGGGGGAGCTGTATCAATGAAAAAAGATTTTTCTAATCAAAATAACTGTCCAACAGCAGAAATGACAGTTACATATGAAATATCTTGATCATTATACACAGTCAGTCCTCCTCAGTCAGTTCATAAGTAGGAAAACCATCTATATAAGGTACTCAGTTCACCTTTGGGATATTATGGGTAGACTCAATGTACAGCAGAGACACAGTAATGTTTACATAGTAACATAATAATTGAGGTTGAATAAAGACATATGTCCATTATTATATGTTATATAAGATGATAAGCAACAGTGCTTGTACTGTGGTTCCAAACACTTCTTATTGCTACTCGTGAGCTGGGATTCTGTGTGCATCTCAAGTTCTAACTGTCTGCTCATTATTATGATACTTGTGGTTGTGTGAATAGGAGAAGCAAAGTTTTGCATGTTATAGCCCTGTTTATACAAACCACCTTTGGCAACAATAATAAAAGTTTTTTTTTTTATAAACATGAATCTTTATTGATTTTATATATGTAAATCAGATGTTAATGTACAGAGTATTCTTATTAATAAAAACACTGGGAAAGTAGGGGGGAAGGGGAAAGGGACAAAGGTATTAAGTAACACATTAATATTTCCAGTATATTGACATTTTACAATTATGATTCATTGATATTACTAAAGACAATAGTTCAATATATTAATGTATATCTATCAATAATGTACTAAGGTAAACCAAATATTAAGTCAGAGATCTTATATCAGTATACCAAAATTCTCATTTGCAGACAAATTTTGAGAAATTTGATTGTAATATTGAGTACTTTTTCTTATAAGTCATGTTTACTGTCTGTCGGTTTTGTATTTCTTTAATAGTAAGGATCTTAGATGTTAACGAGCATGAGCACCCCCAAAACTAAAATTTTATTCACTACTGGCCCCACTGTGTAGTGTTCAAAAATCCTTACCTTACATATCTGCTCTTTATGGTTCTGCAGTGTTTGTTCAAAGTCAAGGAAACTGAAGAGGTGTCTTCTTGTATGAAAGGTTTCTGCCTCCTCATTGTCTTCTGAGTAGGGATGGCATAGAACTCGAACCCGAGTTCGAGCCGAACTGTTCGAGTTCGAACGGACCCGCACTTCTCGAACTATCTCGGACGCGGACTTTCGATATTTCCCGGACTTTCGATGATTTATCAAATGTTCGAATGTTCGAACGTTCGAATCCGCGAGTAAAATGTACATGGTATCTAGGCGCGAACATCGAATCTGCGATTAAAGTCTCCATTAAAGCCTATAGGCGAGCATCGAATCTGCGAGTAAAATGTCCATGTTACCTCGAACGTTCGAACGCGAAAGCTCGAAAGTAGCGCATGTAAGAGTAAAATCGATTTTACGAAAGTCCTGGATATTGGAACATGCTCCCCAGACCATTTGAAAATCCGATCCCGTGATGATTGATCTACATGTCTGACATCCTAGGCACCTATAGCACCCAGGTTTACCTATAGCACCCAGGTTTGTTACAGGTTAACCATGAGTTTGGAGTCCTATCTATTTTAGATAATAGATCCGTACGGACTAGTAAGTTTTTCAAATTTTTTCCACGTCTATTGGCAAATACAGGATGAACTTGTTTAAAGGGTAGTGAGTCGTCAGAACTCAGAATGCCCCAATGTTTGCGGACACTCTTCTTCAGAGTATCAGAATGTTGGGAATATTGTGTAATAAATGGTAAATAATTCTCCTTATCCGCTATCCTACCCCCCCCCACCCTCCCCTTTTCTTCCCTCCTGGCCCCACTGTGTAGGTGTTCTCCTTCCTTCTTCTGCTCTTTTGGTTTGCTTGTTTTTGTTCAAAGTCAAGGCCTGCGAGGTGGTCTTCTTGTTGAGGTTTCCTGCCTCCTCTTGTCTTCTGGTAGGGATGGCATAGAACTCGAACCCGAGTTCGAGCCGAACTGTTCGAGTTCGAACGGACCCGCACTTCTCGAACTATCTCGGACGCGGACTTTCATATTTCCGGACTTTCGATGATTTATCAAATGTTCGAATGTTCGAACGTTCGAATCCGCGAGTAAAATGTACATGGTATCTAGGCGCGAACATCGAATCTGCGATTAAGTCTCCATTAAAGCCTATAGGCGAGCATCGAATCTGCGAGTAAAATGTCCATGTTACCTCGAACGTTCGAACGCGAAAGCTCGAAAGTAGCGCATGTAAGAGTAAAATCGATTTTACGAAAGTCCTGGATATTGGAACATGCTCCCCAGACCATTTCCCAGGTCCCACAGCCATTTACATTAAGTTACCATTATATTTTTAGTTGTATTTGACTCGAACTTTTCGAACTATTTGCCTCCCATAGACTTTAATGGGTCCGTTTTCGAACTTTCGAACTTTCGAACTTTTACAATAGTTCGAAAGTTCGAAAACGGACTGAACTTTCAATAGTTCGACCATCTCTACTTCTGAGAGGACAGTGGCAAGCACAAGGGAGCCCTCCCAACCCCCATCCCTCTTAATCCCTCCCTGGCTGCCCTTCATCTAGTGTAAAATGTTTTATATATAATATAGGGCATGCCTTCCCACCCCCAACCACTATATTAGATTTCTAAAAACTGTACTTTTCTTTTTTTAGAAATCTAATATAGCGGTTTGGGGTGGGAAGGCATGCCCTACATTTTATAAAAAAATTATATAGAGGGTGGAGATACCATTTAATCAGTTTGTTGCCATTATAAATTATACTATGATAAAGATTTGATATAGTTTATTGTTTTTTGATTTATGGGATACAAATACAAGGTAAATTTAGTTGCGGATTGATTATAAAAATTTAAACAGATCCTGTATGATGTTTTGTATTTTCAACCATACTTTTTTACAGTTCCACCATAGATACATCCATTTACAACTTTCCCTGCCAGAGCTCCACATTTTGCTATTTGCACAGGGGTTCTGTGAAATCTGAAGACATTTCCCAGTGATTTAGACATTTGGACAGTTGGAATGGGAGTAGTATTAGTGAACGTCTGGTTCAAAACTACAATATTTTATTGTATTAATCTTCAGAATATTATTATTAAGGATTTATATAGTGCCAACATATTCTGTGGAGCTTTGCAATAATAATCATATATTACATTCAAGGGTAATACATTTTATGCAAATTCACATATATTACATACAAAGATAAAGCATATTTACAGCAATACCATGATATAATAGGAAAGAGCCCAAAGAGCTTACAGTATGAAGGAAACAGGGGTGAGGCATAAGGTGACGTGAAAGGGTAGGCTTTAATTGATTGGCAGTGGAGTTTGATTAGCAGGCCAGGTTATATATAAATATTTATATATATATATATATATATATATATATATATATATATATATATATATACAAGCTAGAGGAAACGGGGCACTCCGCGGGACTTGTTCAAATAAAACATAACTTTTATTGATAGAAGTTCAAAACATGTCAATGCATTTCGGCTACTCCTAGCCGTTGTCAGGACATCAGAACATACCTCACATCCGGCTATTTAAACCTAATGGACCAGGTGCCGGTCCCTCCCCATACATACCTCCACCCCGCCCATCATGAAACGTGAGCACATTCCCTTATAATACATACACGGAGAATAATTTATAACAATAAATATAAAACCTGTTAAAAACACATCATAAAAACACTGAAATCCCCCTAAACTGGGGTATTATACAGCTCACTAACGTTACCACAGTCACTATGACTGAAGTAAACCAGGTAACACTCATAGAACGTGTAGGCAACTCATCGCGCTATCTAGAAACCCAAACCGAGAGAATTTTAATCAGCAGCACCTAGTAAGGAGCCCCCAAAACACTACTCAACTTATAGGAAGCAGGAAAAGGATATTTGTTCATTTAAGCCCCGTGGGGACAATGTATCCAGGCGGCGAATCCACCTCACTTCACGTTGGAGGAGTAAGCGGTCACGGTTAATCCCGCACTGTTATTTATAGATTCTATACCATCCATCGTAGATTACTAAGTTGGTGGCGGGCATTTTTAAAGTGCCAGGCCACTGATTGTTCCCCATAGATAGTCTTATCATTACCATGGGAATCAGAGGTCTCATTCAGGGCTAAACGTATGGCAGAACGGTGATTCGCCATACGGTCCTGAACCGAGGTAGTGGTTTTGCCTACGTAATAAAGTCCACATGGGCATGTTATTATATATACCACGTGAGTGCTGAGGCAAGTAATCCTTTGTCTAATTTTTATCCTGTGACCATCATGGGGATGAGGAAAATCCGATCCCGTGATGATTGATCTACATGTCTGACATCCTAGGCACCTATAGCACCCAGGTTTGTTACAGGTTAACCATGAGTTTGGAGTCCTATCTATTTTAGATAATAGATCCGTACGGACTAGTAAGTTTTTCAAATTTTTTCCACGTCTATTGGCAAATACAGGATGAACTTGTTTAAAGGGTAGTGAGTCGTCAGAACTCAGAATGCCCCAATGTTTGCGGACACTCTTCTTCAGAGTATCAGAATGTTGGGAATATTGTGTAATAAATGGTAAATAATTCTCCTTATCCGCTATCCTACCCCTCCGTGCGGACCTTCCTAGAGTGCGTTGAGGCGTACTCGAGACAGTTGTCTATCAATCATAGATTTATGATAGCCCCTTTCTAGAAAGGTTTTAATCATATCCTCCAACTGTTTTTCCCTTCTATCTGGATTGGTATTGTTACGCCATACTCGCAAAAATTGCGAGTATAGTACTCCACGTTTTTGAGCACTATGGTGGTAACTATTGGCATGTAATATGGTATTACGGTCTGTACTCTTTTTAAACAGGGTAGTCCTAAACTTGGTCCCCTCCTTATATATACACAGATCGAGGAACTCTATCGAGTGTTCCTCAATAACTATAGTTAGCTTAATAGGTGTGTCCAGGGAGTTCAGCTCCAAAACATACTTTTCACAGTCCTCACGACTGCCACTCCAGATGATAAACAAGTCATCGATATAACGCTTGTATAACAACATTTTGTTGTCATACCTAGGGAAAATGAACTTTTCCTCAAACCTTTCCATATACAGATTAGCGAACAATGGGCCCACATTGGTGCCCATCGCCGTCCCTGCTGTTTGCTGAAAGAAAGTTTTTTCAAACCTGAAATAATTAAATTTCAATGTTAAGGTTAGTAATTCAATCAGGAAGTCTATAGGTGGATTATGGATACCCCTTTTAATTAAGGCTTGTTTACAAACATCAATGCCCTCATCCTGGGGAATCACCATAGATAGATTTTTGACGTCACAGGTAACCAATAGTGTACCCTCTAACGGCTGATAAATGTGACTCAGGATAGATCTCAACTGCCCGCTATCTCTGAGATACGATCTCATGGATTTAACTATGGGCTGGAGATAATGGTCGACAAAGACCGAAGGAGTTTTTAGTAGAGAACCGGTGAGGGACACAATGGGACGTCCAGGGGTGCTTGTGGATGACTTGTGTATCTTGGGTACGGTATAGATGATGGGACATCTAGGGTCCTCATTAATCAAAAATTTTGCTGTATCCCTAGTAATCCATCCACTCTTTAAAGCCATATCCACCATAGATTTTAGTACGTGGAGTACTATACTCGCAATTTTTGCGAGTATGGCGTAACAATACCAATCCAGATAGAAGGGAAAAACAATTGGAGGATATGATTAAAACCTTTCTAGAAAGGGGCTATCATAAATCGATTTATGATAGCCCCTTTCTAGAAAGGTTTTAATCATATCCTCCAACTGTTTTTCCCTTCTATCTGGATTGGTATTGTTACGCCATACTCGCAAAAATTGCGAGTATAGTACTCCACGTTTTTGAGCACTATGGTGGTAACTATTGGCATGTAATATGGTATTACGGTCTGTACTCTTTTTAAACAGGGTAGTCCTAAACTTGGTCCCCTCCTTATATATACACAGATCGAGGAACTCTATCGAGTGTTCCTCAATAACTATAGTTAGCTTAATAGGTGTGTCCAGGGAGTTCAGCTCCAAAACATACTTTTCACAGTCCTCACGACTGCCACTCCAGATGATAAACAAGTCATCGATATAACGCTTGTATAACAACATTTTGTTGTCATACCTAGGGAAAATGAACTTTTCCTCAAACCTTTCCATATACAGATTAGCGAACAATGGGCCCACATTGGTGCCCATCGCCGTCCCTGCTGTTTGCTGAAAGAAAGTTTTTTCAAACCTGAAATAATTAAATTTCAATGTTAAGGTTAGTAATTCAATCAGGAAGTCTATAGGTGGATTATGGATACCCCTTTTAATTAAGGCTTGTTTACAAACATCAATGCCCTCATCCTGGGGAATCACCATAGATAGATTTTTGACGTCACAGGTAACCAATAGTGTACCCTCTAACGGCTGATAAATGTGACTCAGGATAGATCTCAACTGCCCGCTATCTCTGAGATACGATCTCATGGATTTAACTATGGGCTGGAGATAATGGTCGACAAAGACCGAAGGAGTTTTTAGTAGAGAACCGGTGAGGGACACAATGGGACGTCCAGGGGTGCTTGTGGATGACTTGTGTATCTTGGGTACGGTATAGATGATGGGACATCTAGGGTCCTCATTAATCAAAAATTTTGCTGTATCCCTAGTAATCCATCCACTCTTTAAAGCCATATCCACCATAGATTTTAGTACGTGGAGTACTATACTCGCAATTTTTGCGAGTATGGCGTAACAATACCAATCCAGATAGAAGGGAAAAACAATTGGAGGATATGATTAAAACCTTTCTAGAAAGGGGCTATCATAAATCTATGATTGATACACAACTGTCTCGAGTACGCCTCAACGCACTCCAGGAAGGTCCGCACGGAGGGGGTAGGATAGCGGATAAGGAGAATTATTTACCATTTATTATTACACAATATTCCCAACATTCCGATACTCTGAAGAAGAGTGTCCGCAAACATTGGGACATTCTGAGTTCTGACGACTCACTACCCTTTAAACAAGTTCATCCTGTATTTGCCAATAGACGTGGAAAAAATTTGAAAAACTTACTAGTCCGTACAGATCTATTATCTAAAATAGATAGGACTCCAAACTCATGGTTAACCTGTAATAAACCTGGGTGCTATAGGTGCCTAGGATGTCAGACATGTAGATCAATCATCACGGGATCGGATTTTCCTCATCCCCATGATGGTCACAGGATAAAAATTAGACAAAGGATTACTTGCCTCAGCACTCACGTGGTATATATAATAACATGCCCATGTGGACTTTATTACGTAGGCAATAAAGGAGTAGGAGTGCCCCGTTTCCTCTAGCTTGCATGTTTGTTACCTTTATCGGGAAGCACCCGGGCGAAAAACAAGGCAAGTGTGAGTGCAGCCCACGTTGCTTCTTTTGTATTATTTATATATATATATATATATAGGGTTGTTTATGAGTAGTGTGCTATATAGGCACTTTTTGTTTGGGTCTTGTGTTGTTATAATATATTGTTTAAATTGTAATGATCCTATCTAGGGATACTGGGAAGCAAACCCCATGTTGACATAATTGGATGACAGGAAGCCTGTGTTTGTGCTGTTTCTTTGGTATCCTCTTCACATGATTTTGACAGATCTGAAAGACAGGGTCACCATTCATGACAGGAACTTTAAGACTTGAGAGGAAGAGTGTGGATACATCAGATATCAAACTAAAATGTTACACATGTATAACATGCTTTGGGGAAAAAATTATTGTAATTTAAAACATAGGGGAAAAAAACACTTTTGTGGTAGAGTAACCAAAGTACTTACAGCATGAATGAAACATCTTGTGGAATCACAAGAGCACAAGAATGGGGATTAGGATTTACAGCAGCACAAATAGTCCAAGTGAAGCTAGTAATTTATAACTAAGATTTGGGGCACATACTGTAGTCCTTTTTATTTGTATCCTCTATAAAATTGGTACAATACCCTTACATTTAATTCTGATTTTTTTTCTATTTAAATAAAATGATATAACAATATATAATGTAATTATACAGTATATAGGCCACAATTAGTAACCTTAATTTAGAATGGAAACACATGGTCACCGCTACCCCCTAACGCCCAGCGCTGATTCATTTATCAAACAACACTGGCTGGCAGGAGTGCCATAAACCATTTACTTCTGTTAAGCAGTGCCCTGAGCAGTGGGTTCTGCCCAGAAGTTAGGATGCATGCAGTGCATATTACAGACACAGTATGAAAGTAATATAAACTATGATATATTGTTAATAAAAAATAAAAATGTAGATTGCGCTGCTATTTTCTCAGGCAAGATCCATTTTGTTCAGGGCCACCTAACCAATGAGGCAAGGTGAAACACATTACAGAGCAGCACCCTGTAGGGAGGGAGCAGTTTTGATGCCAGGGAAAAAAAAAATGCTGCCTCCCTACATTCCTGGGGCACATGATTTTTCTATGTGCCTGGGGCCCAGATTTGGTTGTAAAACCAAATATTTTCGGGAGGTACTGTCACTTTAAATTGCAAGGGAAGACATGACTTACATTGCACAACAGAATGCAGCAACATTTCCTCCCCCTCCCTTCTGACTATCAATTAATTTGATCAAAATCAATGATGTCAGCCCTGTAGATCAAAAATCAATGTTGGGAATCATTTACCAGTCACTGTGGGCATCTAATACCAGTCACTGTGGGCATTATTTACCAGTCATTGTGGGCATTATTAACCAGTCATGTGTATAAAGCCCCTCCCACTTCTGGTCAAAGCATCACCCACTTTCAATTATAAAACCACAGCCCTTCTGCCGGCACGGTGAGAGGGGTAGCATTTGGATTTTTTTTTTCAGGTGCAAAAAATCTAGAGATGGCCCTGATTTTGTTAGCTTTTTGCAGTGAAGTTAAACTGTGAAACCAGCTTTGCAACAAACCATTGGGTATCTTTAATAGTTATATACTGAAGATTACAATCTAGAGGTTAAGTGCAACTGAACTGCCCAAAACAAACCCCATGCCCTAATAGTACATTAATTTCTCAGGAAATAAATGGAGATTTTCTGAATTCTCAGTAAAATCATAAAGCAGCATATCTCTCTGCATCACAGGAAGGAAAACATAGTGTACTGTACATTCCAGCATAAAATGCAATGTAAGTTGAAAAAAAGGTGTAACTTGCTGTAACTTACAATCGAAACCAGAAAATATCCAACTGGGCAGGTTACAGTAAATTAGGTAATACAGCCGGTGTAACACTGTAAAATGCATTACTGTAATTATGATAATGATTTTCATACCTCCACGGCAATAAAATTAGCATAAAAGTTATAAAATTCATACAAAATAGTCCAACTCCCCCCTAGAACTTTTTTTGTATTTAAATGAATCAAGGAACACCCTATGGCCATTTATCAATATTAATAAAGAAATTACATTTTCCTTTTAATTAAAAAAAAAAGAAAAACATGATTCCAGGCCAAAAATGCATTGCTTTGGAGTAAATTACACTTAATAAATACCAAAGTAGAAATTCAACTTACATTGCGAAGTGAGTTGAACAGCAAAAAATTAAGTAAGGCTTAAAAAACAGTGTAAATTTAACACAGGGAAATGATGGTACTGTATAAATCAAAGCAAGGTATGGAGTAGGGGAGTAGACTACTTTAAGTGATGAATTTGTTTATTGGGGCAAAACAAACATACAACGTTTCGAGACTCAAGGTCTCTTCCTCAGGTATAACCAGGGCACTAGTTACTGGTTATACCTGAGGAAGAGACCTTGAGTCTCAAAAAGTTGTATGTTTGTTTTGCACCAATAAACAAATTCATCACTTAAAATAGTGTGCTCCTCTACTCTATACATTTCTTGTATTGTATATCCCAAGAAGTGGGGGGCTGAGAGTATTTGCACCTACAAACTTATCTGGCTAACTAGGCCAACAGCGGTGTGCTGGAGCGCATCTGAAACTAGTTACACTCTAGGGCACTAGTTACTGGTTATACCTGAGTAGGAGACCTTGAGTCTCGAAACGTTGTATGTTTGTTTTGCACCAATAAACGAATTCATCACTTAAAGTAGTGTGCTCCTCTACTCTATACCTTGCTTGTATTGTATATCCCAAGAAGTGGGGGGCTGAGAGGATTTGCACTTACAAACTTATCTGGCTAAACAGCCAACTGCGGTGTGCTGGAGCGCATCTGGAACTGTGTTACTGTATAAATCACACTTTATTAAAAAAAACTGTATACATTTCAATGCTATGTATATACTTTTCATAAATATATTTTCAGCCACAACCTTTTATATGCAAAAATATTTATTTGTCACCAGACACATAGATTGGATGTGTCGCCAGACACATAGATTGGATGTGTCACAGACACATAGATTGGATGTGTCACCAGACACATAGATTGGATTTGTCATCCAGACACATAGATTTGGATGTTCACCAGACACATAGATTGGATGTGTCACCAGACACATAGATTGGATCTGTCACCAGACACATAGATTGGATGTGGCTGACATCTCCAGCCACAAAAGTCCATGGGAAACAGCAAGAAATGCAGCAATCATTGATCAAATTATCTTTATCGCCTTTTTAAAAAATGTATTATATATATAATGGTTCAGGTCCTATTACAAGGGTTATAACCTGAAATTATTTTGTAAATAGTACTCCTTTAAAGTGTGTTAAGTGGTACATAAGCAATTATTATTTCTCTTGTTTTTCTAGCAAAGAAAAACATGGATTAAGCCAACATTCCCTATTTTTATCTCCATTAGTATGATTTTTTTTGTCATTTCAAAACTGTTATCTGCTGAATTTTTGGAGCAACACAGATATATTTAGATTTGATTTGTCAGCTTGTGGGTGGGTGAGTTAATACACATATAGGATTACAAGAGCTTTTATTCTGTCTTTTTAGCACTAAATTCTCTTTTATGGAACTTAGGAAGAATAAGTGTATGTGCTGGAGGGGCCTACATATTCCTTGCATCAGAAGGGATTTTATACTATTTTAGTCTTGTTTAAAATAACATTTATTTGATCCAGTTTGTGTTTGGCCTCCCCAACAGGCATACAGATAAAATGGGAACAAAAAAGGTTCTGCTTATATTTCTGCATGATTGATTTTGTGGCCTGTGATTTACCGGCATATCTGATAAGTTGGACGGGACAGTTTTGTCTTACAATCGTTTGGAAGCAATAGTCCATATTAATAAAGGTGCGGTATTGTAATTTTTGTATTTTGTACAATTACAAATCGTAGATTTACATTCGTAGATTTGCAATTGTAATTATACGATCGCCCATACAACACCATTGCGTTAGTCTACTACCGCATGGTACTGTATGAACAACCTTTCGTAAATGTACAACTGCGTTCGTACTTTTATAATAATCTGTGGTGTTGGAAGTTGCCAGTACTACAGGTTATTTTATATAGCCCATTGGGTCATGTTACAAAATAATACCAATATTTTGGCCTAATTAAGCAAAATGTTGGCCAAGGCAGTTGCCACAAGTTTATTGCAAAACCCATGCAAACCCCTTTTTGCATCAGTGCTAAGGGATAAGCATGGTTTTGGATAGATTCATTCTGCAATGTAATGCAATGTAGAGATAACCACAATTATACTGTAACGTATTGTATATCAGGTGCTATTTATTATAAATATTTTATTATAAATATTGTAGAATGAGTATGTTACCTCAAAGCCAGTTCCAAATATTTATTGGAACTTTAAATCTCCCATCTGGTGCCAAATCTTGGGGCAAATTGGAGTAAAAGTGTAAAATGATACAGAACCTCTTTGTTGCATGCTCAACTATACACAGTTTGCTGTTGCATGTTTGAATATTAAAGGTCATACTTACTGGAAAAAAAATGAAACTGTAAATTACTATAATTCTTCCCAACTATCACTGAACAATTATATTTAATCTGCCCCCCCTTCTATTGCTGACTCAAAGTGATTACTGAGCATGCATGACTCAGAAAGTCATGTCAGATGGAAGAAGGAGTCATTTAAGAGTGGAAGGGAAATAATTAGACTATAAATAATTAGTACTGGATTAAAGGCAGGCAGCAACACACACCCCTCAGAGTTAGTGCAACTAACTAGTATTTATTTATAGATTAAGATGAGGCAATGTCATTTTTCCAGTATAGTTGCCCTTTAATTCACTGTTTGGGAGTGGTGTTTGCAGAAGTGTCTGGAATAATAGAATAGCAGTCATTGTTGAAGGAAACAAATGGAAGACCCACTACAGTATTGCAAAATAAATAAACATGGAGATTCAATAAAAGTTCTTATCATTTAAAATGGTGCTAATTTTGCCCCAACCAATCAAAACTTATTTAACATTTGAAAGCTAACATCTGATTAGTTGGGGAATAATAATAAGAACTTTTATTTAATAACCCTGAAAGTACCAAACAAAAACCACAGCACATTGTTAAATTTAATTCCCTTAACAGAAACCATAAAAGAATATTAGGATTTTTCTTCCACAAGGTAGGTGTACAAATGCACAGATGATGCAGGAGGCAGATAAAACATTTCAAGATGCAATTATTCCAGCCATCATATGGGTCAGGGAAAAGGTTATGATTTTAAATGTTTTTGGACCAATTTAATATTGAATTTTCAGATTTAAAACTTTAATATAGAAAGCTTACAGCGTCTAGACGTTTTACATTTGCTCTCAGCCCTATATCATTTTACACAAACACAACATCTGATTTAAGCCTTTAATATCATGTATAATAATATTTAACCTCCTTGCTTGTCTTTATCACATATATTAGTTTCATTTCATATAAAGCATATCTTATCCTACTGTTCTCTAGGCCCCATGTGTCTTCTGTTGCTGGTTGTTTGGGGACTTGAAAACATTCTGTTGTAACAACGTCTTTAAAAAATGTTCTATCTGTATGCATTAAACTGAGATTCCTTCAGTTGGATTTTCACCAGGCACAAATTACAAATGAAAATGAAGACCCTTTACTACAATTCTCACCTGTATTCTACCTATACACAGAATCATTGGAAAACAAACTAATAGACCTTGTACATTCTTTTGCAAAAGAGACTAAACTGGTTTATAGATGTTATTTATCTCATTCAAGAGGAGTTTTATATAGCAATGGCAGTTCAATTACAGCAGAACAAAAAAGTCTTGATTAAAAATGATGAGGATGTTCAGATGTGCAACATTAAATCTCAAAATTCTTTATCATGATCTAATACCATATTGCCTGAATATTTCTGTAACATCTGTCTTAAGACTCACATACTGTATTTTCTTTTCATATTTGTATTTTGTACAAGACAGGAAACATTAATTACTTCTGGTATCAGTTTATATGTTCGCACTAGATGAGTTCCCATGTATCCTTTTCAAACTTTACTGCAGGAACCATTTCTATCTGTTAATGCATGAGGTTCTATTTCAAAATACAACTAGATTAACGCAAACGCACATAACAAATGCACAACAATGGGGGAAGAAATGTTATGCTGTGTGTTTTTGCTGCATTCTGCATGGTAAACACCAAAGATCCAACACTTATTACACTTTCCCTCCATCACCGTACTCCCTCTTTAAAGACAACTACAGTATGACCAAAGAATATGCCCATTTGTCTGCTGATAGGTCATCACTCATTGCACAAGTGTGACTATATCCCGTAATGTTAGAGAGCAGCTAGTAGTGAGCTGTCAGCCACTGCAGCCACCCCGTGAGGTTTTTATTTTTGGCTTATTTGCCCTTTAACCCTTTTTACATGACCATGTTCTAGTTCTGCCTTTCCATACTGATATCCCAATAGTAACAAATAAGAGCCAAAATAGGATTACAATACAGTTACAACTAGCCACCTTATCATCATTCCAGAAATAACCTAAATAGAAACAATGCTTGTGCCTTTGTCAAGTGCTAATTACAGCATCTTAAAGAATCTGGTATAGATAAATGGTGTAATTTCTCAACAACTTTTACTACAATATAAATAATTATATATTATAATGTTAATATTATACAAAAAAAAGTTAAGATAAAGATAGTTCAAGCCAATCATTTCACATTCTTTATGTACTATTCCCCAACAGACAGGCAGACAATCTTTACCTACTGTTCCCCTACAAATCGACAGGGGAAAATTACTGGAAGATCTTCTGTGGATAAAACGTTGTTTATCGATTAAGCTTGACCAATAACAATACAATGTCACACAAAGCCTGTACACACATTACATTGTTGACCTAAGTATCCGTTTGTTGCCTACTTTGCTTGACAATGGCCTAATGTGTTTTTGGACCTCAATACTTCAGAAAGAAGGGTAAAAAAAACTCCTTTTCTGCAGAGAGAAGGGTAAAAACACAATTAAATTTATAAACATAATATAGTTTTATTCACAGAACACAGCGAATCTACAAGAAGCATAAAAAAAAGGCTTAATTAAGGCCTTTGGATGGCTGGGTCTCAAGGCACCAAACCTTGTAGACCTGTTTTTTGCAATATAATCTCAGTATTATCCAAGCCTTAAAGATTTCTGATCACTTGGCATTTTAATTGGATTTATTGGAAGTTTCTACCCACAAAGGTTTCCTTTGTGCCTTACTGTACATCTTATAGAATGCTTAACTCTCTCACATAGTTTTGCCTAAGTATTCAGTGCCACATAGGCATTTTAATAAATATACAGTATTGCATTCTTAGACATACATGTAAATTTACCCTTAAATTAAAATGGTTGTATCCATCACAGGGTGTATCTGACATTCTCATGTGATGAAACTGAAGCAGTTTTGATATAAAAGAAGTTTATACTATACAGTGCCCCAGTATTTCAGTGTGTGTTTTGGATACATATTTATGATCCCCAAATATAAGAAAATGCTCCCAATCACTCCCCAATGTAAGGTATAAACCAAGAAGTTATCACTGTCCATACTTGGCGGTTATATATAAATACAGTATATAAGTGCATACAGTACATTACAAACATGATAATTTGCTAGAGATGGTTTCATTTCAGTGGCGGGTTCACAAAATACTAATACATTTTGCCATCAAAATTTACTGGTGAAAATAAAAAAAGATAAATTTAACAACACAATTTGTTAACATTTACATACTGTAAGATGTCTTGATAGAGAAAGATGAAAACTGAAAAGGAAATGTGAAAATGTTTCCTTCCTTTGTTCACCATTCGAGTGATTGCATACACAGGCAGTCAGGTACTTGGAAACCTAGAAAGACAGAGAACGTGACTGGGTATTCAGTCCATAGTTATCCAATATACTTTAAGATATAAGGGCATACAAAGGAATATAATTGGATATGAACTAGTATTCTCTTTTATTGGTTTTAGCTTAATTAGAGGTGTATTTTCTTTATAGAAATCATTATATACAACTTAAAGGAAAAGTGTAAGCCATAATTAATATTAGCTTGAAAACTATTTCCTGCAAAATATTTCTTCCTTTTTATTTATTTTCCCTCACAGAACAAATAAATCATTATCTCTAATTTAAGCAAGCAAATCTGATCATGTACTCTTATCTAATCATACCTCCAAATCATACCTCCACCACCAAACAATAGGCTTAGTGATACCTATTTCAGTGCTGCTTAGTTGCTTGCCATGAGGTTCAGTAATAATTACCTTATATCAAAAGGATTTCACGCTACGTGCCACGGCTGCAGAGGATAGATCCGAATGGTGGGGGGGGGGGGAGAGGGAAAGGGCTCCCCTGCACATGTCACAGTCCTTGTTGAGGTTAAGGAAGCAGCAGGGACCGGATGACTCACTGAGAGCTACTACTCTTCACTTTTCCGGACTTTGAAAATGCACTGCAGGAGAACCACTTGGAGCAGAGATGTAAGTTTTTTTTAAACTACGCAGTGGGGCCAGTAGTGGGTTAAATTTTAGTTTTGGGGGTGGACATGCCCTTCAATATAAAAGAAAATTTTAGTGAAAAATATCATTATTTTTTAAATTCAATCAGGCAGATTCAATAAAAGTTATCCTTAAAAATTCCTTATCCTTAAAAAATTTTTAATCCCTGCTGTTGACACAGAATGCACACTACCTTGTAATGTTCCTAACAGTAATTTCTAAAGATTAGCTGTTGGATGGGTCAAACATGCTCAAATCTATACTGAGCAACTGAATCAACCCAGGCGCTGGGTCAAGGGCAAGACCATAACGGTCTCTATTAGGGGTCCTGCAAAAAGGAAGTCAGTATTTCGTAAGCATTTATTTATACACAGACAAAATGCTATGGGTAGTTTAAGGTCATTAAGATGGAAAAATACTGCTCTTTTTATATTAAATGTATATGTATTTGCACTGAACTTACCCTTTAATGTAAATTTACAGTAGAAAACCATGGTGAAAAATAAGCCGCAATCTATCAAATCACATACAACTGTAGTACTAAAAATCATGTTATGTGTTAATGTGACTTTCTGATGCAAATCCTTATCTAATATCTATCACAAGCACTTTGTTGGATATTAGCAACAAACGTTAAAGGGCATCTATAGTGAAAAAAACACATTGCCCCTTTGCAAAGTTAAAAACTCTGTGCTGCCTTAATCCTATCTCTGTCAGTGACTCTGTTTAACCATGGTCCCAGATCTGTGTGCAGCACTCCCCCCTTCCCCCTCCCCTCTGTTACCTCCATGTCTCAACTCCGGCTAACCAACAAGCTTATCATCTGCAGTAGGAGTTAAAAGTTCAACATCCTGAAATACTCACTCATGCACAGTGGCCAATAGAAAGCAAGCTGTCCTGGAGACACGGAGGATGAAGAACAGTACAGTTTACGATCTCTCTCTTTGTGACCCATCATCAGTCAGTGAAATCTATTAAGAAGGGGGGGTCAAGTGCAGCCTTATATGTACCATCAAAGCTACCTCTCTCCCCCTGCTAATGCTGTTATCTCTATGTTTATTACAGAGCAGGGAGGGGGGATCACGTCACAGGGATTTGATTGACAGTCCAAGAAGGAGTAGAGGAATGCAATCACGTATTCTTCTAACTGGTGTATCTCAGCACAGAGAGGGAATCTGAAAAAAGTGAAGACACTCTGGGGGTTGTGTGGAATTATAGAACTCATGGAAAGAAAGAAAAAGTTTATTTTCCCACTATTGATGCCCTTTAAGCTTACACCATGTGTACAATAATGGCTCTCAGTACATAGCCATGATAGTGAGATTGTCATCAAGCAAAACATATGCTATGTTCAATATTACGATTACTTCGTAGTAATCATAAGCTTAACTCTTCACTTTAGTCAGCAGAATCCTGGAGTTGGCAGTGGTGGATGAAGCTGTGCAGCTGGGCAGCATTATAGTAAGGAGTGCTCCTTTCTCTAGAAGAGTTTGTAGCCATTTGGGATGCGATTTGCTTTTGTAATGCAATCCAGCGTTCAGTAATGGATACATAAGACTCCACCAAAACTACTTTCTCAGCACATAACCTAATATCTCTGTAATGCACTTCAAATGAAGAAAAGGCAGTTAAAAACCTATAGACAGTGCTGATGAATATGCAATATATCTTTACTAAGGATGAAGTCAGATTTAAGTAGAACCCAGTTCCAGCTATGGCTCTGAACGTCCGGATTTTTGGATCTCCGAAATTTTCCGATTCTTGATAATTATTAAACTTTAAAAAATGTTAAAATAGAATATTCACTTCATTGTAATTCATATAGTTATATTACTAATATTAACCTTTTTCTATTTATGGACAGGTAGAGAACCCACAAACAATTCCTTGGTACACTATGTTGGTTTTTGTTATAGACATCTGAACACAAATTAATACAAAGAATAATTTGTCTTATGTAATTATTGTTGATAGGCATCAAGAAAATTAAATTAGCCTGCTGCTGTCTTCATGTTTCCTTGAACACGTGAAAATTCTTTGAAAATTCGAAAATTCCTTTAAAACTCAAATTTTCTAACAATTTCGAACGTGGCTTGAACATAGAATGCGGAAGCTCGAAAATGTGTAAAAGTGCGATCATGAGGAAAGTTTCTTTTTTAAAACTTCTGGATATATGTACGTGTTCCCCAGACCATTTCCCCCGTCCCAGAGCCATGTACAGTAAGTTACCATTGCTATTTTACCTTATATTTAGGTGGATATGTGTGGATTTTTTTCTCCCATTGACCTTAATGGGGTTTTTTGTGGAATTTCAAATTTTTTCAAAAATCCGCGAACCCGCAGGAGGAATTTATTTTAGCAGTTTCGTCAGGGGCATTAACCAAGTCTGAGATGGCATAAATGTATTTCTTTTTGTGGCCTGGAAAGGAAATGTCCACCCGTGAACCATAAAACCGGTCAATTTTCAGTTACCTGCCCTCAAACCAACTGATCTATTTTGAACTTTATTATCTGCATTACTTACCAGATACTTAAGGATAATTAATTTAAACATGCTTAAGCTTATGAAACAAGCTCTTTGAGCAGAGGGAGGAGTCAAGATACCTTTGGCAGAAAGAAATATAACTTATAATTCAAATATCTGGTATTTCAGGCAGATAACTGACAAGTCACCAGTTATGTGTTTTAAAGGAGAACTATTGTGTGTATAATTAAAAAAAAAAAAAAATGATTAAAAAGTACTCGGGCCAGGTATATAGAACTGGTAATTCCTACCTCCCAATATTGTTTCTGTGAGGTGCACCAGCCCCCAAAAAACTATTTCTGCCAGTCTTCCTCCTGGCTTCAGCACTATGTTTAATACAGGATTAGTCCAGGACTATGAGAGCTAAAAATAGAAAGAGTCCTACATTGACACTGGCAAAATATCCAAGTTGGATATGTCTTTTAAATGAAAAGGTGCCATCGCAATATTGATATAAAAAAATGGCCTTTATATTGTAAAGGCGATTACCGATCGGCCGTGAATTACTGACATGTCCGATCACCCATTCATCCGCTCCAGACGAATGGGCGACCATTACCAGTCACGGCAGAGGCGAAGGCAGCACAGATTTTACGTCCCAACTGTCTTATACACGGAAATAACGGTCGATTGGGCCGAAAAATCTACTCGTGTGTACCCAGACTAAAATAGGGTTGTTGTACATCCATAATAATAAATAATAATAAAGTGCAACTAAAGACCAAGACTACATACAAACAATAGAATTCATTAATTGCACATTAGGTTGCTGCTTTAAAGAGCCTGCCATGAACAATGTAATGAAAGCAATTAGTTCAATAAGTTGGCCAAATGATTTTAAACCCAGCTACCATGCCAAGTTTGCTCTCTATAGCTGCTTCCTAACCTACTGGTACTTCCCTAATTGGCTATATGAGCTTGCAGCTTCTCCTGTGTGTTACAAGTTGAATCTCTTGTTTAAAGTACTTTGCTCAAACGAGCACATGACCTAACCTAACAATGGGTGAAGTACAAGTTCCCAAAATGCTTGATCAAATCTTGAATGTAACACACAATATATATATAAACAGGGCTGTTGTACTGTACATCCATTAAGCACAACTAGAGTTACCTACCAATAATGATGTACACAAAACCATTCTCTCTTGCTGCTCCCTACCTTTGGAACTCTCTCCCTCTCTTGCTTCGCCTGGTGACATCCATTAATGCTTTTAAATCTACACTGTCCTCCTACCTTTCTGAGCATCAGCATAGCTAATGATTGAAAGCCCTTTTAAGTACTTTGTACCCATCCCCCTCACTTGTACCTGTATGTTGTCCCCCCCATTTAGACTGTAAGCTCTTCGGGGCTGGGATCTCATTCCTAATGTGTTGAGGCTTGTTGCACTTATATCCATTTATACATAATTTATATATATGCTTTATTAACCGATGTATGAAATTGTATTTAATTTAATTTATATCTATCTGTATAATGGCTTGCACTTATCCCCTTGTTTGTATACTCTGTATTTTATAATGTACAGTGCTGTGTACCCAAGTGGCGCTTTATAAATAAATTATACATACATACATACAAAACAGCGTGTTTGTACGTATCAAATATGTCTGCTCAAAGCTGCGCTCCAGCACCTTATTCATTTGGCTGCTTCCTATGGCCAATGCATCAGCATAATAGACAAAAGGAAGATAGGCATCAAGTTCCTAAAATGTTCAAATCTTTATTGTATAAATTTAAAATAACATATCGCAAAAGTGATTTTGAAGAAAGATACACGTGATAACCATGCTTTATAAATAGGGCCCATAATCTAGCTGTTTAAGAACAAACAAAACTTATTTGTAACTGAGTGGTCATTGGTATGTCACAAAAACACACAAATGACAAAAATGTACATTTCCCATTAGAAAACATTCCAGTTAGTGTGCATGGAAATTTTAATTTGTGTCAGATGTGAGCAATTCTAATCTGGGTTCAATGTCAAACAACTATAAAAGTATTGAGGCCTACGTCTAAGAAAAGAAAAACTCAATTGCTAAAAATACATGTTAATACATGTTAGCAATTATAAAATATGTAATAAGGATTGTTAGAAAGCAATTAAGCTCACTAAAATAAACAATGAAGTTAGGATAGTGGAACAAAGCAAGACTAACCCTAAACATTTTTTAATGGGGATAAGAGAGTTACAGAGGATGTTGATAAAGCAAATGTCTTGAACAAGTTTTTTTCCTATTCACAATAGAACAAGTACAGATAGCATAGAGTATATTAGCATTAATGGTATAAATGATGCAATTGCACTTAGGATAGGTTATTGGATATGGTTTAGAAACAACTAAACAATGTTAATATCAATACAGATACTGGACCAGATAAAATACTGAACTATGTTCAGTTTTATCCAGGACGTTGTTTATTATTTTCTCATATTCCTTCATGTCCAGAAATGTTCCTCTGGATTAGAAAAAAGCTAATGTAATTAAAAAATTATATTCAAATAAGGTAGTCATTACTAGAGATGGCCGAACTTCTGAAAATCCGGTCCGGTTTCTGATTTTCGAACTTCTGGAAAAAGAAAAATTCTAAATTGAACTTATTGAAGACAATTCTAATTCTGCACACTAGAGGTGCATGGATATGAATATGGTGTATTAATACATTACTGACCATACAATAAACTATCTGGGGCATTGTTCTCTGATACAAGACATGGAGGCATCCCTTAAGGCTGGAAGAAAAGAAGTTTAGTCTTCAAGTTTGAAAGGTTTTTTTCACTGTAAGAACAGTAAATGGTCATGGTGATGGCAGGTTCATAGTAACATAGTTAGGTAGGGCAGGGGTGGAGGGGGGGGTAGTTATGCTGCTGTCATGTCTAAATAGGGAATATCCTTCAATATTTACTGTCCAGTCATGTGAATCATTTAACCCTATTTCTGATTCGATCACATCATACTTTTTCATTAAAGCTATTAGTTCTAGTTCCCCAGTTTTTCCAGCCAGACTTCTTGCATTTATAAACATACATTTTAGATTATCAATGAATTTACTTCCATACTTGGACGTACATGTGTCCTTATCCTCTATGCTCCCCCGTCTTCTCCCTTCATTATTTTATTAGCCTCCTTATCACTAACCCCTCTATTAACCCCTGTGTAGTCCAATGTACCCTCCCCTATGCCAAGTTTAAAATCTCCTCCAACCCCCTAGGCACCTTCTCCCCAAAGCAGCTGCATCATCATCGTTGAAATGCAGTCTGTCTTTACTGAAAAGCCTGTAGCCTACAGAAATGTCAGCCCATTTCTTTAAAAACCCAAACCCTTCTTCCTTACACCACCCATGTAGCCACGCATTAATACTCCTAAGCTCCCGTTGCCTCCCTAGCATAGCACATGGCTGCAGTAATATTTCTAAAAAACAGTACCCCTGAGGTCCTTACTTTTAATTAGGTCCCTACATTTTAAAAATAATTTTTAAGAACCTCGCCTCCTCCTCTAACTTTATCATTGGCGCCAACGTGAATGAAGACCACAAGGTCCCTCCCAGTCCCCCAGTAATTCCCTAGTATCTTTTGTGGTGTGTTTTAATGAGCAGATGTATAGCCACAGAATCTTGTCACCATTACAGTATTTAATAATACTTATGAATGATCCTACTGGTAATGAATGGGTCCCCATAGCTAACATGGGTTTTATTCCAATAATTAAATCTTTATGACTGGCAACATCTGCAACTGTTAAGCTGTTTATGACAAATGAACTGTTCTTAAAATGAATTTTTAGATTGGATATTAATAATAAATGACCCAATGGCCTAGTTTACTAAATTAAACTGTTTTCTTTTTTTTTTTTTCATTTTGCTGACACAATGACAAATGCATTTTTTACACTTCGGCAAATAAATCTACATTGTACAAGTGTATTAACAAAAGCAACACTCAATAGACAGTTAAAGAACTTAAAGCTAATTTATGCATTAGTTTCCCTTGTCAAGATGGCAGGGTAGTTTTTGTGGAAGAAATTCAGTGCTGATCTAATGCATATGGTATTTTGTGACTCGATATAAAATATACACATTACAGAATAATTTGTCTCTGTTTTAGCATTATCATTATTTCATGGAAGTGCAATAAGTTTACCTCATGAATTACAGCAGACTCAAATGCCCCTTTTAATCTTTTTGGTTCAACATCGCAGTGTGTGTTCCTGCAGTGTTGGGCAGCCACGTAGTGTGAACGTAGTCTAAATCTGCATCTAAATGGAACACAATTTATCAGCATTTGGGGAACCCAATGACAATGTACAACGTGGTGGATTCAGCAATCTCTACTGACTAAATGTGCACTGGACATTATTTTATTTCAATTGAACTTGTTGATTCTATTTGCCAGGCTTATCAGGCATTCAGTCCCCCAGCTAATTGCCACTTCACCCTTCAGCTAATCTCTACCCACCACACTATCTGACCAATCTAACATCTAACTACTATCCAATGAACTGTAGTCTCCTTTCAAAACACAAGCCTTATACTCAAACAGCAGTTGTGCAATAAAGACAACCATCCACTCATTCTGTTCATGCAAATTCTAACTTCACTGACCTTTAAATTACATAGTTTCATATTAGTGCATAAACTGGCAGTGGCAAAAGCAATTGAAATAGTGAAATGTGAAGGCTTGACACAGTTAAACCCATTTGTTCCCAATACAACAGTAACCAGAATCAGTGCAGATAAACACAATACTCTGCAGTTTTTTTTCTCAGTTTCAAAAAGTACAAAAGCATTTACAATTTTGACTGGCTTGTGAAATAAGTTGTAAGGAGGCTTCAAGTTCCCTGCAGACATGTTTTACTGCAAGAAAGGCAATCATACAACTGCCATCTATTCTTGTTTGTATTTTTAAAATAAAGGTCATCTTACACTGAATAGAGAGATCAAGCCCAACTTTCAGTCTTTAGAAATGGTCCCTTTAGAAATAGGCTTGTTCCCTGTGTGCAGAAACCTTGTCTTTCTTGAATGGCTTTTTTTTCTAAAGACAAGTTGATAAAAATAGTCGTTTAGCTTGCTGTGTGTGGTATTGCGATGTGGGAAACAAATATATTATTGTGCCTTATGCTGCAGAGTTCAAAACAAAAAAAAATATGATAGTACTTTGCATGTGTTAAATTAAAACAATAACTCAGACTTGCCTTCAATTGACGTTTTCTTAATTTACATCCCTGTAAACATTTAAATTAAATCTTAACAAAAAAAATATAATATGTTGTTTTTCCTTTAAATGGAAATAATGCATTTTAAGAAAGGATTTTTTATTAGTAAATATTATTGTGCCACCCACGTCACTCGGAATATAGCTAAGAAACAAACAGTGTATCAGTTTGTTAATGCAGCAGTTAACCTGGAAATAGACAGAGAATAAAGTTCATACCATATATTCACAGGGTACCTATACATACTCTTCTGAGTCCAAAAAGATTGTACTGTCCAGTCTTTAGTGTCTTTAATGGGATAATCCCACTATTATTTGTGCAGAGACACACCAATACACACAAAGTTTCAGCGCTATGTAAGTAGGAACTAGGTCTGAAAAACATGAAATGTGATATGGGGGTTGGAAATACAAAGAATATAGTTGAGCTTCAAGCCACCACCTAATTTTACCAGTGAATGCACTTGTTGGTATGCTTTAGAGATTTTTGCTTTTTGGTGTTGGTTTTAAATCATGATAACCAGTATGTATTTTTCTATTAGAGAGGCATATTGTTCTTACTGTATTTTCTCAGATTCTCTCATGTTTCTCAGATCCCCTCGTGTTTATAAATGTGCCTCTATATTGGAAAAAAGCTGATGTAATTCCAATATTCAAAAAAGGTCATTCACAGCCTTGTAATTACAGACCTGTGCATTTAACTTCAGAGGTGGGGAAGATACTGGAAAACATTCTAGAGTACTGTATGCTTCAAGGATTGACCTTATAAATTCTGTAGAAATTAGCATGGATTTATGAAGAACAGATCTTGTCAAACAAACTTGTTTGGTTTTTATGAGGAAGTGAGTAGTACTTATGAATCTGACATAGCAGTAGATGTGGTATACATGGATTTTGCTAAGGCTTTTCATACAGTCCGCCATAGGTGACTTATGAATAAGAAAAGGTCTAAAGGCAAATGTATATCCCGCGCTAAATAACATATACTGTAAATCAATAAAAATAAACCAACAACCAACAACCAACAATATAAATAATAAAAGTTTGACCAATAGAACACGTCAAAGGACACGAGGACATCCCTTAAGACTTGAAGAAAAAAGGTTTAGGCTTCAATCTCGGAAAGGGTTTTTCACTGTGAGAACGGTAAAGCTATGGAACTGTCTTCCAGTGGACGTTGTGATGGCAGGTTCATTGGTCAGTTTAAAAAAAAAGCTGGATGAGTTTCTGCAAACAAGGAATGTTGCAAGTTACTGGTATTGATACATAAAGTAGAGTTGATCCAGGGAAATTTCCGATTGCCACTTGGAGTCAGGAAGGAATTTTTTCCCCCTTCATAAATTTGGTGGTTTTTTTTTGCCTTCCTCTGGATCAACAGTTAGGCAGGAAATGAGGATATTGCTAGATGGGTTGAACTGGATGGACGTATGTCTTTATTCAACCTCAAATACTACAGTATACTATTATATAAATAAATAATAAAGTAAGAAATCAGTGTATATAAAATAAATATTAATTAAAACATACTAGCATAAAATATAGAAAAAACATACTATATAAAATACTTAAGTACCATATTCCTAATCCTGTCAGCAGGGTACTAACTAAATAATGCAGAGCAAGTGGTGGTATGAAGCATCTATTAGTATGTCCAGCTGTGGGGTAGTATATGTTGCAATACTTTGCCACCTGTTCTTATATGTATCTTGTATACGTGTATAAAGCTCTCCAAAGTAGAACACAGTGTGACAGGGAAATCCAAGATAAAGTTACATATGTAGATACTAGGAGACCATAGAGTCACAATATTAACAGGGAGATTCAGTAAAAGTTCTTACCATTAAAAATGGTGCTAATTTTGCCACAACCATTCAGATATCATTTACTATAACATTTGAAAGCTAACATTTGATTGGTTGGGGCAAAATAAGCACCATTTTTAATGGTAAGAAATTTAACAATAGGGCATCCTTTAAGATATCAGGAAATGTCTTTTAATATTATGTGCATTGGAACTCTTGTGCTATCTATGGTGTCCCACTCTCTTGTGCTATCCGATCTGTTACAGTCTCCCTATCTTATTTCATTTCTTAGGGACATTTGTCCGTAGGTACTACATATTGCAACAGCAGAGGCTTACGCTATATTGGAGATGGCTTAATAAAGCTGAAATCGGTCTAAAGCTGGCTCTTAGTTTTTTACATTTAGCTTATGGAATGCTATAAAAAGGCCTGCGGCCTCGTGCTTTTATATGGTCACGGAACTCCTATGTGATTTTTAATATCCTTAGAATTTACAGTTGGGGGTACATTATCCACTATATATTCTACTGATATTATTTGATTTTTAAGTGAAAGCTACTGCTTTTAGCTATTAAGTTTTTTAATGATTGGGCTATTTTGGCTACAAATGTTGGCTCTTCTTTGAATATTTCTGATGTATATACATGGGCTCCTTCTAGAAGTTTAGTTATGGTCCTTTTAATTCTTGTATATGCTTTATTGTATCCTATAATCCATCGATTTGAGTATTTTCACTTACCGGTATTTGTTTTCTCTTTACATTTTTCTCTTTACTTACTTCTTTTATTGCTGTAATTTTTTTTATTTCTTTATTTAAATCTTCATCTTTTATACAATTTCTAAAACTTCTACATATATGTTCTTTTGGAATGTTATTTAATATAGATTATCTGTCTATATTCATTCAAGCGCTAGCTAGTGCTATTGTAAGCAAGGTCTCTGTGTCTGCAGATGCTGCTAAGTGGCACATGAGATTCAATGTTGATAAATGTACGGTGATGCATTTTGGGCTTAAAAATCCTTGTGCTGCTTATACTATAAATGGCTCTGTGTTAAGTGAATCCCTGTTGGAAAAGGATCTTGGAGTTTTGGTGGATAACAAACTTAAATTGTTCTCATTCATCTGACATCTTCACTTCTGAGGAAAATTCTGAAATCTTCTGTAGTGAAACTATTATTAACCAATCGTTTTGGATTTTGGGCTTTTGTGGGTAATTATTCTAAATACCTCATGTTATTTTTTGTCTGGGGTTACCCTTTAAGCAAAGAACTACATAATCAGTACTACATAATCTGTTTTCGATATAACCTGATATGGTCACAGAATAAGATGTAAAATAGATGTAATATATTATAGATACTCCCTCTCCGACTGTTATGGAGTAAATCTGTCAAGAACAATTCTAATATCCAAATAATGAAAGAGCTTTCAAAGTACATATAAGTACAATTTACTTCTCAATAGCAGATAATACTGTCATAAAATGTCACTAATATGCCTATAAAAAGAGAAAATGATGGGTAAAAATTGTTTAGTATTTATGGTGCTGTAATATATATTCAGTGCGAGAAAGAATTTAGTGTAGGAAATTCATAAATAGCTAACAATTCAAAGACCTTGTTACTGAGAATGTGAACATGCATTGTTAATTTGCCTTGAAAGTTCAGTGGTTTCAAGGAACAGGCAAATGGGGTCTTATTTATTGTATTTCATGACTAAATCAGTGTCACACTGTATTCTTTTACTTAAAGGAGTATAAATGTATTTTTTTAATCCTAATGTGAAAGTTTGTAACACGTAAGATTCTTCTCTAGTAAGTTGCATTTATGTACATGTAAGAAGTAAATTCTGTAACTAAGAAGGCTTCCATGTTGTGCCAGTACAACTTACTGCCCATGTAGTCTTCAACGAGTCTTGCAAGCATGTGTATTCATTGAGCATGCCCCCTGAACCCACAATTCACTGTCGTTATGCACATATTTTAAACAGATGTCTATATAACAATATGGAAGTCCCTGACAAGACTTTGTAAGCTAACCTTTCATACATATATTAAAATCATAAATAAATTCATATAAGTGTGGTGTGCCTTGAGACATTAGGAATGAGATCCCTGCCCCAAAGAGCTTACAATCTATAGGAAATAAACTGCAACAATTATTTTTGTTTTCTGTATAAAATGCAAAGGAATGTGTGGGGTAATAGATCATGTGTCCAACACTGTTAAATCTCAACACTGTTTTCAAAACTGTTAAACCTCTTTCCTGTGACTCAGTGGCAAGGTTTTCTGTAGCATGATCTGTGACTAAAAGAGATGGGACTCTGTGCTGTAACATGATTGGCTGTCAGCTTCTTTGTTTTAACCTGCTGTGTTTTAAGCATGGTCAGTGGTGTAGCTACAAACCTATAGGCCCTGCTTTAAAATTTGTACATGCCCCCCCAACCTTGCTGCAAATGCAAATCACCACCGCAAACCCACTAATCATTTCCATTAAAAAAAACATCCATTTTACACTTTCTTTTTTAAATAACTGACAAACTGCCACTAATAAAATGCTTGGCACACACACTGGTAAAATGTCTGGCACAAAGATGCTGGTAAAATGCCTGGCACACAGATACTGGTTAGATGCTTCGCACACAGACAATGGTAAAAATGCTAAGTACATGGACCACTGGTAAAATGATTGACACACAGACTGGTAAAATGCTTGGCACAAAAACACTAATACATTTGTTGGAAAATTGACACTGGTAAATGGTTGGAACAGACAAATTGTTGGCACACAGACATTGCTAAAATAGTTGGCAAATGGGCAGTGTTAAAACGGCACTTGACTTTATGCCAAATTCGCATACAGGCATTGGTAATTGGTTGGCAAATTGGCAGTAGTAAATGGTTGGCATTGTCTGTGCAACAAAACTTGATTCACAGATATTGCCAACCATTTACCACTGCCAATTTTCAACCATTTTACTAATGTTTGTATGCCAACTTGGCATACAGACATTGGTAAATAATTGACAAATTGGCAGTGGTAAAAGATAACCAGGGCTGGCTGGCACAGAGTAGTGTAAAAAAACAAAAACAAACAGGCAGCAGCAGGTACTCACCACTGTCCACACACAGAGAGCTTAGGGACTTATTGTGATGTCACAGATACTTTTTTTGTAGCAGGAGTCAGTCTTCTCCCTTCCACCCCCCCCCCCCTCATCCTCACCTGACTCTGAGGCTTCTCTGACCTGACCTGGGGCTGAACTTCTTCATTATTTTTGTTCCAGGCAGAGGCAGCTTGTCTTCCACTCCAGGTTCCACCAGGCTGCAATGCTTTGTTTGTGAGTGGCATACGCTGCCTGAAATACCTGTATTAGATGCGCCTGCACAAGCAGCAGCTGCAGCTTAACGAAGAATCCAGAATTCGGGAATCAGAGGAAAACCCAAGTTACATGGGCACGGTTGCATGTTTGACCCTAGTGACCCCATTACCTACACTACTGAGTATGGTACACATATTTCCTCCTGACCGACCATTTGGCTCTCCCGATCGGTTGGCCAGGAGGAAGGACAGTCGGTCATTGCAATAGTGGCCATGGCTGACAGTTTGCTGCGAATGAGAGTGTGGTCCATAAAGGACCACATGATCAGACATGTCCAATCGTGTGCTTATCCGATTCAGATGAACGAATGGTTGGTCGCGTCCAAAATACCATGCAATTATATCGGTCAATCGGAACAAACAAAAATATTGCATGGTGTGTACCTTGCTTTAGAGAGCATGTGAAGTGTTCTGACAAAACAAATAGATTATGTGAGCTGACCCTTAAAACCCACATTTAAATTTATTAAACCAATTAACAGAGGTGAGACACAGCTTGCATCTTTGTGAATGTTTTCTGTCTGTTGGGACAATGTTATTTGGAGACTTTTAAAGCTCCCCTTTAAAATTTGCAAGATTATATAAGCGATTGGAAAAAGGATGAAATCTAATACATTTTCAAAAATAATCTACATTGAAGAAAGTTTTTATTTTGCTTAAATTGTTGAAAAGAGAGAAAACCATGCTGCTTTTGCTTCAGCAACTTCAAAGTGAGATTCAAATTTGTCAATAGCAAAATAGAAACCAATTTGGATTTCCACTTTTCTTGAAAGATGTATAAAAAAAATAAAAAGTATTCAAGGTGAAAGAAAATGGGCTACTGGGCTACTGAATAAGAGGAGGAATGGAGAAGAAGCCAGACTAGATAATTTAAGGTTATTCACATTGTAGAAGTACCCACATGGAAATTAGAAATAGAAAAAAACATGGAGTTTTGCAGAATTGAAAATGTTGCCAACATAATGTACTGAAGTCGAAAAAATGCGCAATTAATTTGCTTTATTTCAAAGGTTAATAGCCATACCATTAAAGGGTTACTGTGGTCCAAATATGACTTTAGGTAAATTGATAGGAATTGCTCTCCTGAGAATTTTTGCAATGTATTTTCATTGTTTATTTTGCATAGTTTTGAAGATATTTACATTTTTGTGTGTGTTATGGCAGCAGCATCACCAGGCCCCCTGCACTTCCTGCTTCCTGCTATGAAACCATGTCAGTCAATCTGCCCTGTGTCTCCTCCTCCCCTTTGCAGCCCCCCTGGTCCCTCCCACTCATGGACCCCATGGTCCCTCCAGTTACAGGCCCCCCTTGGCCCATTCTCTTACAGCACCATGTGGTCTGCCCACTCGTGGGTGCCTAAGCCCTGCCCACTTGCAGGTGCCTAAGCCCCACCCACTCACTGATGCCTAAGCCTCACCCACTAGCGGGTGCCTAATCCCCGCCCACTCACGGGTGCCGTGGGCCACTCAGACCCCCTACAGAAAACTCTGTGGAAACAGCCTTTTCAGGCAGAGTGAGAACTCTGCCTGAAAAGGCTGTTTTCACATAGTGGGAAAGAAGGGCTGTAGATTTCCTTAATTACTGTGTTAGGACTTCACACAGCAGAGAGGAGGAGGGACTTCCTGTCTCCCTCACACACTGAGGGAGTCTGAGGTTGTGCTCGCTGGTGGCACTGTGCAGTAGAAGCCTTAGGAATGTCACATGTCAGCCTCCCACCCATTAACTTTCTGGTCAGTCATTTCTTTATATCTTGGGCTGTGGAGCAGGTAGAGAGGTGATTGATGGCTCGTTTTAAATGTAGGAAAATGGTCTTTCATTTAAACCTAAATTGTATTGAGACCACAGTTCCCCTTCAAAGTGTAAAATATATGGCACGTTGACTATTGGAATTTACGCACCAAATATACAGCACAATAATTATAAAGTTGTACATTTTATGATTGATAAAATTGCTGTATCACTATTTAGGGATACTCTGCCTTTCTCAATCATAAAATTTACAACCACAATTGTATAATTATAATCAAGGCTGTAAAATGACAATAGCAATCATACAATCAAGATCACTATTGTACATTAAAGGGCACGATTGTAATTGTCCCATCGCCTATACAAGACCATGGCGGTACATAGGTGCTGCAGGGTATTGTACTCCCGCCTGGTATTCTATAATAACCCGTGGGCATTTACGATACCGTAGGTTATGGTGTATGGCCCTTTACGTCTCTTTGTACAACTGTTAGCTCTCCATGGACTCCAGCCCACTGAAAAATGGTGGCTGAAAAGTGAAAAACCAAAACAAACAATTTTTTTAGCGATGTGGCTGGCACCAAATAAATTACTGTACCTGAGATTGGTTGTCTCAGCTGACCAGAGTGTATTCATTTTAGTACTGTAGTAAATGATGGTATTGAAAAAACATTTGAACTGTGAAAAGGGAAGGGCTTTCTGTCATGAAAAATTTATTGAATTTAAATGGTTATACTGTATCAGTAGGAATTACATAAAAAACAAAGGATTTGTTGTTTAAACTGTCAGTTTCTAAGCTTTAAGTCGGGGGTGGAAATTGAAATGGACTCTTCTTCTTTAGATGCGGAGTGGTATTTTTGTAGCAAAAATGGTTAAACTGTGGAACTGCCCTCTTAAGGATGTATTATTTTATAAGTTTATTAGATTATGCCAAAACAATCTAATAGCCTTCTATAAAGAGTTCAATGGATGAGATTTATTTGGAATTTGCTATTTGACGCGGTTCGTTATTAAACAGAGTAACTGTGATTATAACCAACTTTGGATTGAGAACTATTTTAAGCATTTATTATAGCTTATTTGGAGAATACAAGGAGTGGTTATAAATGGTATTAGATGGACTAGTATTGCCATTGGCATCTATGTTTTGTGCCAGGGGCATGGAGAAATGTATGTCACTTCCCATATGTGATGGGCTTTCATGTCAATCAAAGCTTTGACAACTGACATCACAACCAATGATTGACTGCTGTTTCACCTGCTGCCTCGTCTGCACATGCTCAAGCTTATAAAAAGCTCTTGAAGCAGAGGGAGGAGGTGATATCTTTACCAGAAAGGAACATAACTTATCATTAAATACCTGGTTACCAATGCATGTAATGAGCTCGGAAAAATAGCAGTAGGGGTTGTGGGCAAACTGATCAGTTTTTTTGTTTTAAAGGTGGACATGCCCTTTAAGCCTTTCTCAAGAGATATATCAATATCCATATAGTCATCTTTGAATGACAGCACTTTTCATCTGCACCGAGATAAAGTAAATGAAGCCCTAATTGGATTCTACTACTTTTTTTCTAACTGCTTTTAGGTGTATATTTATCGTATCTACATGTTTAATTATTGACTGTGGAGAAACATTTGAAAATAATGTAAAATAAGAGTAAATGTATTTGCAATATTACATCATTTTTATTTTAAATAATATTTTTTTGAGCAAAAACAAACTTGTGATGCTTGTCTTGCTATAATTTTAGTGAATTCAGCCAGAGAAAAAAAAACATGTTATTATTAAAGATGCATAGGTGAAAATGGCTTCTAAATGTAGTTCTGAAAAGAAAAGTGTTGACTTTGATACCGAGTGTTAATGGATCCGTCTTGTTTTCAGAAAAAGCACTGCCTGCAAAATATGAAGTAATTCCATTTTCTTCTTGTGCGTGCCCTTATTGATATTCAAGAGTTTAATGTTACAGGGTTTGCATAACTCTTCAAAGACAAAATGATGTTCTTGAAATCAGGTTAATGCTTAGTTCATAATGTTGAAATAGGAAACTTTTGTTGCCTATTAGTCTGACTAGCAGAAAAAAAATTAACTGAGGAGCATTCATGTCTTTCTATATTGTTATCATTGAGTGGACTGGTTAACTGAGCTGAGAATGTAGTAAGGACCGTGCAAAGTTGTATAAAAAAAAACAGAAAGAAAAATGTATGGACCTAAAAAGGGACAAATACCCACACAGGCTGAAAAAACTGTTGAATATGGGCTTTCTTTTAAGAGAAACAACAGAGTGGTAACATTTTCAACCATCCAGTGACAAGATTTACAAACTTCTCCCGAACATTGCTGATAACCAAACTGAATCAAAATAACTTGTGCCTGCATCTAAACAGCAATGCAAATGATCGCATAATAATATTAAATGATATGTTTTACATAACCCTGACACTAAATTCCAGAAATAAGAGAAATAAATAAAACATAAAAGAGATGATTGAGAAAGCAGTTACTGAACATAAATAATTCTCTGTCAATTGATTCTAATCTTTCCCAAATCTCACTCATGCAGAGAAGCTTAACAATCTGAATATAGAAGAACTACAACAAGACATGCTGTTTTATTAAACATGATCTATTACACATTGTTTACCATGCTGTTTTGGGACACTTGGAAGAAACATAAAAATGGACACTTGGATGTATGATAAACCTGTGGATTTTTACCATATGAATACAATTGCTGTATACATTGATATTGTTTACACATATTGAGTGGTTTGGATACAAATTGTATAACTATATAATCATACTCATAGTTAAAATGTATACATATTAAGTGGTTTTCAAAATATCCACATCCTGGGAGTGGCCTATTCCACGTTTGTTGTAAATTTATTGCACCTAATGAAGGGGAGGGCCTTTGAGATTTTCAAATCAAGTGTTTATTTTTGTATAAGAGTGCAGAACATACATTTGTGAGATTTACTTCATTGCGGGAGTGTGGACAGGTAAGTTGCTCATCTTCTTTTTAAAGAAGTTAAATTTTGTGCTACAGAGTAGCGTAAAACTTAACGTTGCATAAGCTATGGCTACGCCATTTCCAAAAACGTTGATAAATTTTGCAGACAACACTAAGTTAGCGTGAAACTCATGATAATAACATAATACATCAGGTAGCATGGGTTTTACACTAGTATGGCCAAAAACGGTCATTAGACATTGCTAGACATGCTGTTTAATTACATATGATCTATTAGACATTGCTAGATGTGCTGTTTAATTACATATGATCTATTAGACATTGCTAGACGTGCTGTTTTATTGCATGGGATCTATTAGACATTGCTAGATGTGCTGTTTTATTGCATATGATCTATTAGACATTGCTAGACATGCTGTTTTATAGCATGGGGTCTATTAGACATTGCTAGACATTCTGTTTTATTGCATGGGATTTATTAGACATTGCTAGATGTGCTGTTTTATTGCATATGATCTATTAGACATTGCTAGACATCTATTGACTGAACAGCCAATAGATGGCTGTTCAGTAGGATTTTCTTAGCAAGCAGTCTCCTGGTATTTTGGGTTGGGGTGTTTCCCGTTGATCCCTGGACTATATATGTTACATGGATATTGTGGCTATCATTATTTTGTGTCCTGAGGTGCACCGATATCTGATCGATATGAAGAACGGATAACACAGTCATTGCTCTGCCTCAGTGTCTCTGGACAGATATACATACATGTTTGCTGGGACAATGTTTGTATATAACTCGAGGTCTGTGACTACCCTGGGTCATTCTGGAATATGCATGTTTGTCACTGTTCTCTTAGATATACATGTGTTTGCCTTGGAAATTTACTGGTATACCTCTATCTCTATTCGTCCGGTCCATATCACCACGAAAGCGACTGAAATAATTGGTTTCAGACAGCATTGTGGGTGATCGGACGTTAGCTCTGGAGCTCCATTTGAATCTGTATATATATCTGTATATTTATATATTTGTTTATTTGTTCTAGATGTGCTTCATCCTCCTTTCTTATATATATGATGGATACTAGCTCTCTATTGCTGATGCTGATATGATATGCTGCATTTCGCAATGCAGTCTCAATCGTAATATGTGTTATGTTGACATTCACTTTACTTGGGTTTCACACAATGTTTACCATTTGTGATTGGTTATACCGATGTTGACGTTCCGATCGCGAGACTTGATGATGTGACGGAATCTGACATGTGATGTGAGTCGGCATTTTGATTGGTGGTCTGACACGTAAATAGCCGACTTCACACGGACTTTTTCAGCGCCATTGAAAAAGCTATGATGCGAAACGCGTTTGGGTGCTAGACACCCCTCTCTCTCTGCTCCCATACACTTATGTGATATCCTGTGATGTGTAGCCTCGATACGCAGTCCCCTTGATGTTCAACCGTGCACGGACTTGTACCTACTTACCGACGTGACTGATAAGTATCGCTACTATTCTTGACTTATGACTTGGATAGGATGTGGTCAGAGGGGGTGCATTTTAAGAGATACATACAATTATAAACACTCTGTTATTACTTGATATATTGAATATGTATTATTGTTATCTTTGCGATCTTTTGTCGATCCTATACTCTTTTGATAATAAATGTATATGTTTTAGCCATTTATATCCTCTACATGTCTTTGTGTTTGCTTCTATGTATCTATTAGGATAGGCTTTTCTTATACCAAATAGGGACTTCTTTGTTTCTTATATTGTAAACCTTTATTACGACATATTACATGCACAACGTTTTGGTGTTTCCCCCTTCCTCAGGTGCAGGTGCAACTTCGCAAAATCTAGTCCGCTCAAAGATCCGCGAATTATCGAGAAAATTAGAAAATCCGCGAGCGGACCCATTAAAATGAAAAAATCCTCGAAAATACGGGAAATCCTCGTAATTTCGAAAATACGTATTTTCAAAAATAACAGAAATCCTCGTAATTTCGAAAATACCAGAAATCCTCGTAATTTCGAAAATTTTCGAAAATACGTATTTTCACAGATTTTGGAAAATACAAGAAATCCTCGTAATTTCGAAAATTTTCGAAAATACGAGAAATCCACGGTTAGGAAGTTCGGAAGACGGTAAATCCGGAAAATCCGGAAAAATCCACCGTTCGCGAACGTGATAAATCCGCAGCGGATCCCTACCCATAGTACAGGAGCATGTATTTGTGGGAATCATTAAACAAATTCCATTTGAAGCTTTCTTTTGTATATATCATGACACAAAGGGATATTGTCAAACTTGCTTCTTGTTTTCACATCTCTGCACATAAATATTGTGTTTTTTTGACTGGATACATTTGATAATTAATGTATAAAAACACTAACTTTCTCTTCTGAGACTCCTAGTTAAATAGAAGCATACATGCTTTTGGTTCAATATTCAGTTTTATTAAGAGGCCTAAAACGATTAGTTAGTCCAGGAGAAAGAAAAATGCAATAGAACTGTTATTCATCATATTTTCTATATATGCTATATATTCAAATATTACAAAGATAATACTCATTCAGGGAGATTCACCCAGAGCCGCAAATGCTCTGGGCTGCGAGGTTCTGGGTGAATCTCACCCGCACGTAAGTATTTAACGCCAGATACAGCCTCTTCCGGGACTCGCGCCGCAAAGCGAGACTTAACATCACGCTAACCGATCGTAAATCGCGCAGCGCTCCTCGGTGAATTCCCCTGATAATTACTACTTTTTATCACCTCTTTTCTGATAAAGAACATACAATAAGACAAGACACCAATCTTCCTTTACATTATAATTAAAATGCTCATTCCAGTGAAAAATGCTTCTAGCCATGAAATCCCTCCAAGAGAATGTTTATGGCTTCTATCCATTGCACAGATTTTGGGAAAATTACATTATATCTGCTGTGCGCTCCATCAAACATTTTTTTAAAATTCCCTTAACACACTAAAGCTACTGTCTTTATAATAAGGTAATACAAGAGGACAGGGAAAAAATAAAATCTATTGAAGGAAAGAATAAGAATAAGTCTTTTTTTGCCTCCAAATACTTAAAAATATAACAGAAAACAAGCAAACAGACACCAAGAAAACTGATCACTGCTATTTACCAGTCTATGTGGAAATCTTATATTTACCTGTCTGTGTGGCATTTTATAATTACCAGTCTATGTAGGCATCTTATATTTGCCAGTTTAAGTGGGCATCCAGTCTGTGTGGGCTTCTTATATTTACCAGTCTGAGTGGTCACCCAGTCAGTGTAGGCATCTCATATTTACCTTTTTTACCTGTCTGTGTGGCATCTTATATTTACCAGTCTGTGTGGGCATCTTATATTTAGCAGTCTATGTGGACATCTTATATTTACTGGTCTGGCATCTTATATTTACCAGTCTGTGTGGCCATCTTATATTTACCAATCTGACTGGGCATCCAGACAGTGTGAGCATCTTGTATTTACTAGAGCTGGCCAAACTTACTTAAGCCCCAAACGGCCCTTGTAAGGGCCATAATGGTCTTTCTAAGAACCCGGGTGTGGGACTTTCGGTCGTTCGGTAACTCTCGAATGGCCGATTTGAAAATCCTCGAAAGGTCAAGGTTTCTGGAACCGGCTGCTTGATTACCAAAAATGGCCTGCGGAAACCGGAAGTAGCGTGCATGGTGGTAACGTGGTCCTCGGACCATTTCCCAGGTCCCAGAGCGATTTACGGTACAACTGCTATTTAATCCCTTATTTTAGGCAGAAATTTCCAAACTTCTTTCCCCATTGAATTTAATGGCAAAATTCCCGGATTTTCAAATATAAGAATTATTTAGGAAATCCGCGAATCCTCGAGCGGAACAGATTTTCTCTAGTCTTTAATTGTCTCAAAACACAGCCTTCGACTTTGGTTGGTCTGTAAATGGTCTACCAACCTCCAAAAGCTTACTAGTTTTTAATTGAAATAACAAATTTAAGCTAGTGCTGGAAATTCAAAGCAGCAGTAAATGATTTAATATTCTAACCACAGGGGAAAAAATTGAATGTATAATCTACCCTAGATGATAAATTGAGTTGTTTAGTTTTCATGCATTCTCTAATGTCTGCTTCTTATGGAAATTGAAATAAGTGATGACCAGAGCTCTTAAAGAAAATGTGACAGGTTTGTCATTCCTTTACTTTGGCTGTAGATCAAAAGCTGAATAAATGAAATTGTCTTTTCAAAAGATAGACACCTCTAGAGCAGGGTTGGTGCAAAGAGATACACTCATCAGTTATCTACTGACCATTAATATAAAAAAAAAAAAATTGCAGCAAAAATAAAGCTGGTTTCTCTCTATTTAATTTTTGGGTTAATTTCAGGGGGCATTTCTAGTGTTTTTGGCACCTAAGGCAAACTTTGGAAAGTAGCATCCAAGCTGTCAGTTTTCACGGGCAAAACATACCTTTCCTTCTCTCCCCCATATACCTCCTCAGCTGTTTGCGGCTCTTTTGGGGGTCTGCAGTTCTGGAGGTCCTCTGTAGTTTACAGAAACGTTCAACCATTTCCAGAAATGTTTGTTCGGGATCAATCGTGGCTCTGTTTATTCTATTCGCTTCTTCTATTCTGGCTGCAGATTAAAATCTCCGTCTGCCTATCTGATTCCTGCTTTTATTTATTGTTGACTTCGACTGGTTTTTGTTCCCTTTATAGTTTCTGCTTGCCATTCTCTCAGTGCCATATATAGCTTGTGATTCTCCCTAGCTTGTGGTGTGACTTCTTTGGTTCTGATTCCTGGTTATTGTTTCCTGCCTGTTTTCCATTTTTTCTCGCTTGCCCCCTGTACTGACTTCTGCTTATCCATTGACCTTGCTTTCTCTTGATCCTTTAGTACCCCATTCTGGTAAATGACTCCCTGTGTTCTAGCCCCTGGCTCTGCCCCTGACTCCAATTCAGTTCACTCCTACTGTACTGCTGTGCCTTGATTTTACTTGCTTCTCTGGGGGGTGGGTGGACAATGGTGACTGGTGAAACGCTCCTGGCCTCCCAGCAAATGGGGGCTTGGCTATTGGTGAAGCAAGTTTTTTTAGATTGGAGTATCTGTGCTAAAGGGATACTCAGAGACGAAGGAATGTCACACAAGCACCATTAGGTGGTACACATGGTTTCCTGTAGTTGCCATGGCTAATTATTTTTTAAGTTCAATATTTACAGCACAGAGGAATTTATTACAGATCCTTAAACATTCCCAATTGTTATAACACACAAACATTCTAATGGCCTCAGATCTCCCAGGGTCACACAGCCTCAGATTCACCACAGGTTCACTTAAAGGTGCAGGAAGGCGATAGATAGGTAGATGAATAGTTAGATAGATGATAGATAGATTGATAGATAGATGATAGATATGTAGATAGATAGATAGAGATAGATAGGTAGATCAATAGATAGGTAGATCAATAGATCGATCGGTCGGTTGATCGGTAGATAGATAGATAGGTAGGTAGATAGGTAGATCAATAGATAGGTAGATCGATAAATCGATCGGTCGGTTAGTCGGTAGATAGTTAGATAGATAGATAGGCAGAACTTGATGTCTGCCTTTCCTCTTTGACTCTGCCTGTCACTCCTCCCACAGCTGCTGCTTAGAGATGGTTGTTGCCCCAGAAAAAGGTGAACTGATACAGCCAGGAGACAAGACAATCCCACATTTATGATTGGCCTGCGGATGATGAGAGATGTCAGTGGAGTCAAGGGTAGGGGCCTTTAGTCCCAGGAAGACTGTTAATATCCAGTATTTAACTGTATTTGACTTTGCATGCAATAAGTTAAGCTAGGACAAGTTGGCCAGGAAGAAAGAGCGTCAGTGGCGACAAAAGCAGGTAGCAGACACTGTTAGATGTTAGCCAACTGTGGCTAGTACATTCAAGTTTGTCCACTGTGTGACTGTTACATGCAAGTCTGCTCACCGTATGACTGGTAAATGCAAGTCTGACCAGCGTGTGACTGGTACATGCAAGTTTTACCACTGTGACTGGTACATCAGCCCTCCAGTTCCCCAGACACTGTCAGGTCAGCTCTCCAGTTACCCAGACACTGGTAGGTCAGCCCTCCAGTTTACCAGATACTGGTAAGTCAGCCCTCCAGTTCAGCAGACACTATTAGGTCATCCCTCCAGTTCAGCAGACACTGGTAGGTCAGCCTTCCAGTTCAGCAGACACTGGTAGGTCAGCCCTCCAGTTCAGCAGACAATGGTACGTCAGCCCTCCAGTTCAGTAGACACTGATACTATATACTGTTAGGTCAGCCCTCTAGTACACCAGCCAGTTAGGTCAGCCCTCCAGTTCACCAGACACTGTTAAGACAGCCCTCTAGTGCACCAGATACTGTAAGGTCAGCTCTTAAGTTCACCACCCAGTGTTTACTTAACAGTGGCTGGTGAACACTAGGGATGACTTAATGGTGTCTGAAATGGAGGGCAGACCAAAAAGTGTCTGCTGAACCCTCCAGCCCTCAAATATATCAGACACTTTAAGGTCAGCCCTCCAGTTTAGGAGGCACTGTTAGGTCAGCCCTCCAGTTCAGAAGACAATGTTAGGTCCACCAGTGTGATTGGTACAAACAAGTTTTCCCACTGTGACTGGGACATACAAGTTTGTCCACTGTGACTGGCTCAGACAAGTTTGCCTACTGTGACTTGCACATACAAGTTTGCCCTCTGTGATTGGCACATACAAGTTTGTCCACTGTGACTGGCACATTCAAATGTGCCCATTGTGACTGGCATATACAAGTTTGCCCACTTACTTACTGTGGTAGAAGGCAGGCAGAGGCAAGATGAGGTGGAGACAGGAGAGGCACACAGGTGGAGACAGTAGAGGACCATTATATGCAACAGATATATTTGAAGCAAACCAGGATAAATTACAACATTTTTGGCCCCTGTACCACCCAGCACATAGGGCCCCCGTTCCCAATGACACTTATGATATTCTACACATGGAATCAATAGCATGCATGGTGGGGGGAGTTCTCTTATTTTATCAATGTATGTGATAAACTCACCACATTTAGATTGCTGACCATTTATGCCAAGAGCTTAGGGATCTACATTCCACCTCTATACTAAATAGAGGCACACCACCATAATAGTTAGTTTCTTTAGAAAGAGTTAGGATTCAGGATTTTTCTAATAAAAAACCTGTGACACGGTCCTCGAAAGACATGCATCCCCACCAAAAGAAATTCTTACTTGGTTCAGTCTTTTTGCTCCTGTTTTCACTTCAAGTGATTGCTTCTCCTGTCTCTCTAGCCTGCTTGTCATGTGTTCTCACAGAAGCAGCAGCTTGGGATGAGCCTCAATTTATTTTTCACAAAGAGTTGTTTTTGTCTAAGATTACTACTTCTCACCTTGTGAGGATAATGAACACCACCATTGCCATAAACATTACACTTATGAATGCTCTTTATGTGAACAACCTTCTATCCGAGAATTGGCTTTAGGTCCAATACTAATTCCTCCTCAACTAATTTCCCACATGAAGGATATGATTAACTCCTCTTAAATACATTTTCTTTGTGGCCGTTGATTATGTTATGTGACCAGGCTCAGAATCTGGTGAATATAGAGCCAGATGATATGGTAAAACCAGAACAAGATATAGAGCTAAAATCCCTGGGTTGGATTCCTCCCTCTCTCATAAGGTCCTAACACAACTCATCAAAATGTTGGAGAAATCTCTCTGCATTTTAGGAACTTTTTTATCTGGACAAAGTCATGATAAAATGAAACAATAAATTGGATCTATACAACCAAATTGGATTAATGTTTTCCTGGCTAGAAAAACATGGGTGGATTATCAACAAGGAACCTGTAGTCCTGGAACCACAGCTCTTCTAACATCTCTACCTCAGTAAAGGAAAAATTAATTTGCCTCAGAGGTAAAAAAACTCATCTCTTTTCTAATGACCATGCCCACACATGCTAGAAAAGCTCACCTCTACTACTGTGACTCGCACCTGAGTTTGAGCCGAACTTTATGAGTTTGGACAAACTCAAACTATTCAAACTAGTTCGGGTTCGAACAAGTTTGTTTTTCCGGACTCACAGCTGTATTTTTGATAATTATTGCAAATTCGATAATCCGTAACCCTCGAATGTATGGATCGTTTTCGCTAATCCTAGAATGTATCATTCGCTAACCCTCGAAAGTATCGTTCATTTTCGGTAACCCTCAAAAGTATTGTTCGATTATGGTAACCCTCGAATTTATGGTTCTATTTTTGCTAACCCTCGAAAGTATCGTTTGGTAGCGATAGCAGCCATTTACAGTAAGTTACCATTGTTAGTTTATCTGTAAATCACATGGACTTTTTGAACTATCACTCCCCCATTGACTTTAATGCATTTTCGTTTCATCCTCTCCTCTGCTAACAAAAGTGGCCCTCAACCTTGCAAGCCTACCCTGACTGTTTGGTTGAAAAAACGGATCAGGCAGACCTACCACAGTAGGGCAGCAGCACAACTCGTGGACTTTCTCAAGCTTTCCCAGAAGAAATCTGTAGTGCAGTCTGTATATAGACGGACTATGAAAAAAAAAATGATGGAGCGGTTTGTGGATCCACATCAGATTTCTGGGGTCTGCAAATTGCGTATCTTGCGGAATTTCCCCGAATTCCACTTTTTCCAAACTCTGTTCGGAAATTTTCAAAATCCTCGTACGGCCTAGGATTTCTGAACACCTGAAAGTCCTGCGGCCATATGTTCAGGGGTCCCGCAGCTCAGCTCGAGATGGGCCCCCCCTCCCTGGCACTTATAGGTGCCTTTGTGGCCCTTAGAAAGACCATTGTGGACCTTTGGGCTTTTGAGGTTCCACAGCTCGAAACAGGACCACCCTCCCCGGCACTTATAAGTGCCCTTGTGGCCCTTGGAAGGGTCCTTGTGGCACTGATAAGTGCCTTTTGGGGCTTAAGGGGTACAGCAGTTCAAACCGGGCCCTCCCTCCCTGGCACTTTTAAGTGCCCTTGTGGCTCTGACAAGTGCCCTTTGGGGATAAAGGGGTCCCACAGCTCAAACCGGGACACCCCTCCCTGGCACTGACAAGTGCCTTTTTTGGGGGTCCTGCAGCTCGAAAACAGGACCCTAATTTGCTCTTAGAAGAGCTCTTGGGTGGCGTGTCTTATTTCTTCCATCCGGTGACAACTGTGGCCACCAGTGACACCGCCAGCGCTGGCGACATCAATGTCAGCGTCTTGATCCGAAGTCAGCTGGTGACACCAAATCCTGGTGACATCAACGTTGCCAGTGTTGCTGGTGTCCTCTTTCTTTTGCCATCACTGTGATGATTTTGTACCTCTTTATATAGGTTTGCTGAAGGACCAAATCCAATTGTGATTAATATATTAATATTAATATTTCAATGCTTATGATCATACATTAACCAATTGTATTTGAATAATAAAACCATATTAAAAAATCACAATTGGATTTGGTCCTTCAGCAAACCTATATAAAGTGGTGCAATCCCTGCTTGTGCGCTACTTTTTGCTGATCTTCCTGTGGGGACATGTTCCTCGGACCATTTCCCAGGTCCCAGAGCCATTTACAGTAACTTTCAACTGCTATTTAATCCCTTATTTTAGCTGTAAATTTCCGAACTTTTCCCCCATTGACTTTAATGGCAATATTTGCAGATTTTCAAATTTCAGATTTTTTTCGGAAATCCGCGAATCCTCGAGTGGAACAGATTTTCAGAAGTTTGTCCATCTCTACTAGTGACCACTGCTGTGTAGAAACAGGGAAAACAGAAAAGCATACTCACCATAATCTTCTTTTCCTGTGCACAGCATGGCAGTGGTCAGGTTCCCTCCCTAGTTCTTCTTTTTCAGATTGTTTCACTCGAGCAGTATAACTTACTAGCCTAGGGGGAATTAAACCATCAGTGAAGCCTGCAGTTCAACGGACTAGGAAAAGAAAATTACTTACTGTAATTTGTACTATAGAGTCATATTTTTAATTTTCTGTTTTTTGGTCTCTTCCCCTAAAAAAAAAAAATCAAAACATCTTTTTGCTTTTATTTAGTATGTTATCCAACCCTTAATGCTTGTGAAGGTTCTCATTCATCCAGGTCATGGTATATCTGTTGTATTCAATTAGATCAACTGGACTTGAAGTTTAGTTCTTAAAGACGTTTCGCTAGTCATCCGACTGGCTTTCTCAATTCAGAACGACTTCTGTGGCAATTATGTACCCTGGAAAATCCCTATTAGCATATCACAGCCAAGTGTTAAGGGCATGATTGGATAGTGGCTAAGAGGTGTTATAGGAACGTGACTGGTTCAAGAGAGGTGTCAAGGAGGCCAATTATGTGAAAATAAAGAAACCAAGCCTAAATAGAGGTGGGGGGGTTCGACACCAACTGTCTGCCATGTACAATGCTGTTTTGACACATTACTCAGGGCATTCCTATAACACCTCTTAGCCACTATCCAATCACGCCCTTAACACTTGGCTGTGATATGCTAATTGGGATTTTCCAGGGTACATAATTGCCACAGATTCTTGTACAAGTCATTCTGAATTGAGAAAGCCAGTCGGATGATTAGCAAAATGTCTTCAAGAACTAAACGTCAAGTCAAGTTGATCTAATTGAATACAACAGATAACCCATATTAATATTTTTTTTTTATCTCTGATACAAACATTTCCCCCAGTTCTATTCCTTTCCTTTCTCTCTTTTATGAAATTCAGTCAATTGCAAATTCAATGTTTTACAGTAAATTCAGGTTATATAACGATTTTCTAAATTGCATTTTCTCTAATAAGAGATGAATATTCAGTATTGTTATAAATTGCTACAGCTTTATTATCTTTGTCTAAATTAATGATGGCCCTACAGCCAAAATGACCCATTCCTTTTTCTCTGTTAATGAAGTTTAGTATTCAGAAAACAAACCTTTGCAGCACATTTGCATGTATAGCTACAAGAAGGGGACACAATATTGGTTTCCTTGGAAGGCATTCCATAAATCAAAAATCTGCAAAGTGTACAGCTGTTAACAGCACAATTTATAGGTGACTATACCACAGCTAATTTGCCTTGTTCCTGGACAATTTGTAAAAATATCTTTACTGAGGAAGCAACACAGCAGCTTTCACTTTTACATAGACACAAAAAACCTCTACTCCATAGGTCTAAATAACCAATCTTACTTACCGGTAATATAAGAAGTGGTCCGGGTGTGCAAGACCCCGGATCCGACGCCTCCTCAATCCCTGCACAGAATTATTCACACACTTATCCACATTTCCACAGGTATGCTTACCCATAATCCCAAGTGACCTGGGTGCCAGATGCTCCAGACCTGTCGCCAAAGCCGATAGTCTATCAACCGGATAACAAGGAAGAGAAGACAGGTCTATATGCGGTGAAGAAACAGCCTTATTGCATCTCGCCTGATGCGTTTCTGACCATGGTCCTTGTCATCTGTTTGATGCGGGGATCCGTAATTGAATTGCATTATAGATTTTACTTTTAAACATAAATGGCGGAATTAACAGAGAGCCTTTTATTGGGGTTTTTCTTTAATGGAGTTATTCAACTTTGTTTAGCGTGACTTTAACTCCTTTATTGCGCCAATTTCACAGGCATAGCAAAAGACACCAGTGCAGCTGACGCAACCTATTTAATAAGCAGCTTGCACTAGATTAAACACTAGAATGTATTGCCAGCTGATAGCTGGTGTTTATGTCATGCAGTGGGGGAATCCCTTACTGGATATACCCACACATGCAAATCCTGGGAGGGAAGTTTACCCTGATCAATATGTCTGGACATAATTTGAACATGATCTCCAAGTAGGTCACCTAGTGACATGCATGGAGATCAGATTCAGATCACATTCCAGGTGAGATTTGTATAAGGGAACAACTCAGAAGATAAAAATTTCCATTTTATTAACTACTAGCAAAATACCCGCGCTTCGTGGCGGAGATGTATTCAAATAACCTTTTTAGTAAGAAAGCAATAATGTATCAAGATTGCTGTAATCACTCGGCACTTGATATATTAAAGAAAGACAATTCAATAAGCTTTACGATAATGCAACACTCATTAACTTTAATTTAATATTATATTTTTTATTCAACTACGAAATTTTGGTGAAAATAACCCCCACCACCCCTCCCCGTCTGCCCCCAATACCCCCCACTATTCCTCTCTGTCCACCCTCCAAACCCTTCCCCTTACACCTCAGCCAATCCCCGCACACACCCTGAAATTTTGGTAAAAATCGGTCCAGCCGTTAGTGTGCAGGAGTTCAAAATTCTATTCCCCCCCCCATTCACCCCCACCCTAAAAAAAATATTTCGTTAACCTTTTACTGGTAAAGGAGTATAGGCATACAAAATTTGGTTGAAATCGGACCAACCATATAGATTTGTATAGCTTGTAAGCTAGGTAACCATAAGTCTGTGCAATGTCAGATACTCACCGTTACAGGTGGAATTTCGAAACGAAACCTGCTTAACTTTTGTAAGTAAGGTGCAATGAATGAGCCTGCCAAGTTGGAGAATTAGTGATGAGTGAGTGAGTGAGTAAGGGCTTTGCCTTTTATTAGTATAGATACACACCTCTCACATTTACTTTTAAAAGCATCTGACACCCTCTGGTATACAGTCAATATATGAAAGTCTTTACAGTTCTTAAATTTTAGTAAAAATATAGTTTGTTCCCCCCCTCCCCCCAAATTGGTGGGGTTCAGGGGTGTGGCCTGTATTAAGGGGTTGTGATCATGTGACAGACCAGACAAAATGCAATATAATAACGAGGCTTAAAGAAGATGCAGGCTGCAGAGAGGTCAACAATTCTAACGTATTGTGCAAGAAAAAAGCCATTATGGTTCTCCCTATAAAATATAAAATCGTTTTATTTATTCAGAACACTGAATCCATAGCAGTCCTTGACCACAGCTTAATTTTACATTGACAAATAGTGTATTATTTTATTATTTTTTGTACTAATTTCTATTAATTTAATAATAATAAAAAAAAAACAACCATTAATTTTAAGAATGTGGCATGCTCTTGTTTCTTTCCTGAATGTTCCCCCTCAAAAATACTTGGTTCCATTAACCCCTTATTCTGCAGCATTCAAGGGAAATGTTCTATAAAATTATGCACATTACATTTACTGTGTGACTGTATGTGATTCTTAGTGTCACTATGGACACCATGATATTAATAATACTTGTAGAAGGGGTTACTGTCGCGCTCTGGTGTGATAGGGATATATTAATAATTATGATATTAAAACAAGGATAATCTGTTTATGTGTCAGAAGACACCTTGGCGACTGTTTCCCAGGGCAAATTAACCAGAAATATTACAGTAAAGGAGATGTACCATTAAATATTTAGGCTTATTCCTTATTTATACTGTACCATCGTGGCATGCATATGTAGCAAAATGCACAAAGCAGGACAGCCCGATTACCTGTGTAAGTGACTGGTATATAGCACAAGAAAGATATGGGGAAGCACACTAATCAGGTGAATTCACAGCTATTTATTGTAACAACACATACAACGTTTCGGGACGCCCTGTCCCTTTCTCAAGTACTTCCCTTCCCGAAATGTTGCATAGAGGTTGAATAGGCATATGTCCATCTAATCCAAACTTTTTACGTTTGGATATATATAAGTTTTATTGTGAATGTTTTTGAACCTTTTCCACCAAGGCATATTACTATAAGCAGTCTCATTGGCCATACATGAAACAAGATGGTTGGATCAGTAAAGTGGCTTATCTTCATTCTTCAACCAAGATTCATGATTTGATAACTGTAACATATTGCTGCATTTTTGATGCTCTTAAGATGTGGCTAGCTGTGTAAATTAACATTAACATTTGGTCTATATGTATGGTTTAAAACAGTTGTATAGAAATGTCTTTGTTTTACACGTTAGAAAAATCTACCTATCAGCTAACTATTCATTTGAGAAGGCAGTTACAGTATGTTGGGCAGATATCAGTGGAGATGCATAATAAGGTTGTTGGAAGTGCAGGATAGACATTCAAATGTTTTTCTGGTTCAATGGGGCATTCTATTGTCTTCAGAGACTGCCTTTTTAGAGACTTATATATAAGACAATATGACAACATCTAAGTGACACATTCCATAAGAACAGCAAGTCCATGTGCATCAAAACCACATGGGAGTACCTTTGCCATCCTTTCAAGCTTGTGCATGTCAATTCACAGTAGGGAATTCAAGCTATATTTTTTTTACATGAATGCAATATGACAAATGAAAAATTCACCTTAAAACTGCATCTCTTTTATGCTGACAATTTACATAGTATTGGAAATCCATCCAGTGAGTCAAACAAACTAGCAGACAGAAAAAACATCGGGCTGCTCTTGCTTGAATTTGATCCAAAAAACAGTGACTTTTCAGTGTATCCATAACATTTATTGGAATGGATTTGCTTTATTTAAAAACTTCACATAAGGAAGCAAATGCTCCTAAATATGGCAAAATGTAAAAAAAAAATGGATTTTTTTTTTAAAAGTAGACTAATACTAATATACCTAGTTACATAGTAATAGAGGTTAATTAAAAACATACATCCATCTAGTCCAACCTTTATAACCTACTCAAGAGCCCTACCCAAAAATACAGCTGAAAAGGGCAAAATATTCTGTCCTGACTCCAAAAGGCAAAAAGGATCCCTGGATCAACAAGAACTTTCAGGGAGATGTAATAAAAGATCTTATTGATAAAAATGGTGCTAATTTTGCCCCAACCAATCAGATGTTAGCTTTCAAATGGTAAATCACATCTGATTGGTTGGGGCAAAATTAGCACAGTTTTTAAAAATAATAACTTTTATTACATCTCCCTGTATATGTATTAAAACAATTATTTTTTTTATTATTTTTTCAATTTTACAAGCATAGCTCATTATTAAAGCCTACTAATGTTTATCACTGATTAGTTGACCATCTTGATGGGTGAATAAACCAAAATGCTCAATTTATTTTCAGCTGGCTGTTTTTGACATCAGTGTGCTGATCTAAACTAGAGAATTTAGTAGGATATTTGTAGATTACCGGCACAGTTAACAAGGATCCTACTGTTTCTATCATTTAGTTGTTCTTTATGTGACATCTGGCTTTAGAATTTGCTTGAGGGTTTCATGGTTTAATTATTACATTTATATTTGTATAAATAATTTTTTGTGTTTGTATTCTGGAAACTCCTGTGACATTCTTCTTTAATGGAAATGTGTAGCAAACTATGCAGTTTGTCCTAAACCCCTAATGGGGTATAATTTATGAACTGTTTGTAAAACATTATTAGTCTGAATGGTCAGCAATGTAGATGGAGAAATCAGATAATCTGGAAAATGATACAGAGCTATGATTTCTTTAACTAGGATTAACCTAAGGATATTTGCTTTGCCTTATGTAGGCTCATTGGTTCTCACACTTTCTCTTTTGGCCAAGCAAAGGAGTCTGATTTGCCAAATGAGTTGAAACAGTTGTCAATTATATAAACAAGGGCTTCTGCAGTCATTAAAGTGTAAACCCTGTTCAGAAATGTTTAGGATATCTTGAATAAACTGGGTTTTTAATGATGCACAGACCTGATGGGGTTCATTCCACAAATTGGTTTATGGGACAGTCATTGGTTTTGTTACAAAATTTAGACTGGCGAAAATCACAAAATTTTAGTGCTAAATTTTTGCTAGCTCTGCATCTATTTTGTCTGTAGTTTCAACGGATTAAATTTTTACTTTGAAATCAGGATCTTCCACCCGAAACATAGTTTAGTTTTAGCTTTCAAACAACATTTTGGCTCATAAACCACATTTCCCACTTTTACTGTGAAAACTACTTTCAAATCAATAACGCATGGAAATCAGTCATGCATAATTACGTGAATTTGACATGTAATCGCATGACTAATTTGATAAAAATTAACAAATTAAGACATAGCAGTTTAATATTAGCAGATGGAGAAAGACAGAATTATTAAGTACTAATTTAATTTAATGGGAAGTAAGATCTTTCACTTTGCTGTGTTAGTATCTTCCTCATTCCTAAACAAGTATTAAAATGTACACTAAGAAAAACACATTGAATATGGATTCTATTTCACTTAATCCAGTGTAGTATAACATTTAGTTGCTTTATTTGTATTATAATTATCTGTATTAAGTTTAAATTGTTAGGATGCCTGCACATCAGTCCTGTGAATTCTGAAAACTGGATGGAAAACACCAGGGTAATGTCAGGAAGTAAAACCACAGAACTGGATTGTTACAGTTACAGTTGATTTGATATTCACATTGACTCCATTTCATTTCGAGCCAGCGTACGGCAACATTTTGAGAATGTAGCAGGTGATCTGCCTTCTCTTCTCTGACAGTGGTGGAGCAACATGTTTCTGCATCACTTACAGCAATTACTTAATGGGCAATTAAAACTTAAAGGTGAAACATATAAAACAATAATTGGTCATGTTATTCCCTATACTTAAGCTAAGTGCCGAAGAGTCCTCACTGATGCCAGACACCCTACTTTCATTTATACTGTTACACAATTCTTAGCTTAGTTCCCTTCCAGCTCACCAATGAACTTTCTATTCTATAAAAACCTTTCAGGGTCCTAAGCATGAAAATCTGAAAGTTTAATTTATTTTTATAATGTTTTAGGTCCCTTTAGTGTGAGCTAATGTCACCCAGTTCGGCTAACACTATCATGAGATATACTCAGAAATGTACAGAAGAAAGAGCAAGCAAACCAGGTAATGATTTATCCTCTTATAAGGTGTATAATGTTGCAAAAGGACTATGCTGAAAAATGTATTGTACAGTTGACGTCTAAACTAATTTAGCCCGCTTATACACTGTACAGTATTTTATGCTCTAAGCTGGTTTAAGGCCTATTTTGAAATTGTGATTTCGCTTTTCCATTGTAATTATTGTTCTGTCTAGCAGCTGTTGTGCTTTTAGGCATTAGAAGAAGAGTCTGTGCTCATAGACATTACTTACCTACTAACTCCTTCTCCATAATTACTTTGTTAAAATGAAACCTACGTAAGTATTCACAAGAGAGCAATATGCACAATCATATTCATAAAGCACCATTCAGACTGATGATTTTAAACATCTATTTTAAGAAAAGGTCTATTTACAGAGTACAGTGTATAAAAGGACTTTCAACCAAAAAACCTTTTTCCGGTTTTCAGAAATTTACCATTTAGAGGTATAATAGGACAATACAATTAAGGCTTGCATCTCTACAAGACAATTAGTAGCCACCAAATATTCCTTCTCCTTTGTGAGCACAAACACTGTGTAAGGTACCTGAATATAGATGGTAATGGATTTAAAAAATATTGTTTGATATGCAATTATCAACCTACCCTCCACTGAAAATGATATTAGATCACAGAGCTAAAGGCATCTAGAGTAAAAGCTTTTCATTTAAGCATTAAAGGAAAACTTGTGAAAACCTTTTCTAACAAAGTTTTTTTTGTTTGTTGTTTTTTTAAAGAATGGTTGGAATAATTAGCAAATGCCCCTTTTAAAAATCAAATCACATTTATTTCAATTTAGGGCTTGTTCACACTAGACTTGTTTTATTGCTTTTTGTTGCATTTTTCTAACCCATGCATTAGGGAAAAACATAAATTTCACATAGGAATGTCATAATATCGTTCACACTACAGCATTTTTGTGCGTTGCGTTTTTGTAACACAATGCTTGCAGCAGTTTAGTGCATAAAATCTCATAGAAACGCATGAAATTTGCGTTTTTTGCCATTTAACCCTAAAATGCACCAAAACGCACAGCATAAGAACTATTAAAAAAATGCATTAAAAGGCAAGTCAGTCTTTTTTTAAGTAACCAGAAGTCACAAATCTGCTTTATAAGAAACTTATTGCTGCCAAAACCTATAAATACACTGAACCAAAAGAGATTGAATGAATAAAAAATAATATATGACTGACAATGTAACTAGTATTATAAAATGAATCAAGTCACCTTAGAGTTCTGGGAAAATGCAATTGCTTGAGATAGGGGACGTCATGATTTTTTGGGCAGATATGGAAGTTTGCACGTGTGTTCATGCTGTAATATGTCTGTCACTGAGCAACTAAAGCACTGCTAATCTAATGAGATTAGAAACTTTAGACATTAATAATAGCATGTCTTGCTTTGTCTGTCATTGACTGCAGTGGGTGTTATTTTGCATATCCATAGGCTGCTAAATTAGGGGGACAATAAATAACAGGGGTGCCAACCCAGCCGACACTGGGGCCGCATTTGAGGCACTGAGCACAGTGAGGGGGCTGCGGGGAGTAGCTTCACCCCCTGTCTGCCCGGTTACACCCCCGTCAAAAAATGTGGCCGGGCCATGGGTTGGGCATCACTGCTGTATAAGATTTAAAGGACATGTAAAGTGAAATAGTGGATTTCTTTTTTTTAGATTAAAGAACACAATGGCATTATTCTGGATTTAAATTGTTTTATTTGAAATGGGATAGTTTGTTAAGAGCAAGGTTAGTGGAAATCATTATAAGAAAGTCACCAAGAAGGACTTTCCTGGAGTCTTGCCTACCTGGAGATCGCGCTGTGATCATGCGCAACACAAGCTTTGCATCATCGAGCAACTGAGAAGATAAAACTTGCAATTTAAAAATTAAACCTTTATAATATTTCTTCAATTTCAGAATAACAACATTGTGCTTTTTTTTATCACTACACACTACCTTACTCTTTCTCCACTACAGCATTTCACTGTACATGCCCTTTAAGTAATGATTTCCCTTTAAATTGCTCTCAACAAATTGTGATGTTTGTAAGACAGGGAAAAATTAACAATGCTTTAAGCTATTCAATGTTTTCCCAAACCTTCTAATACACAATTTACAGTTTACAATTCACAATCTACTACCATTAAAATGTTTTTATTTAATGTAGGATTATACTCTCTCTGTGTTTATGGAAGGTTTAAAATGTTTTTCTGGGTATTGTAAAAACCTAATTTATATGGAATGTCTTTATTGTTTTCACTATGAAAGAAAAGAAATCTAGCATCCCCTGTAATGACTGCCACTGAGACTCTTCTGTAACAAACTGTCAATGTATTGTGCAATATAAGGAAGTCAGGACAATTATTTCCTCAATCTTGTTCCACTGAGACTTTGCTTTCTCTGTCATAGCTGTAGCTTTGCTGCAAAGTTTGTTCCATAACAGATTTGAAAGAACCTACCATACCTTATCTACAAAGCAGGGGTATTTCAAGGATCAGCACCTTTCCGTAACAATTAGTTAAAACTGACTATTCTCCTGCCTACATACACAGTCAAAAAAGTTTTTTTTTCATGTGCATTTATGCATTTAAATACAACATATGTTTCATTATTGGACTAGAATAGCAACGTTGATCATCAGTTTTAGTAATGGCACCTAGAACAATAAATGTTACCCTGTAGCTACATAGGAGCTTTACTGGTTGGATTGTAATCTAAAACAACTTTATTCAGATTTCTTATAAAATAATTTATAGAAATATTTTAAAAAGAAGAAAAAATATAAATGTTATTGGAATTTGCTCACTTTATTCCATTTTGCAAACAGCGTATGTCCCACTGTAAGGGAAATCCACTGGCTCTCCTGAAGAGGATAAGAGGCAGGTCATGGCAGCAGAACCAAATGGTTCGGTTATTTTGTGACGTGGTCATAAAATAACAATGCAAATATATATATATGTCAATATATGTACAAGTGTATATATGTCAATATATGTACAAGTGTAAAGGGAGTAATAGAAAACATTTAGCATTCAGAACATTGAACAGTGACACCTGTTGGTATACCCCAAAATAGCAGGCTGCACATAATATGCATTAATCTAATACACAACAATACTGATCTACATTTTACCTTTGCATTGTTATTAATTTGGCTTGAAAAAGATAAATGTTATTTTTTTTTATTCAAATTAAAGGTGAACTTTAGTGCAAATACATACAGTAGAGCAGTATATGACCTTAACCTGCCCATTCAGAATTTTGTCTGTGTATAAAATAACTGCTTCCGAAAAAATGTACTTCCTGTTTGCCCCTAGCAGAGAGACAGTTATGGTCTTGCCCTTGACCCAGAGCCTTGGTTGATTCAGTTGTTCAGTAGAGAACTGAGCATGTTTGACCCATCCAACAGCCAATCAGTAGAAATTACTGTTAGGAACATTCCAAGGAAGTGGTGAATTCTGGGAAGAAGAAAGACCGTTACAGAACCTGAAATGTCAGCTCACTAATGTCAACAACAGCAAAAAACAAGGGGTATAAATTCAACTGATTTTTCAAAATGGAAGATAATATGTAGAATAACTAAGTATGCACAATATATACTAAGAATTCAAAAAATAATGATGTTTTCCACTGAGCTTTCCCTTTAAAAAAGGCAAAGTTGCTGTTCTGTTTCTTATTTTTCTATTTTATTTTACCAGCTATGGAATGTGTGGAAGCATTTCCAAGTTAAAGGCAAATGTCCCAACAATTCTTACCCATTCTCTTTAATGGACATATAATTAAAGCCCCCCTGCCACTCACTTAATTCATTTTACCTGTGTTACGAATGTAGTCAAAGCTTATTACTTTTCTCTTGATTAAATTCACCTTGTCACAGACCTACTTAACAAGGCTGATTTCCTTTCTCTTGATTAAATGTACCTGTGTCACAGACATAATCAAGGCTGATTACTACTCACTTGATTAGATACAGGTAATTGGAGGGTAACTTATACCATGCCAAATGCAAACACACAAATGTACACAATTTCAAAATAAAAGTCCTAAAATTCCATTAAAGAACAATAATAAAAAATACATGTATTTACTCAGAACAAACACACAATAGAAATGTTATTGATTTTAAAAATGTACAGGGAGATTAAATAAAAGTTATCGTTTAAAATGGTGCTAATTTTGCCCCAACCAATCAGATCTTATTTAACATTTGAAAGCTAACATCGATTGGTTGGGGCAAAATTAGCACCATTTTAAACGATAAGAACTTTTATTGAATAACCCTGATAGAGTTTATACATACACACACATTAAAAGTGCTTTGTGCAGCTCTGTGTTGACTTCCAAAATATGGCCTTTCAAACCTGCTCCCAGATTTTTTAAGCAAGATACATGAAATTTGGTACAATCATAAGAGACATAACAGAGAAGTGTGGTATGTTCAGGCTAAGAATTTTGTGAAGTATTCTCAATTTTTGTATATTCCAGGCATTTTTTAAAATTCTAAAATAAAAGCACACTAATAAAAACAAATGCATTAAGTGAATGAGGTTTGTTATGTACATACCCTCTTTATCACAATAAATATGTTATTGAGTTTTAAAAGTCACAACATACACAGATACCTATATTTGGAAAAGTTGCCTTATAAAATGTGGACTTTAAGTTAAATTTAAAGTTTAAATCTAAACATTCCCCGTTTCCCTTTTTTTACAGTTTTTACTGCTTTATCATTAAATTATAACTGCTGTGATAAATAAGCTGTATCGATATTCACCAGTAGTGCCCCTTTCACAAATATGGCCACTAGTTTTATACATCTGCTGTTGAGAATCTGGATATATGTTTTCTGGCAAGGTTTAGATTTTTCTGTGGTGAATAGCTTACAGATACTTAGCAGCATTTTTGCTGTACAAATAGCAACAGATGGTCTGAAATTGCCTGAGTCTTTTTATGATCAGAACAAATTAAAGCTGATTTTGTTAGTAAAATAAAGCTGTTAGAATGCCAAATAAAGCTATAAATTGCAGTAAGGCACAGTAGATTGTAGTAAAATGAAGATAAGAAAATTCTGCAGTGCTTATTTTAAAGAAGTACTTCAAATAAATATTAGGTAAATAATAATTTCAAAAGGAATTTTATTGAAAATCTATCAAACATTGCTTTAATATCAATTTACTGTAATTTTTCCAGAAAAATAAACTAATTTATGAATGGATCAGATGTGCTAATTTATATAAAAAACATGAATGATTTTAATAAAAAATACATATTTATATATATATATATTATATTATATTGTGGATTTGAGAATAATATCCCATTATATGTAAATAAGGACCAGTTTAAAGAACTTTTTATCCAGGCCATTGTTTCTTTTTTCCTCCCCAGATACTCTCATGTCTGGAAACCTGCCTCTGAATTGGAAAAAAACTGATGTGCAAATATTCAAAAAAGGTAGAGCCAGGTTATTACTGACCTGTGAGTTTAAAGTAGAACTAAACTTACATTTTCTTAATCCTTAAGCTTTTCTTCTTAAAACACCTTTATACAGTAAGATTCTTCTCTAGTAAGTTGCATTTAGTCCATGTAAGTAATAGATTCTGTAACTAAGAAGAGCCATGATAAAGAAGCGGTGAGTTACTGGCTGGTTTGAACTGTGTTTGATTCATCCATTGAGAAGGTTAGAGCCGATTAAGAGCAAATGGGGCCCAAGGCAAAAGTCAGATTTTTGGGGGCCTCCCTAACGTTCCATTACACAAATATCACTGTTGTGATGTATGCGGTCATGTATGCGTGCGAGTGCAATCAATCCAGTGGGGAGATGTGCTGGGGGTGCCAGAGGGGATAATTCCCTCTGGCACCCCAAGCACATCCCCCCCTGGCACCACCAGCACATCCCCCTCCCCAAGCCCCCCTGGGCCATGCATACCATCCCATCTGAATGATTGCACTTGCACGCACACCCCCCCAGGCATACAGATATTATATTCCATCTAAATGATCTGATTGATTGCACCTCCTTCCCTCCCCCCCATCCATGCTGGACATGATACAGCTTTGGTTAGTATTACATTGATGGTACCAGTGTGCAGCAGACTAGCAGAGAGATCATGGCATGGGTGGTTGGAACTTTCCTGGGAACTAACACGGTACACTTCTTCTCCTCCTGCACACCCAGCCCAAGCCCAGCAGTCAGTGGCAGCGGGAATCTTTTTGCGCGCACGCGCACAGCAGTGATGCGTGCTGAGCCGACGGCCCGACATTAAGGAACTGAACCACCAATGATTGTCTCTGAGTCCTGATTGGATATCAGGGCCGGTCTGGATTAAAGCAGCGGCCACGCTACAGATACAGAGAGGTTACGGTAGATCATTATTCTCATGCCCAATTTTTGCCCACAATTTTTATGGATACTGGGGCCTCTGGATGGCTCCCGATGGGCCCCCTTGTCATCCGGGCCCCAGGCACTTGCCTCAGGTGCCTTGTGGATAATCCAGCCCTGAAGTTGCTGATTCTACCTAATGGGAGAAAGTCATTTTTACGAAGGGTCTGGGGCTGTATGCACCCAGACCGTGTGCTATTTGCTGTGAGTAAATGTTGCCCATCTTAATGTGTAGCTTCTATATATATATATATATATATATATATATATAATTTTTTATTTCTGTGCCCATAGGTGAATGGCAATTTTTACATCTTTTATGTATTTTTTGTACAATACACATACACCTTATAGTATCCACAGTACCAACTATTTGCCTGTTACTCTTCAAGTTTGGAAGTTTTTTTTTTAACAAAACGATGGAACAGTCTTCCATTGGACGTTGTGATTGCATGTTTATTGGACAGATTTAAAAAAAAGTGTGAGTTTCTAAAAATAAATAATGCTGAATGTTACTGGTATAGATACATAAAGTTGGAGTTGATCCAGGAATATTTCAGTTTGTTTTTTTTACCCCTTCACACTGTTTTGTTGTTTTATTTTTGCCTTCCTCTGGATCCACTGATAGGCAAAAAATGTGGGTATTGCTGAGCAGGTTGGACTAGATGGATGTATGTAACTTTTGCTTGCCGAGTTGCTGGATAGAAAATCTTCATAACTTCCTTTTTGTTATTTTGTTTAAATATGCTGGTTTAGTTTTACATGGTATTTTTAAGATGTGAAGCGATTGCCTCTATGATCTACCATGCAGATTCCCGTATTTCCTACAACACTTTGGGGTTTAGTGTTTTAGATTATGCAATTTTTAGATTTGTGTGCCTGAGTATAAAGCTATGTTGTGTAACTAGACCTTGGTTTTTGTGAAAAAAATGGCTGATCTGTTAAGCTGGTGTCAGCAAATCTATAATAAGACACATGAGATCCTTCAGTACAAAAAGAGACAGGAATAGGAAGTGGAACAGCAAGGAATGGCATGAGAGAAAATTCATAAATACAACTATACAGCATTGGTTTATAATAAATTCCTCTTCAAATAACCTAAAGTGTTTTTTGGCATAGTTTTTTTGATATAATTTTTATTTTTAAAAAGATTTTGTTCTTACTTGGTTTTGTTGGGACATATTTGGGGGAAGAGCCTAAGGGCCGTATTTATAAACTCACAGTATCGGTTTTTAGCGATACCGTGGGTTAGTTAATTTATGATTGGGGTCGTAAATGTATGATCGTGATTGTATATTTATGACCGAACGCTTGTTAGTTAACGAACGTTCGATTATAGAATACTGTGCGGTAGTAAACTAGCACAATGGCATTCTATGGGGATTGTAAATCTTTGATTTTGTTATCGTAAATTTACGATCGTTAATCTCCGATCGGTTTAACGATCGTAAATTTACCATACCGATCGTTAAAGGCGCAGTATTGCTAAAAAGCGATACCGCGGCTTTATAAATATGGCCCTAAATTACTTGAGGCTTCCAGATTTTAAAAGACAAAAAAAGAACACATCCATTATACAAAGTCCACCACTCAGTAGACCATTAGGGCAATTTTTTTTTTTCTGTCAATGGTATCTGCATCCTCGCTCTGCTCAATGAGCTTTTTATAAGTGTAAGTATGTGCAGGGGAGGAAGCAGGTAAAACAACAGTCATTGGCTGTGATTAGAGATGTAATCTGGGCTCGAATAGAACCCAGTTTCGAATCGAATCTGAGGGTTTCAAAGTCCTGACAAAACTTTCGGAACTCTCTGAATTCACGGAACCCGGATTTTTCGAATTTTCGATTTTTATCAAAAGTAGCAGATTATCGAAAATCGAAAGTAAACGATTATCGAAAATCGAAAGTAGACGATTATCGAATCCTCGAAAGTAATGATCAATTTCAGTAACTCTCGAAAATGGAATGCAGAAGCTTAAAAACAGCCCGATCGTGAGGAAAGATAGTTTTAAAATAAGTTTTGGTTATATTTACGGGTTCCCTAGATCATTCCCCAGGTCTCGGTGTCATTTACAGTAACCTACTATTACTATTTGTCCTTCAAAATAGACAGAAACTTTAAAAACATTTTCTCCCATAGACTTCTATGGGTCCATCTCTAGCTGTGATTTTAGCCATGATTGACTGCATGAAGAAGGAGCCAGATTATTCTGCCAGAATGGAGGCAATGCTGAATATATGGGGGGGGCATGTAACTGATAACTTGTGGTGGCAGAGCCAGATTAAGGTAAGATGGGGCCCAAGATTATTATTAAAAAAAAACTTTCAACACCTTCACAACAATTTTTCTACTAAGCAAATGAACTCACTAGTTCCTATGCTCCCATGTAATCTTTCTCCACCATGAGATATATAATTTCCATCTAATGAACCAAGATTTCTAATGAGGTCTTATAGGGAGGTTTAGTGAAAAGAATCACAATGTTTTGGTACTTTTGTCTTCTGTCCTCCACACCTGATTAATAACTTTGAAAGGATTAGTGATGATTTCTACATTATCAGCACACATGTGCTGCCAGGTTTATAACAGCAGGAAGTGTGGAAGACAAAGAAGGAATAAATAGATGAGATCTTCAAATTTCTTTTGCAAGAAGTGGGATCTTGTAAGAAAACCAGGGGTGTTTATGCTTTGAAAATACAGGGGAAGGGTGTTCATTTATTTTTGTTTGTTTTCGTAATAACTAATATTGTTAGAAAATGTTCTATTATCCAAAACATGTAGATATTTGGAATAAATATATATATACAAGACCAGTTTTACTGGCATAATAAGTTTGTCCTGTAGCACCACTTATTTGTATTGTCATACTAATTACTGTTTCATGGTTCAGCACAATACTTAATGTCAAAATGTGTTCGAAAGAGTAATAGACTTATTGAATTGATTTTATGTAACTTTATTAAGTCCTTTTTTTCTTAGTCAATGTAACCTCAGACAACTTATATATGGAGAACATTCTGCTTCCTTCTGCAAAACAAAATCTCACTGGATTTTGGTTAACAGAGAGCAAAGCCTTTTCTATTCAATATGCTAAAAACCACCTCTGAATGACCGACCAGGAGCAAAGATTTTCAGTTTAATTTATTTTCAGTCCTCTTTGACTTTTAATTAAAGCAGGGATTTTAGTATAAATACCACACAATTTATGGGTGTGCAAATGATTGGCAGATATTACTGAGCAAATATTCTTGAAAATCAGATCTATGACAAACCTCAAAATATTTATGGGCCTAGAAGTATAACCTTTTATTAAAATTCCTTTTAAAAAAATTGGAAAACTTTACAGAACCTAATCAAACTCAAGAGATCTTTAAAAGAATGGTCTGAGAAATGTCGTTTTGTGGATAGCATTAAGATATATATATATAGAAGAAAGGCAAAAACCGGCAGCACTCTCGGGACTTAAAAGATAAAACAAATGTTTTATTGGTCTCATTAAAATATGCACTCAACGTGTTTCAGCACCGCAAGTGCCGTCATCAGGAAATTGCATCACAAATGGTTACCACCTTTTAAAGCTTTACTAATTAACAGACACACACATTTCATGAATATTAAAATATGCGTTAAAGGGCAATTATAGTAAGAAAAATGTTTTTTTCAAATTCCTTCTAATGCATCCTATAAGTCATCCCAACCACCAGGCGTATACTCTTTTATAATATATATAATTTATATGTTATAAATTAAACACTGCACAGTGCACATATTGCAATGTATTGGGGGGCAACAGCATGCCTTTATCAAACTAATCATAGTCCCTGAGATATAAGCCTTTGAATATGCTGTGATTTGTAGGAGCTGCCACACCTCATCTGTCACTCAAAGGCACACACCCACACAATCCAAAGCTCCCATGCAGTACTGTCACACACACCCTCACCCACACTATAAGTACCATGTGCAACACATAGTCAAATGCTGTAGTGCTAAACACAATTAATAAACCATTAACCCAGCAATATGAGCATAACACACTATAAAACAGCCCCCCCCCCCAAAAAAAATCTTATATACATACAAAACCAGTGACTCAAATGGACATCACCAAGTAAACACTAATACAGTATATATAATAATACACTAATACAGTATATGCAGTAATACAGTATATGTAATAATACAGACTATATACCAAACAAGACACAGTGCAATCTATGCAATATATAGACTAAAGCAACTGAAATGTATCAGGATAACAAGCAGTTTCACTGTATTTGTGAAGGTCTCACTACAGCTGCTGCTACACTGCCTCTCTCTTTAGTCATTATGATCTCAGCTAAGCAGGGGAAGAGTTATGAACTTTAGGTACAAAAATAAATAACAATTAGCAAACTTAGAGAACAACAGGAGTTCAGTAACTTACTTGTAAAGAATCTCAGCACCACTTGTCCTCCTCTCTCCCCTCTGCCCCTCCCTTTAGCACATTGCTACTTTCTCCCACACTTTGCTTGCTTGCAGTCTAGCTCTGGAAGGAGGGGTCAACAGGATGCCAGCACTTCATTTAAAGTCCTTTCAACTGAGCATGTCCAGGCTTTTCATACAGCCCTTTACTACTTGAGGGGGACTAGACTGAGAGGGGAAGGGACTACACAACTTAGTACAAACTTCTGCCAATGTGAAGAAACAAAGCCACACTGCATGATGAAAGTGAGGCAGCTTATACTAAGTGATCATTGTATATTGATCACTTTAACATATGTGTGCCCTGTTTCTTATGCCCTGGATCCCCTCAGAATTGAAGTACTAGGTTTCTATCAGTGGGGCCCTATATCATATTAATAGAGTTGTTTTATATATTTATTCTATTTATTCACTGGTACACTTTATATCCGCATGTTCCCTGATGCAGATAAATTATTTATTTAGGGGGAGTAGGTTTCTCCTTCTTTGATTGCCGATGTCTCTATTACTATATGGGGGTGGGTTGGTTCTGCCCCCTTCCTGGGTATCGCTTCCCTTAGATGGAGCGGTGGACGTGTCGGCATGTCGACTTGTATGCAGCCGTTCCATTGGATTTGTCTCGGCTCCGGTCTGGTGTTCCATGACCAGGAGCGTAGTGGGAGTCCCTGCCTCTGTGTGCAGATTGGTTACAGCTGTTTTGGCAGGGGTGCGCTTATTGGCTCGCGTGTCGCCTGCCTCCCTTCCTTTTGATGCGGATTGGTTACAGTGATTTAGGGGCGTGTCCATTATTTCGGTTGCAATTTGCCTTGGTCCACGTGTTTTTAGCGTTTGAGCCAGAGGGGAGCATGGGATTTGTAGTGTACCTGTGATTGGTGTTATGCACTTATGGGGGGTTGGGCGCACGGGTTTAAATGTTGGGGAGTTTTTGTGGCATTTTAGTCCTGACGACGGCCCTGCTGGGGCAGAAACGCGTTGACTTATGTTTGCTGATATGAAGAAGACCTGTTGAGTGCTTTCGTTTTCTATGGATTTATATATGGACTGTGGAAAGACACCTGGGCATGTCCCTCAGTAGTATGGAGTGCTATCAGGTCGTATACTCTTTTATAATATATATAATTTATGTTATAAATTAAACACTGCACAGTGCACATATTGCAATGTATTGGGGGCAACAGCATGCCTTTATCAAACTAATCAGTTATACGGCCATCTCATAATAAGATATGACATCAAAGTATTCTAGGTGATACATATAACCTAATAATCCCATATATATCCCAAACTTGGTATCACAGGAATAATATCCCCAAAGTGAAAACATTTTGATCAATAGTTGGATGTGTGAACATTTTTGCAAGGATCTCCTGCTGTGCCTTATGTTGCCCCTAGATGTCACTATTCCTTGTTCCTATTTAGTCCACTAAGTGTCGCTGTTTTGTGTTCCAGATATCACCTCTAGTTGTCACTGTTTTGTTATTCCACTTCCCACCAGCAGCAGGCCGTTTCACCTTTGGACAATTATTACTCATCATGTTCACCTGATTGCCGTCTCCAGTTATTTAAGGACTCCACCCCTTCAGTTCACTGCCAGATCGTCGTTTTTGTTGCCGCTCTCACCAGCCATCATCCTTGCTCCTGTTCCTAGACCTTGCCTAGCTTTTGTTCGAGTCCTGTTCCAGTCCTGTTTTCGTGCCTGTTCTAGTTCCCTATTATCTTTCCCTTCATTCTCTTGTCATTCGTTTTAATATTATCATTTGTATATAGTCTTGTAGTATTCTTCTCATTTCACTGTGTGTTTAGGTGTGTATAATAAACCGGTTACCTTGACCTCTGCTGCACTTCGGTCTCTTTGTACTTTCTTAGCTGCTTTGCAGCAGCGCTCATTTAGGGAGCGTTACAATTTTAGTCTTAATGACTGATTACAAGATTTACAGGGAAACATGCCCTTCACATTGGCAAAACTCTGAATGAACTAGATTATTTCAAATGGTCTTATTCTTCTTATAGGAAGTCAAGGGTGGTAGGGGCAATTCTTTGAGATTGGGATACACTTTTAGAATATGCCAATGTTGTCTTAAAATTTGATGAAATCCAGCACTTTGCATTCAATATTAAGGTAAATATAAAGCATCTTATTTATGCACCTAGGATCTTTTTTTTTACAGTTTTCAAGAGATATGGAGGATACCTTTTCTGTCAATTTGTGACGCTTGTTGGACAATTGAGCAACATAGCAATCTGGATTGCAGACCACTGGTTAGGTATGGACCTTTTAATACTGGATGGATGAAGGGAGCTATACATGATAATTGATTTCTATCAGTTGTTTAAGAATACAGATCAGTTTGAAAATCATCATCTCTAAAAAAAGTGACACAGTACTTAAATGTTCTGATGTAAACCATTTAGTTGTTGGTGAAATTCAACCATGGAGTCATAACTGCCATATCAAAATGAATCATGTAGTGTATGTCGATTGATTACCATGCACGGACGTACATGACTTGACTGAGACATACCGTTAAGTATACTTACTTGTTTGCTGAGTTGTTGGCCACAGGATATACTTATATGATCATACATTCACTGGGTTAGGCTGTAACATCTGTGAGGGGGGACATGTGTGATTGGTAGATTAACTTATTACTATTTATGATTATTAATTACTATTGATGAATTTTTAAATGTTATTGAATAAAATATATACCTTTTAGCCATATATCCTTGCTTTCTCTTGTTTTGGATTTACTATATTGAAGGATTGGCTGTTTAATAAGATAGGGGTTTTTCTACATTTGATGTACTTATAACAAGAAAGGGGAGCTGGGTGCACTACCTGTAAAAAGACTCTGTGTCAAGAAGCCATATTGCGGCTATGCAGGGGGTTAATAATCTATGAAAACAACTGAAAAGGCATGTGTAGCCCTACAATATGGACACACATAAGAACCCCCTAAGGTACTAGACACTTGTGAGTCAAAAAACATTAAAAAGTAGTTTATTACCGTTTCCTTAACACAAACCTATACTAGTATAGCAAGCCTAGTCATTGTACAGTCTAATTGACTTAATAATCACTTAATCTTAATAATAATCAAAGTGCATTAAACACATATAACACAAAATCAAAAATGTTCAGGCTTCCCTGAACAAAACCTAGACCCCATCTACAATATTAGAGTCCATGGTGAGTGTTCCACAAGTCCTCCAACCCCAATATACATGCTCCAGGAGAAAAAGGTAAGTTAGAGTCCAAGCTTACAGCAAACTTAGTTGCAGACTAACACATAAAGTACTCGCATACAAAAATATACTTGCCGGGACCTGCGTGGAGAGCCTTGCCTGGTAAACGCTAATATGAAGTCCAGCTGGTGCACATTCTACAGGTGGCTCCACTCTTCACCCGGGGCGACAAAACCATACTTTCTGCTGAACCTCTAGGTCAGTCCTGGATGTCTTAGCTTCTTGCTTCCAATCTCTCAGGGGAGGACTGGGACCTTTTGGCCAAGGGGGCAAATACAACTAAGTGGCCCATTCACGGTTGATTGCATCATTTTTGACCAAGCTGACTTTGCTAAGGTCACATACTTTGTTTAAGTTATGCCCATTTTTAAGACAACTATTTCCATTTCACATTGTTGCCTGCAACATTTTCAAGTATATGTGGTTGAAGGACAATTATAGTCCTAAAATCTCCCCCCTCCCCCTTACAAGTACCCAGAGTGAGGACCTGAATCACAAAGTTCTCACCCCTGGGTACACTTTCTAAGACAATACTTCTACTTACCCAAAGTTTCTTTTGTTCCTAATAAACTGGAGGGCTGACTAACACTGGCTCATGAACTGAAGTGATAACTAACACCAGCTAATAATCTGGAGGGCTGGCAAACACTGAATAATAAATTGGAGGGCTGATTTACACTGGCTAACAATCTGAAGGGCTGATAAAAATATTGACTAATGAACTGGAGGGCTGACTTACTCTGGCTAATAATCTGAAGGACTGACAACACTAGCTAATGATCTTGAGGGCTGATAACACTGGCTAATGAATTGGAGGGATGACTAACACTGCTAATGAACTTGTGGGCTGACTGGTAAATGAACTGAATGAGGACGACTTTCCTGTTTCTTGCCCATGTTAGAGCTAGAGGCATGTGCTGTGCCTTTCAAGCACGTAACTTACTAATAGCTTCTGTGGCAGCCCAAATTTTTCATTGGAGACCAGCCTACTGGGTCAGTCCTCCCCTGCAATCTCTCCATTCGTGCTTGGGGAAAAACTGTGAGGATGCGGGCGTGACTTAAAGACTGACACGTGTTTCGCCCGCTACTTCCGGTTTTACCAGGCGGGGCTTCCTCAGGGTCTGTGCTGATTCAACCCTTTACCTTACCTACGGAATTGTCCCCCTGGTATAGCCTTCTTAGTGGACACAGGGTGGTGGCTACTTGCATGTAGGACCGCGTTACCTGCCGTTGGTTTAGTATATGTTTCACTTTCCACCGTTCCATCCCTTATTTTAATCAGGAGATCAACTCACCCTCCAATCCTTTCCATAGTATGAAGATATCTTTCACATATCTTAACCAGATGAAGAGTTTCTCCTCCCTTTTTCCAATTGTACAGATTTCTTGAACTGTCGTCATAAACAAAGAAATTGTTGTACAGAATTAATTCCAGTTTTTGGATCTCCTGATTAAAATAAGGGATGGAAAGGTGGAAAGTGAAACGTATACTAAATCAACTGCAGTTAATGCAGTCCTACATGCAAGAAGCCATTGCCCTGTCTCTACTAAGAAGTGTATACCAGGAGGACAATTCTTAAGAATCTGACGAAATCGCTCAGATCAATAACTTTAAAAAAACGTGGATATAAGGAATCCCTTTTTGCAAAAAGCAAAGAAAAAGGCAGCTAGCAGACACAGAAAAAGGAATGGAGATGCATGTGATTTTTTTTGCTTTACCTTAGATTATTTTCTTATTTCTTTCCTGGGTTGACACTGTTCTCTTTCTAAACTTTTCCTGGCTACGGCATCATTCTACCAAAGCACTTTTCAAAATTGGTTATACACAGATGAATAAAAATAATAACCCAAACAAAACACCCCTAAAATAATGCAATAGATGTGTCCAGTAATGGACAAGTAAAAAAAACTTTCCAATATACTGTAGATACCCTTTTAAAAGTACATCTTTAATAGCAGAGTGCTTTACAACATATACTAAACATGGTACCTAAAACGACAGATTTTAGTAGTTAAAGACAGGAAACAACCTATCGTGCTATTTGTTGTTTGTTCCAGACGTAAAATTTTGACCTGTCAGCCTTTAAATATGACCAAATCATTGCTGTATATATGACAGATCATGATGATTACCTTCACTGAGCAGGCTTAAGTTTTGACATGTAAATTGACAGCTAGATTACCTTCAATGATATATACACAATGATACGGACCAACAGATATTTTCCGTCTTTCCCGACCCACCATAATCCCGACTATGGACGTTCTTCCGCACTGCAGTCAGTCGGGAGCAACCCCTACACACTAACGATAATGGGTAAATCCCGTTGGGGGGAATGGCGGGATTTACCCATTATCGTTATTGTGTATGGACCCCTTTAGTTGCAACTAAAGGGGTTTGAGTGATATTTATTGGGCTGCTCTTTGATATATAAAGTACAATAAAGGTTCAAGATTCTAATTCTGATTCACACTGCTCAGAAACATTTCTAAACTTCAGCCTTGAACACAAAGAACAATATCCATCCTTTAACAGCCGCAATTCAAAAGTGTGTCAGCTTGGGCTTCTTTAATTAACTGTGGAAAAATAACAATTTCTGTTTCAAACAAAAACATAGAGAGAGTAATGAATAAAACCGTAAGGCCATTCCATTTTTCCAGAACTGGACATTTAGCCAATTAGCAGTAAAGAACTGCTGTTACTGATAAATGAGATCTCGTAACCTGCTCTTGAATCCAATGAAATACAGAGAAATGCAGCAGCAGGGGCAGCCACAAGCTCATTTAGTCAGCAAAACTTTGGTTGTAAAATGATCAGATGTGAAGCTATTTTATCCAGTTCTAGTTCAAATCTGTTTTCTTATTTTTAGAATTTCATGACAGAATTACAAACAAATGAAAAATACTAACTGCAGTTTCAGTGCTTGCACTTAAATTCACAAAAGAAGGCATATACATACTGTAAATAAAATAATGTGCTTTAATAGTAGAAGAAGAAATTAAACCCAAAGAGTAGTTTGGGCATGGTAAATATATAGACGGGCATTCTTAGAAACAAAAATGATCAGGGAGGTTCATTCAATATGCTAATTTCCCCCGTAAAACGAGCGTACAACCCACACCAAATGCAATATTCTGATCCAAAAAAAGTTAGATATTGCGTCTTTATTTTGCACAATATCTAACGTTCTTTTGTTGCAGGCGCCCCACTACTTACCTGTGCATGCTTTTGCGATGCAATATCGTCACGCGGTAATGCAAAAGTTATTGAATCAAGGGATTATGCGCAGGTAAGTAGCGTGACTCATTTAGATTTTATCTCAAAGTATATGTATTACAGTATATGTAATGTTAGTAACTAGATAAAGGCATTGTGGGAGATTTACCGAGAGTCACTATCATTCTGGGTAAGTTTCCCAAACACAATTCAATTTGTCATCCCAAAAGGGATTAACTGTCCACCCCCAAAACTACCGTATATACTCGAGTATAAACCGAGGTTTTCAGGCTTTAAAAAAAGCCTGAAAATCTTACCTCGGTTTATACTCGAGTCAATCTTCCTCCTACCTTGTCTGCCGGCCGCGCGATCCGCATCTGGATGATGTCACTACCCGGCGCCTCTCACTTTGCGGCACCAAGTAGTGACATCATCCGCACCGAGGATGCGGAGCGAGGAGCGAGCGGCCGCCGGACAAGGTAGGAGAACTCAGGGACACCCAGGGCAACATCTTAAGATGTTTGAAACTACAACTCCCAGCAATAAAGCATGCTGGAGTTGTAGTTTTCAAACATCTTAACTTGCAAATAGGGGTAAATCCTCCTTTATTTGTGCATACATATGCACAAATAAAGAAGGTTTTACTCTTATTTGTAAGTATTTGCCACTTAATATGTTTGAAAACTACAACTCCCAGCAATAAAGCATGCTGGGAGTTGTAGTTTCCAAACATCCTAAGTGGCAAATACTAACCCCCTCGGTTTATACTCGAGTCAATATCTTTTTCTCCTTTTTTAGCTAAAACTAGGTACCTCGGTTTATACTCGGGACGGTTTATACTCGAGTATATACGGTAAAAATTAAAGCAAAACTGGCCCCACTGTGTAGTTTGAAAAAAATCCTTACCATACATCTCTGCTCCTTATGGTTCTTCTGCATTGCCAGTTCAAATTTGAAAAAAAGTGAAGAGTAGGAGCAGTCTGTTAGTCATTCCTCAGTCAGTCCTTCCCCCACCCCCTCTCTACCTCCCTCCAGACCCCTTCTGTCTGCTGCAACCCCATCTATAAATTTTATTTCTGTGTGTAGAGCACCCCAGCCCACCTCCAACCGCCAATTTATATTTGAAAAACAAGCCCCAGAAACATACTTACAGACCTTTGGTTCCCTGGGTGTGTGTGCATAGCCGGCAGTCGCATCTGTGACTGGCTGCAAGCTAGCCAATCACAGAAACACGTCTGCCAGTCCCGCCCCTCTCTGCTGCTTTCAGCTAGCAGAAAACTGGGAACAGAGCACCAGGGGAAATTAACGACTGTAAGTATCTTTCTGGGGCTCTTTTTTACAAAAGTAAATTGGCATATGGGGGTGGGATGGGGTACCCTACACAATGTAAAAAGTTTATTTTAGGGGTGGAGATACCCTTTAACGCCAGCTATTAGCTGGAAGACATACAAATATTCTCTTTATGCCTCTGTGTCCAATGCATTAAAGGAACAGTTTACTGCTAAATATAACTTGGGCTTGACAAAACACATAAATCTCATAGCTTACATACCTCTTTACAGATCTCCAGTGTGAAATGCAGTCCCCCAGTAATCTCCCCTGAAAGAAGGCAAACCCCTTCTGCTCTTGAAAAAGTGACTCAGCCTCCACCGGTATTTGCGACCGTCCCTTCTCGATCGCACATGCGCAATGCGTGGGCTGGTGCAGTTGCGAAATATTGACCCGAGAGCGCGCCGGCAACTAAACAGATGAGTGGCCTCGCGTTGTTATGGTGATGCGAGCGTGCGCGCGCGTGCGCGCACCTGCCGTGCACCTCGCGTATGTATTTCCACAAGCAGTATACCCACAAACAGTGCTGCATATCTATCTGATTTTCTTGCAAAGTTTTTTTATGGGCTACATATTGGCATATGGGCTACAGATTGTTACATGGGTGGCCTGTTAGGGGGTGGGGATGTAGGTAAAGATTAATTAAATTTTATATTTGCTGGGCTACATATGGGCATATGGGCTACAGATGTACATAGGTGGCTGTTAGGGGGTGGGGATGTAGGTTAAGATTAATCAATTTATTATTTGCATGGGCTACATATGGGCATATGGGCTACAGATGTTATATGGGCGACCTGTTAGGGGGTGGGGATGTAGGTAAAGATTAATTAAATTTTATTATTGGAGACAGGAGGTGGGGTAGAAAATATCCATTTTAGATGATTTTATAATAGAATTATGGGGGACATGACAGTAGGTGGGAGGGTATTATTTATTTCTAAGGCTGGGTACACACCAGCAGATATTTTCTGCCTGCTGGTGTGGGGCGGCCGGCAACGACCGACCTCGATCATCCGTTCGCCCAGATCGGACTATTGGATATGTCGGTAATTCCTGATCGATTGAAGGGGAAAGGGTTATGCATGATTTATGGCTGTCTCTCTCCTACCTACACTACTTTGCCACAGTGAAAGCTATGCACAGGCTCTATGAGAAGGGGAAAGTGCTGTGCATGATGGATGACTGTCTCTTTCCTATCTACACTACTATCCCTCACTGAAAGCGATGCACAGGCACTATGAGAAGGGGATAGGGCTGTGCATGATGGATGACTGTCTCTTTCCTACCTACACTACTATCCCTCACTGAAAGCGATGCACAGGCACTATGAGAAGGGTAAAGGGCTGTGCGTGATGGATGACTGTCTCTCTCTAACCTACACTACTATTCCGCAGTGACAGACTCACAGTTACACAGGCGCACTGACAGACTTACTGACACAAACACACTGACAAACTCACACAGTTACACAAACACACTGACAGACTCACAGTTACACACTGACAGACTCATTGTCACAAACACACTGACAGACACACACAGATACACAGTGACAGACTCACAGTGACACACTGCTATATACAAAGATAGAAATCAATATAAACATTAATACATATATATATATATTTTATTTAATTAATCAATACCAAATGAGGTGTAAGTTGTCTGTAAGTAATACTAAGTTCAGTAGCTGAGCTGAGCTGTGCTAATATTCCCCTCTCCGTGTGCCAGTAACTCTATCTGATGCAGCAAAAAAAGTGCACGTGAAGAGAGGGAACAGTCTATTAGTCATAAAAGAGGCGGGGTTATAACATGCTAATATTGCAGATGGGAAAAAAAAGCAGTGTGGAGTGGAGGCCACACCCCCAAAAACGAGCAGAACTTTACAAGCTGATTGCAGAGGCTACAAGCAGAATTTTTTAATAAGAAAGGGATCCTAGGGGCTGGGGCACAGGTGAGTTTATTATACTGAAGTTTGTAAAATATGTCATTTCTGAGAGAACACTTCCTTTAAGGCTTTGCAGCGTTTTTTACTGTATGGGGGATTTTGGATCCTTTTTGCCCACCTCACCTTTAACTTTGCAATAATAATAACAATAATAATTGCAATAATGCTGCTGAATGCAAGAATCAACATACAGTACAGTATGGTTCCTTATAAAGTAATATGATTTTACATTTTTACTATGAAATTTAATTCAGTATTTATTGTAAAGAAAACAAATAAGGAAATAAAATGTACCAGATTGGATTCACGCTACATCTTTAGAATGCTCATAGGACTGGCATTAAATGAGGGGCCTTGACGTGGCATGCGAGCTTACATATTTTGGCCAACGCGTGGTACTAACTCCTCATTATTCTTTAAATTATTTAGGTAAACTGAGCGCTGGCAATTTTCCCTTCTTTTTGTGTGTACAGGGTTAGACCGAGCGCTGGCATTATGGTGTTTCTAGCAGCTAGTCAACACCACAGCGTGGGTTAGACCGAGCACTGGCGATTTCTTTCTGTGTTTTGTGGACAGATTGGATTTACAGTCAAAGAATAAAAGTTCTATTTTAACCTTTTAAGTCATGCTGACAATTAATTCTGGTGCCCAGATGTAAAGAGGTATAGGTGGGTTAATCCATAGTTATGTAAAATATTCCATAGAAGAATCTGATATTTTTCCTTGAAGACAATAAATGTTGTTAAAGATTTATAAATGCAGAAGGGAGTAATGCAAGTTGGAATCTGAGAAAGCAGTTTATATAAATGCCTCTGCGTGAGAATGCTGCATGTTAACTGTTATATAGCAATGGAACATTTGACACTGGCCCAATAAAATAAAAAGCAGCATCACAACCTACGGAGGTTCCAATTTCTCTAAGATTAATACGGTGGCTAAAACCCAATACTGTTTTTTTCTTCCAATCATGTGAAGAAATAAAATATCTGAGACACCAGCTGATTGAAATGAGGATAATTTCACCCTAGTGGGAGTTCCAATATGTGTTTCAGTTTTATGAGCCTGTTGCACTTAAAGAGAAATTTAATACTTATGGTTTCAGAAAGACCAGGATTGATTATTCGCTAGGAACATTTATAGAGTCTCCTGGATGGTCACAAGACCCTATATAACACAATTACTTTGAAAGTACAGCATGTTGCTGCTCAGAGGCAGACCTTGTTTAACACTTGGTGTCTCGCATTATCTGTATTTCTTTAGTGATTCTAATGGAACAAACATCACAAATCAGTTATGAACCATTAGAATTGTCTACAACACCTGTTCATGACTATGCTCATTTAATGGGATAGCAAATTAAAAAGAGAAGTTTGTGTATGTGTATACAAGTCCAATGTTTTTAGTGACTTAATACAGAAGTACAAACATCATTACACTGTAGACATAAATAGGGGGATGCACTGAGCGCCGCTATCGGCAACCCGGTGCAAACAGCCCGCCGATGTTATATGCCGATAGCGGCGCTCGGAACATCGCTACCTGGCGATTTTCTATTCCAGCATTTTTAATGCCAGCTATTAGCTGGCATTGAAAGTGTCGCAATAAAATGCCGATTTCGGCATATAACATCACTTGCGGCAGCTGCGCTGTTAACTTTCGCGTTAGCCACGCAGCCTCCGCAAGGAAGGAGTTAAAGTCACGCTAACCGATATAACATCGGTTAGCGTGACTTAAACTCCAAATCAGAAGCGATGCGCCCGTTGGTGCATCGCCCTGAAAGTGTCAAATGCAAATCTATCTATCTATCTGTCTATCTATCTATCTATCTTCACAGAGAGTCCATCTGGATATTATATGAACATATACTATATAAACAATAAGAACATGCCAATGTTAGGACATGTGAAGAGCACAGTGTTTCATTGGTTAGCAGCATTTTCTTGGGTTTATATAGCTACATCTGTATTTGTATAAAATATGTTTTAAAGGGGGAATTGCAAATCTATTTGTGGAATTTTTATTGTTATTTAAATTTAGGTCTTAAACACCTGCTGGAAATGTATTATGTGGCGGAAATGACTTACTGCATTGGGTTTGTGGCTGCGGTAAGGAGTGATTGTGGCTGATATTGGATCTTTCTGTTAGTTTATAAACCCTTTGAGAAAAGCCTGATGAGAATGTATGATGTAAATGTAATTATGTGTGTGATATTCATTTTTGTTTACAGTTGAGAATATATTACACAGCATTTTATAATTAATCTATTCACATAAGGACCAGCCCCTAGGAATTTGCAATCTTTACAACACTTTCTGGGCTATGTACTAAGAGCCGCTATCGTTTTCTATTGCCCCTTTTGGCAAAGCACCAAGCCTATAGTAGCTCTCAGAGCATTGCAAATGCCGGTTGCGGATCTTTAGCGCCAGCTATCTGCTGGCTTTAGAGTTTGTGTCTTAAAGGGCCGTCATCGTTAGTTGTGTCTTAAAGTGACGTTACGCTTGGTACATTGGTGAACATGATTAACGTGATTTTAGGACACAAATAGCTGATAATAGCTCTCGGTACATAGCCCTGTAAATGTTACAAACACAACCCACACAAGCACAGGGAAAGGATACAAACTTCTTGCAATAAAGGGAGGATTTTAACTAAAAAGCATTAGTACTACCCATAAAAAGTGTACTGTGTAATACCGTATAGAACACTATATACCATTTCTACCTCAACATTTATCTCTCATTCTTGTGTCCTACAACAAACCTACATCAGTGCTGCTCAGTACTACACCCCTTTTTATAGTGCTTCTTGCATCGATAGAGGCCTGAACATTCTATTTGTTTAAAATCTCCTTTTGCAGACTAGTTCTTTTGTTCGAAATTGTGGCAACTTGACTTACTTTTCTGTCTTTTTTAAGTTTTCCCATAACAGTGATACTACAATCACCTTACTAATCCAAAATGTATGTCCTTGACCCACAGTCTTATAGGAAGACGAAGACAAAAATAAAGTGTGCCCAATCTAATGCATTTGCACACAAACCATTCAGTCAAATAAGCTATATTTCCCAAAAATATTAACAGAAAGGAGAACCGAAGAAATGGATTTGTATGGTTGGCACATAGAGTAGATGTATGAAACATGAAAAATGCCCAAAAGACTCTTAGAACAAGTGCTATTAAATGCTGCCATATATACTTCTGCTACTGATTGTCAATTACGAGAATAGCTTTGAACTGGGGCATTAAGGATCAGTTGCAACAACATTTAATTGAGTTAGATCATTTAGTAAAATAGTGGAAATCATTAAATTGAGAATACAGTCATAATAAGTCATACTGAAAGTCAGAAAAGGTCAAACTCATACACTAATTAGAGCACTTAGACTGTTCAATTTCCTTGGTTTGCGAAATATCTTAGTTCTTCAATAGATAGTCAGGGTCTCAGACACTGTGATAAAGCTGTCAGAACAGGTTTTGTAAGGTTATATATGTTTATGATAAACAAAAACAGCTGTTGTATTTGATAACATTGCTGTGTTAGCAATTTGATAATAATGATAAATAATAGGGCAATCGGCTATATTTTCAGAACCTTTAACAAAGTGAAATGGTGTACAAGGTCTATTTTATCCATTATTGGGAATTTAAAGTTCATGTTTCCAGGTAGACTGCTATTCATTGTTTTACATTTTGCTTGTCTTAAAGGGCATGTCCTCCCTTAAAACAAAAAAACTGGCTTGTCAGTTATTTGCCTGCAACCCCAACTGCTATTTTTACTAGTTTATTAAATGCATGTGTAACAAGTTATTTAATTATAACTTTTTTTCCATTCTGGAAAAGGTATCTTCCTACTCCCTCTGCTCAATGAGGGGGAAAAAAGCTGCAATCTTGCTTCCTAGAAGCTGGTAGCCAATCTTGTCACAGCTCAGAGATCATCCCTCCCTCACAGGGATTTCAGTGCAAATGTTTTAAATGTTTCTGTCCCTAACCGTTTATTTCTTAGCTAGCATGGATGTAAAAAACGAAATTTTAAAATTTCAGTAAAAAAAAAATGAGTCTGGGGAATTGAACCTGCAACCTTATGTGCTAAATGCAAAGTATTAAACCACTAACCCAATAGAGCTGCTAATTTGAAAGTCAGTATATATATAACTTCTATATTTTCCTATCCAATTCCAATTGGATTGACCAAATCCAATTGTGATTGGTTAATATTTCAATGCTTGCATTCATATGATCACACTTTAACCAATCCAAATTTTTTCTGGACCATTTCCCAGGCCCCAGAGCCATTTACAGTAAGTTACCATTGCTATTTAAACCATTATTTTAGGCGAAAATTTGCAGATTTTCGAATTTTCGGAAGTTCGGCCATCTCTATTAGGGAATAGAGATCATGATTAAAAAAAGCATTCAAAAATGCAAAAGTGCACTGGGTTAACAAAGACATTTAGCTTTAGGAAAGCTAATTGTATGCTGTTAAAAGGAATCACTCCTGCTCATAAACTGGGGTGATTTGTTCATTGGTATGGATACTAAACAGAAGTGGACTGCTTTTAAAGGGATATTAAACGAATCAATTTTTAATTGTAATTAGGTCCACTCCTGCGTGGCTTAAGGGCTAGGCCCCACTAGCGCGTTTGCGCATGCGTTTCGCGCTCGCGATTGCGCACGCGATTTTTGCTAAAATGGAAATCGCAGGAACGCAAAAATTCCCGCGATTTCCGATGCACATGCGATTGCGCGTCCGTTCGCGTTTTGGTAACGCATGCGTTCACCATTTTTGGTGCGTTAACACAGCGTTTCCATAACGCGAAATGGCAAAAACGCATGTGCAAAACGCGAACGCAAAGGCGAACGCACAAGAAAAGCGCACACAATCGCGTGCGATAACGCTCGCGATTTTGTGTGCGATTCCTGTGCGTTGTAATGTGGCCTCAGCCTAAAGGAATATTTCACTGAAAAAATGAACTATTCCTTTAATGCACTGATTGAAGACCGGGAGGTAAAGGAGCTATGATTGATTTTATCTGGTGATGTGCCTCTGGATTGGAAAAAAGACAATGTAGTACCAATATTCAATATTCATCAGTGTTAGGGAAGGTACTGGAAACTTTGTTACAGGATCATATCCATGACTTTCTCTCCAGAACTGATCTTATAAGTAGTAGTCAGCATGGATTTAAGAGAAATAGATTGTGTCAGAGAAATTTGCTTGGTTTTTATGAAGAGGTGAGTAGGAATTTATATTCTGGCATAGCAGTGGATGTAGTATACTTGCATTTTTCTAAATCTTTTGATACTGTGCCACATAGGTAACAAAAGTATAATCTGAAGTCTGTTGGCCTAGAAAAAAAGAGAATTGGTTGTTGGATCAAATACAAAGAGTAGTGGTCAATGGAGCTACATCTATGTGTGCTAAAGTTCAAAGTGGAGTGCCTCAGGGTTCTGTACTGGGGCCACTTCATTGTAATCTGTTTATAAATGACTTAGGAAGTGAGCATTAAGAGCAAGGTCTCTGTGTTTGTTTATGACATAAAATTTTTGTTGTGTTTAAAGAAGGGCAACAAAAATAATAAAGGGAACAGAGGGGCTTGACTATGCCGACAGATTAGACAAGTTAGGGCTGAAGTGACATTTGCATGGGGATATGATCACTTTAAACAAATAAATTAATGGCCCATATAATAAAGTACATCAATACAAAGAAAAATGGAGTAGATAGGGCCACCCATAACGGAAGGTGAGGTAAGTATTAACAATTGGGATTTAGAAAAGTCCACAAATCAAGGCCCTCCTATGTAAAGTTCCTAATATCAGAGTAAGCTCTTTGATGACTTTCCTGTGTGATTTCAGTAGAGATACTCACACTCTGTACCGAGGTGGGCCGGGTGGATACACCCCCAGACCCAGTCGCTCCAGTGCGTGAGGCTCGATGTAAACTCAAAACAGCAACAATGTAAATCAAAAGTGGTAACACACTTAGAAACAGCTCACCAAGTCTGGTGGGTGGTCCAGGTGCTGTGCAGCCTTGAACCCCTCTCAAGGTCCAAATTCCAAACAAAAACAGCCAATTAGTGGAGGACTGCAGCAAGACACCAAACACTGGTCTCAAGGCTTTTTTGCTTGGATGTATATGTAATTTAATAAAGGAGATTACCCTACTATTTACACAGAGACCAGTGTTTGGTGTCTTGCTGCAGTCCTCTACTTATTGACTGTTTTCATATAATAAGAAGAAAATTAGAAGAAAAGACGTTTCATCTTCAGGTTAGGAAAGGTTTCTTTACAGTGAGAACAGTGAAACTGTGGAATTATCCTCCAGCAGATGTGGCAATGGCAAGTTCACTGAATAGCTTTAAAAGTGGGCTAGATAAGTTTCTAAAACTAAAAATGTTGAGAATTACTGGTATTAATACATATACTGTTGTTCTGGTTGATCCAAGGATACTTTCCAATTTGGAGTTTTTTGCATTCCTCTGGATCAACTGTGAGGATGGGTTAAAGAGGAGAGTACAAAAGTTGGACTACATGGACATATGTCTTTATTCAACATCCTTTACTATGTTACTATGTAGTTGTGATTTATTCTTGATAAATGTAAGGTGTAAATTTAAGGTTTAAAAATCCATATAAACACTAGGAGTTGGTGCTAAGTTAATCTCTGTTGGGAATTAGATAATAGGTTTATGCTGACTTTATCCTACAAAGTTCCTACGCTGTAACAAACCATGCCAGATGGCAACAGCTAGAGGTAGCAAAATACTGTCTTGTGCAAGGAGGGGTATAGTTAGAATGTGGAACTGTCTTTCAATAGATGTGATAATAGTAGGTTTATTGCATTGTTTTAAGAGAGAGTTTGGTGAGTTTATAAATATAAATAATAGTGAAAGTATGCTGTCAGATATTATCTTTAAATAAAATTATTTATAAGCATATCCAGCTGACCAAACGACTGGTTTCCATGGCCAATATTAACTAACAGTCATTCTGTCATCAAAAACATTCCAACATAATAATCTTTGTGATTATGTTCACCCTAATGCAGATGTGTTTAGAACTTTCTTTACACACAATAGACAAGTACTCGCTGTATATTGTCTATTTCAGTATAAATGGTGTACTTTACATGCCATGACTTTAAATTAAAAAAATCTATTTCAATTAAAAGGACTACATTATTTAACAGCACGATGAGGTTATCCAGAGTGGTCTGCCTATTCTTATCAAACCAATCAATACGTCAATAACAGCTATTTTGTCCTTATACCCTTTCCCTGTAGTTGTTCTGACTGTGTTACCAAGGACTGAAAACTCTTGATGTTCTTCTGAACCTCCTTGAATGAAATGCTAATGTGGCATAAAGCTGATTATTTCCCTCTGCTGCGTACATGAAGGCATAATTGTTCATGATTAGATGGGAGTGAGAGACAGCATGAAGAGAAGTCCTTACAACAATTCCTCTGTCGCAAGTTGGTCTTTTAAGTGCAAATTATGTTCCTATCTTTAGCTGGTTCCTTGATTGCACAGTATTTTTCCCAATTCAATATATACAGCATAGAGTGTTTATGGATCATTTTCCTCTGATATTTTTAGTGCAGTTAACAAAGTATACAAACAGTAAAACTACACTGTATTTTTTGGCTGAAATCATCAAGTGCATACACAGCAAATAACCAATGGTGTCTATGTCAATGTTAAAATAGTGAACAGGATTTTGGTCTGTTCTTTACAAGATGCAATAAAGACCTTTCACAACAACTTTTTTTTTTTTAATTCCAGTTATCGCTTTAACACTTGCCATAAGGATACTGCACATGCATAAAGGCACAGTTATTCCAAAACTTACCATTGGACGCAAAATTTATGGTTTTAGAAACCTTGAAACATTTCTGCTTTATCTTTACCTGGGTTGATATATTGTGTCCGACAATTTTTTAAGGAAAATACTGCTTCAAGGATCAGACTCTTATCATTTTCACCTGAGACTGTTCACATCAGGTAAGTGAAGATATATTGGAGGATGTTTACTATCTTATATGTCTCTTTTTCTAGAAGATAATTTTAGGCATCAATTTAGCATGTATACAGCCACCCAATCCCCATAGTTTAGTGTGAGTACAGCCATCCCCCAACTACACCCTGTTCTATAAAACCTTCAGTTCATTTGCCCACTCCATTATTATTATTATTATTATTACTATTATTATTATTATGATAAAATCCTCAAACATCTCCTTTTGTAAACTCGTTTCCAATTAATGTAATATATAAAGACCCAATTTGTCTTATTGTTTCCATATGCGCTAAACAAACAATCAATTCTTGGTTTAGTGCTCATGTGAGCTGTTCAGGTAATGTCAGTTTCATAATATTTCTTATTAAATGCAATTTTTCTATCACCATTTTAGGCAATCATCTTGAATCAGTAATCACACGTTTTAAAACATTACTGTGCTGTAGTTAAGACATTTTTCCTTGCCACTATTATTATTCTCATGAACAATACCTTTTTATCTTCCAAAATGTGCAAATGGTGTGCACTTTAATAAGCACAATGGTGCCTGTTGTCATATACTGCACATATATGTACAGTAGATAACTGTAGATAACTGACTAAATGTAGCAAACAGTGCAATGGGTAGCACTAGCAAGATATTTTAATGTATAAAGAGGGGTATAAATTCAATAAATTTACAAAGCACTGGAATTTGTGTTACAGTTTTGTAATACATATATAAAAGGGACATCTTGGAAATAGTATCAGATTAAAGAAGGACATTAAATTAATAAGCGGAATTTAGTGGTTTGACTATGCAGACAGATTAGTGCATTGTTCACCATTAGATCATTTCAAAGGACTCGCAAACATCCTTTATGATTAGAATAAAAGAAATTTCATCTTTACGTTAAAAAAAAGTATCTTTACAGTGACAATGGCAAAGCTGTGGAACTTTCTTCTAGCAGATGCTGTAATGGCTTCAAGAGTGGGCTGGATAAGTTTCTAAGATTCAGTTATATTGCAAATTACGGCTATTGATAAATTTAAGGAGTGATGCTATAATGGCTTCTAATCGGCAGAATTAGTGTATTAGTGTGGGCTTTATACTAGTTTTCTGTGGCTGCACCATTCCCAAAACGTAATGCTGTGGAAAGTGGAAAGCTTCTAGCCTGACTTCAATCCCACAATGCAGTAAATCTCACAAAGGGTTAAGTACTGGTTTCCTTATAACATCACCCTGTATGTTTTTTAAGGAGAACTAAAGTCTCCAGACAATATGGTCCCAATAGACCGAGCACATTCACAAACATACAGCAAACTGTGTCTCACCTCTCCCTTTGCTGTGGCCACTGGGTGCTTTATGAAAATAACCTGTGAGTACTAGGGGTCAGCTCCCACAATCCCCCTTATCTGGGTTAGCCCCCAGCTATGTGTCTGAGTACAGACACATGCTCTGAAGTGCTCAACAGATCAAAACGAGGAAGTTGCAGCCTTGCTTCCTAGAAGCAGACAGCGAATCACATTACAGCACAGAGATCCTCCCTCTCCCTGACACAGAACAGGGATTTCAGTTTTTTGTTTTCAAACACATTCAATGCTCCTGTCCTAACAATGATATAATCCTTTACTTTTCATACAAAAAGTGTATTTGCAGTGTATTTCATGGATATAAGAAAGGGAATACTAACATTTCAGCAAAAATAAAAGTAGGTTTGGGGAATAGAACCTGCAACTTGTACATTTACTCTGTCTTGCTAAAAGCAGTGATCTTACCTCAAGGCTAACAAAGACACTATATAGAATCTTTAAAAAGGGCATGTCCACCCCAAAATTTAACTTTTGATATGTGGTAGGGCATGCTCCCCCAGTCCCAACCGCATTAATATAATTGTTAGAAAGTCCCCCGATTCTTACTTACCTGCCCTCTCTCCCCTGCTGCAGTGTTCAGGCCCTCTGCTTGCATGGAATTGAAAGCAGGGGGCGGGACCGGCAGCCGCGTCCGTGATTGGCTGAGAGGCAGGGATGGCTGCACTGAGCATGCCTCAACCTTGATGAGGTTGAGGAAGTCTCAGGCACAGCATGAGTCACACACTGCTCCTACACAGCAGTTTCCTGGACTTTGGAGGGGCACAGCAGGGGAACTATTTTGAGCAGGAATGTAAGGTAAGGATTGTTTTAAACTACTTGATGTGGCCAGTAAGGGGTTAAATTTTAGTTTTGGGGGTGGACATGCCCTTTAAATATATAGAACCCTGCTACATACTGTATAGAATCTTTTACCAGAAACATAATGGAAACAAAGAATAAAGGTAAGTCTGGAGATTTGAACTTTTGGTCTTCTGAACTGTGTGTTTCTGAAACTGTCATCTTACCAGGTGAGCCACTACCAAATAAGTTGAATACTCGGGTATATTTAGAAGTGTTATCTGTTACAGTATGTGATTGCACCGAGAAACCAGAATTTGAGTTAAGCAGAACTTGTATTTATTAATACATCTAAAATAACATGTGCTCTCAGCATCAGAGCTTATACAACACCACCCACTTATACTTCCTGTTACATCACTAGCTAGCTGTACTAGAACTACAGGTGCTGACATAGTCCAATATACTACATCCCCCTCCTTAACGAGGAAAAGTTGTATCTATTTTCATTATAATATATTATTCTTGCTTATTTACATATGCAACAACATTTAACAAAATTTAAGTTATACATGTTAACTGTAACATGTAGATGACATCCTGATCATATGGAGCGGGGAAAAAGCAGAATTCTTGGAACTTTTTTCTACATATTATAAACTTTTACTTTTAACACTGAATTTTTCAAACCTGTATGAGTACAAATTATTACTTTCTATATCTCAAAGGCAGTTTAATTTGTCTCCCAAACCTAGTTTTGTAAGGTTGAGAACTTTTTTCAGATACAAGAACATTTGACTGATCTCCAACTTAATGTCTTGATTATCAGAAAACAGCAATGTGTTCTCCATTGTCTTTCTCAGATACTTTCTGTTTCTCCTGAATTGTTTCCCTTCAGGTGTGTGTACAATGAAAGATCTGGGTTGTTCATGTTTTTGCCCAACAACTGCTGGTTGCCATGTTTTCCCTCTTTGCATCCTGACAGCATCCCCTACTTGTAAATCAGGTAGTGCTTTGGATTGCCTGTCATAGTACAGTTTTTATTGCCTTTCTTTTAGCCGATTCTGTACCTTTGCAAATCATTTAGATACAAGTAGTGAAGTGGCTGTTGGCAGTTTTGTTTTTAGCCGTCTACCCATCAAAAGTTGTAAAGGTGAAAACCCAATCCCTTTAAGTGGTGTAGTACGATATTCCATTAAAGCAATGTAGGGATCACTGCTATTATCTTGGGATTTTTTAAGCATGTTTTTAACAGTCTGTACTGTTCTCTCAGCTTGTCCATTTGACTGAGAATGACAAGGACTTGAAGTTATGTGTTTGAATTCCCAACTTTTAGTAAACAAGTAGAATTCATCACTAACATACTGTGGTCCATTGTCAGATATGACAATATCAGGAATACCATGTCTTGCAAACATAGACTTTAATGCAGTGATTATACTTTTGCTTTTTGTATCAGACAATTTAAGAATTTCTGGAAACAAGTTAGTTCCTACATTTTCCCAAGGTCGTCTAGGTAGACCATGAGGAATCAAAGGTTCTTTTTGGTTACTGTTCCTTTGTTCATTGCATATTGAGAATTGAGAAACAATTTTTTTCAATATCAGCAGACATCCCAGGCCAATATAGTATATCTCTAGCTCTTTCTTTGCATTTCAACTGAAATTCCAGTATGCTTGGATTTCTTTAGATACAACTCTTTTATGACTGGGCCATCCTGACATTGTGATGCTTTTTCAATTCAGCAAAGTAGAACCCTCTGATGTAGCTTTTTTGAATCTGTGAAGATGTTCCTCTGATATAGGAAGTTGAGAAGCAATCCAGTTCACTTCAAGTTTATCTATCAACAGGTCTTCACTGTGTTCTTTTAGATATGCTCTACTTAATGCATCTGCAATATGCATTTCTTTGTCAGGAATGTATATGACTTTCAAATGGTATCTTTGTAACCTTAGAAGCATTCTTTGTAATCTCATTGGTGCTTGATAAAGTGTTTTTTTGAAAATACTTTCAAGTGGTTTATGATCACTTTCAACAACAATCTGTTTACCATACACATACTGATGACAATTTTCACAACCATATACTATAGCAAGTATTTATTTTTCTATCTGTGCATATCTACATTGACAGTCTGTTTGTGCTCTTGATGCATAGGCTACTGGCTTACCTTCTTGAAGTATTACAGCTCCAATGCCTTCTGAGCTAGCATCTACTGACAATGTGATATCCTTGTCCACATCATAAAATCTTAGTGTAGGTGCATTTGTTACTTTTTCCTTTAGAATTTCAAAACTCTTTCTCTGAGCTTCATCTCAGTGCCACTCAGTGTCTTGCTCCAGTAATTTTCTCAAAGGTGCACTGATGTCTGATAACTTTGGAATAAATTTAGCTAAGTATTGTATCATTCCCATGAATCTCATTAACTCTTGCTTATTATTTGGTTCTTGAAGCGGTGTGATGGCTCTAACATTTTCTTCATCTGGTTTGAGACCATCTGCACTTAGTGTGTGACCTATGTTTTTGATTTCAGTTGTTCTGATTTTACATTTGCATTTGTTCAACTTTAAATTGCATTTTCTTACTCTTTGCGCAGTTTTATTAATCTGGCATCATGTTCTTCTATAAAATCTCCCCACACAATATAATCATCAATTATATTCACAACTCCACCAAGATCTTCTATCATCTGTGCAATAGCTCTTTGAAATACTTCTGATGCTGATGAAATCCCAAAAGGTAGTCTTAGAAACCGATATCACCCTATTGGTGTATTAAATGTACATAGCTTGGAACTTTCTTCATCAAGCTTTATTTGCCAGAATCCCTGATTTGCATCTAATACTGAAAAGTATTTGGCATTTGGCATACTTGAAACTACTTCCTCCACAGTTAACAATGGGCAATGTTCTCTTCTGATTGCTTTATTTAAGTCTCTTGGATCCATGCAAATTCTTATTTTGTTTGGTGATGTCATTGTTACCATGCTATTGACCCATTCTGTTGGTTCTGTTTGCTTGCAAATTACTCCCATTTTTTCCATTCTGTGTAACTCTTCAATCACTTTCTCTCTGAGAGGTACTGGTATTTTCCTAGGAGCATGTACAACTGGTTTAATATTGTCATCAATTTCTATATGGTGTTGTCCTGGTAAGCAACCTAGCCCATTAAAAAGATCACTGTAGCCTTTAAAAGTGTCTACTTCTTTTGTAACATCAGACATGCAGGTCTACCCAGTAGTGACGTAGTTCGGATCCGCGGCAGATTTATCTCGTTTGCGAATGGCGGTTTTCGAAAATTTTCGAAATTAGGAGGATTTCTCGTATTTTCGAAAATACAAGAAAATACGAGAAATTCTCGTAAATTCGCGGGATTTCCGCATTTTGGGAATTATTTTAAAGATGGAGCAAGCCACATGTCCCAAATTATCCAATGGCAGCTAACTTTATTATTGCCAACCCCCTGGGTATAAAAGGCAGCTTCACAGGTGCCATTTTGTCAGTGTGTTGGAGTGTGTTTAGTGGAGACCTGACAGTGTAGGAGTTGGAGAGAGTTTTTTGTGCTTTTTGAGCTTTTTTTCTGTGCGTGGATTTTAGTGTGGTGGTTTAGCACTTGTTGTTAACCACCCCTGTATTCACACATCTTGAGACCCAACAGTCCTTTTAAGGTCTACCCTTGTGAGACCCAAAAGTCCTTTTAAGGACTAACCCCCCTATAAGTCCTTTGGACAAATTTTGTGTTAGACCTTTTAGAGGTCTAGGTGTCCTGTTTTTTGTTTGTCTTTCTGTATCTGTGTGTCAGTGTCTGGGTATTTGTGTAACTGACAGTGCTGCCTTTAGCAGCAATCAGCAGCTTTTGCTGTCAGTTGTGTCTGTGTCATATTTGTGCTTTTCGTGTAAAAAAAAAAAGATCCTCTCTATCAGGAGTTTGTTGCCCACATGGCCCGTACCTTCGGCGATCCTGAGGAGGAGTCTCAGGATCTGTTTTTGCACACTATGTGTAGGGCTAGTGTGCTTGAGGAGGAGCCGTGCACTGATGCACAATCTGCCACGCAGCAGTCTGTGAGCAGCCAGGGAACTAATGCAGGGGGTGAGGTTCCAGATGCTGCTGCTGCTATAAGTGACACAGCCTCTAGTATTGAGGAGGTGGAAGTGGACGATGAGGTCACCGATCGTCCATGGGTGCACTCTGTGAGAGAGGAGGAGGATAGTGTCTCTGAGGGATGTCCCTCAGAGCATGAGCATGATCCTGAACCCAGAGACAGGACTGGGGGCAGGGGCAGTGCACCTAGTGCTGCTCGTGGAGGTACGGCACCAATGAGATCTGGTGCCGGTGCCCCACAACAGCAGGTGACCTCTGCTCCGAGTCGTGCCGGTGGCTCAGGGGTGTGGGAGTTCTTCTCACTGGCTCCAGGTGACAGCTCGGTTGCAAGTTGTGCCTGCAACGTGTTAGCCGTGGGAAGACCACATCACATTTGGGCACCTCCTCTATGAGGATGCATATGATACTGCACCACTTTGCCCGGTGGGTGCAGCGGACAGGGAACGTGCAGGCACCCACACGTTCCCTAACTCGTGCCCAGGTAGCCACCGTTCCTCCTCCCCCTCCGACCCCATCAGCTGCTTCCTTGGTGGAAGTTAGGGAGGAGAGGCATCCTTTGGCCCCAGCACATGGTGTTAAGAGGCCTCTTGACATTGCTGCTGGAGCGTCAGCTAAAAGGCAGGTCTCTCTTCCCCAGTTGTTGGAGTGGAGGCAGAAACTGTCCCCCAGTCACCCCCAAGCCCAGCATCTCACTGCCGGCTTAGCTAAACTCCTCGCAGTGCAGTTGCTACTTTTCAGCCTGGTAGACAGTGCAGCGTTCAGGGAGTTTGTGGCCATTGGCACACCACAGTGGCATGGGGCATTCCTCTAGGGGGACATCTCAACCCTCCCAAGTACCACATGTCATTCGTGGTTTGGGAGAGGTTGAGCCCTTAGTGACATCGAGGACATGGGGTCCTCTGCAGCAGGCAGTTTGCGGCGCATGGGTTCGTTCATGCTGCAGTGCCTGCGCAAGGACCCCAGGATTAAGACCATCAAAGAGAAGGAGCAGTACTGGGTGGCCACCCTTATAGATCCCCACTATAAGGGTAAAGTGTCGGAGTTTATCCCCGCATCTCAGAGGGAAGGTAGAATGGAGCACTATGAGGCTACACTGCTACGTTGCCTCTGTTCTACCTTCCCAGGTGCTGGCAGGTCTTCAGCACCTGATGTTGGGGATCAACAGGGCTCATGTCCCCCTGTGCCTGACAGGAGGAGCAGCAGTACTAGAGGCGGCCTCACGGCCAACTGCAGGCTGTTCTTCCAGCCACAGTTTCCAGGCCTATCTACTGGCAACTCCACCAGGCAACACCTCAGTCGCCAGGTCACCAACTACATCGGATCCAGGGCCGGTGTAGCCACATCAGAGACTGAGGATCCAATGGACTACTGGGTGACGAGGCTTGATATCTGGCCCGAGGTCCTTTCATGTCCGTCATCCAGTGTTCTTTCGGAGAGGACCTTCAGTGCGGCAGGGAGTGTTGTAACGGAGAGGAGGACCCGTCTCTCCACTGAGAATGTGGACCGCCTTACATTCATCAAGATGAATGAGGTGTGGATCACATCTCAGTACAGCCCCCTACTGCTGATGCCCGTGACTGAAGCCCTCCTGCCCCTGGCCACCCGTACTGCTCCTTCCGCCTCATTTTCCACCTAGAGGCTTAGCTGATGCCAGCTTAGCTGGCAAATGGCTAGTTTTTCTTATTGACAGGGCCATATATGGTCCTACCTTGCTCTACTGCATTCAAGTTGTGCAATAACAAATGCTCTGCCGCAACAGCTACTCTGTGGCTAATTTTTCTAAGATTGGGTTGATCCTACTCCATATTTGTACTTCCTTCTCTCTCCAGGAGGCACCTTTATGGTGTCACTTACTCTGACCATCTCATACAGCCGCACAGCCACTCTGTGGCTAATGTTTCAGCTCTGGGTCAATCCTGCCTGGCCCAAGAGCAGTACTCCATATTTGTTCTTCCTTCTCTCTCCACGAGGCACCTTTGTGGTGTCACCTACTCTGACCATCTCATACAGTCGCAACAGTTACTCTGTGGCTAATGTTTTCAGCTCTTGGTCAATCCTGTCTGGCCCGAGAGCAGAACTCCATATTTGTACTTCCTTCTCTCTCCAGGAGGCACCTTTATGGTGTCACTTACTCTGACCATCTCATACAGCCGCAACAGCTACTCTGTGGCTAATGTTTTCAGCTCTGGGTCAATCCTGCCTGGCCCAAGAGCAGTATCTCCTATTTGTTCTTCCTTCTCTCTCCCGAGGCACCTTTGTGGTTGTCACTACTCTGACCATCTCATACAGCCGCAACAGCTACTCTGTGGCTAATGTTTTCAGCTCTGGGTCAATCCTGCCTGGCCCGAGAGCAGTACTCCATTTTTGTTCTTCCTTCTCTCTCCACGAGGCACCTTTGTGGTGTCACCTACTCTGACCATCTCATACAGCCACAACCGCTACTCTGTGGCTAATGTTTTCAGCTCTGGGTCAATTGTACATGGCCCGAGAGCAATACTCCATATTTGTTCTTCCTTCTCTCTCCACGAGGCACCTTTGTGGTGTCACCTACACTGACCATCTCATACAAACGCAACAGTACTCCATATTACATATTACAAAGTGTGGGCCTGCTGTAACTCAATGGTGGTGTTCCTACGAAGCATTACCCTTTCACCCGCTTTCCCTTGTACGAAGCATACTCTGAGGGAGAGAAGCCAATGGGGTGAGGGGTATGTCCAGTGGGGTCAAGCCTGCCTGGCTCTTCAACAATGGTGGCAAACTGCAGTGGGCCAGCTGTAACTCAATGGTGCTGTTCCTACAAAGCCTTAACCTTTCACCTGCTTTCCCTTGCACGAAGCAAACTCTGAGGGAGAGAAGCAAATGGGGTGAGGGGTATGTCCAGTGGGGCCAAGCCTGCCTGGCTCTTCAACAATGGTGGCAAACTGCAATGGACATTATGTAACCCAGTATCCCCATCGCATTCTTCCCCTTGTTGTGTGCAAACTACTATATAGGGGAATGTGGCCAATGTGGTGTGTGTAATGGCATTAATGGTAAGGTACATACAATTATAATTACCAGACATATTGCTAGCTAAATAGATATGTGTATTGTAATTTTTCAAATAAAAATTGATTATGAATCTATCTGAATAATCTGATATATCGAAAAATAAAGCCCAAAAACATTTTTTTAACAATAATTTTTATGATATATAAAATTTTCTTCTTTTTTTTTAACTATTTACAAAAAAAATTTCTACAGCCTGGTAACACTCCTCTCCAGTCTGGTCAGGCGGCGGTCCAGGCGCTGGCCCCAGTGGCGGATTTCCCACCGTATGCTCTCGAATTCTGTGGAGGAAGATATTGAGAGAATCTTAGCGGATTCCCCCGGCGTCTTCCGGTGTTGCCCGTCATCACTCTTATCTGATGTCAACCCCAAAAAAGTGCACCGTGAAAGCAGAGTGTGGAATCAGGTCTAAAGCTAGTCATTTAGCAACGTAGGGCGGGGTTATCTGACTGCTAAATTATTGCATCATCGAGGCACGAAACTAAGCTGTGTTGGAGTGTAGGCCACATTTCGTCCCACCAAACAAAAGAGCAGACACCTTTACGAAGCTGAGTGTGTGCAGTAGGTCCTACACCTGGAATTTTCTCTTCAAATATAAAGGGCTCCTCTTGCCGGCTGGGGCCTTCAGTTTAGTTTTATTATACGGAGTTTTGTAAATAAGTCTGTCATTTCTGAAGAACACTTCCTTTAACTTTGGCAGGCGTTTTTTCTGTGATGGTGATTTTTGGATCCTTTTGTCACACCTCACCTTGAACCCTGTTGCAATATAATAACCATAATAATTGCAATAAGTGCTGCTGATGCAAGAATCACATACAGTACAGTATGTTTCCTTATAATAATATGATTTTAACATTTTTACTATGAAATGTTATTCAGTATTTATTTAAGAAAACAAATAAGGAAAAAATGTACAGATTGGATTCAACGCTACATCTTTAGATGCTCATAGGACTGGCTCTTAATGAGGGCGCGGACGTGCTGCGAGCTACCTATTTTGGCTCAACCGCGTGGAGTACTACTCCTCCTCATTATTCTTACATATTTAGGTAAACTGAGCGCTTGCAATTTTGTTCCCCTTTCTTTTCTGTGTGTACAGGGTGTAACCGAGTCGCTGGGCATTATGGTGTTTCTGCGCTAGTCCAACCCAGCGTGGGTTAGACCGGCCATCGTGGCCGATTTCTTTCTGTGTTTTGTGGACATATTTGGATTTACAGTCAAAGAATAAATTCTATTTTAACCTTTTAGTCAGCTGACAATATTCTGGTGCCCGATGTAAAAGTGTATAGGTGGGTATCCATAGTTTTGTAAAATATTCCATAGAATGAATCTGATATTTTTCTTGAAGATCAATAATGTTGTTAAAGATTTAATAATGCAAGAAGGGAAGTCAATGCAGTTGGAAGCTGAGAAAGCATTATTATAAATGCCATCTGCGTGAGACGCTCTGTTAACCTGATGATATAGCATATGAACATTTGGACACTGGCCCATAAAATAAAAAGCAGCATCCGACCTACCGGAGGTGCTCATTTCTCTTAAGATTAATACGGTGGCTAAAACCCAAACTGTTTTTTTCTTCCAATCATGTGAGAAATAAAATATCTGAGACACCAGCTGATTTGAAATGAGGATAATTTTCACCCAGTGGAAGTTCCAATATTTGTTTCGTTTTATGATCCTGTTTGCACTTAAAGAGAATTATAATACGTATGGCTTTCAGAAAGACCAGGATTGATTCATGTCGCTAGGACATTTCATATGAGTCTCCTGTGGAGGGTCACAAGACCCTATATAACACCATTGACTTTGAAAGTACAGATGTTGCAGCCTAGAGCAGCCCTGTTTCACACTTGGTCCTCGCATTCTCTAATTTTCTTAGTGGATCTCATGAAGCACAAACATCACAAATCAGTTTTGAACCATTAGAATTGCTACAAACACCCTGTTCTACTATCTCATTTACTGGTATAGTCGAAATTTCATAAAGAAAGTGTTTGTGTATGTGTATACAAGTCCCAATGTTTTTAGTGACTTAATACAGAAGTATCCACAACATCTTCCCACTGTAGACTAATAGGGGGATCCACCGAGCTGCCGCTATCAGCAAGCCCCCCGGTTTCAATATCCCGCGATGTTATATGCCGATAAGCGGCGCTCGGACCATCTGATACCTCGTGGTCTGCGATTCTATCCGCATTTTAACGCCAGCTATTGCGCTTGAAAGTGCCCGCAGATACAAAATGGCCGATTTTCTGCATTATAACATCGGCTTTAGCGCGCTATCACTGCGCTGTTTAACTTTCGCGTTTAGCCACGCATCCTCCCAGGGAGAGTTAAAGTCACTCTAACCGATATATACATCGTTGCGTGAACTTACCTCCAAATCAAATCGTGCGCCGTTGGTGCATCGCCTGCAAAGTGTCAAATGCACAATCTAATCTATCTATCTAGATTCATCATCTATCTATCTATCTATCTATCTTCACAGAAGTCACTGGATATATTGAACATTATATATAACAATAAGAACTCCAATGTTGGACATGTGACGAGCCACAGTGTTGATCATTGGTTAGCAGCATATTTCTTGGGTTTATAGCTACAATCGTACTTTGTATAAAATCTATGTTTTAAAAGGGGGATTGTCAAATCTATTTGTGGGATTTTTTATTGTTATTTAAAATTTTAGAGGTCTTACACACGCGTCTGATAAAGTTATATTGGTGCCGGAAATGACCTTACTGCATTGGTTTGTGGCGCGGTAAGGAGTGATTGTGTGCTGATATTGGCATCTTTTTTGTAGTTTATAACCCTTTGAGAAAAGCCTGATTGAGAACTGTAGTAATGTCAAATGAATTATGTTGTGATATTCGATTTTTGTTTACAGTTGAGTAATTACTTACCGCATTATTATAATTAAATCTATGCCATAGGACCAGACCCCAGGAATTTGCAATCTTTACACACACTCGTGGGCTATTGTATTACTAAGAGCCGGCTAATGGTTTTCTATTGCCCCTTGCAAGAAGATGTGTCTCAGAAAGTGGCAATCCGTTGCGATCTTTGCGGTTGCTCTGCTTAGATTGTGTTACGGGCCGTCATCGACTTGGTTAGGACGATTCGTTGGTAGCATGTAACTAATTACACGTGATTTTTAGGACACAATACTGATAATAGCTCTCGGTTACGAGCCCTGTACAATTATACAAACCAACCCACCCAAGCACCGGGCAAGGATACCAAACTGCTTGGCAATAAAGTGAGGATTTTAACTAAAGCTTCAGTACTAGGAATCATAAAAACAGTATACTGTGAATAATAACCCTGCGTAGACACGCCAAACCATTCTCTTCCTGAAACTAGTTGCGTCATTCGTGTCTACAAGGCAGCTCGGTCTTGCTCGTACTACCCGCTGTCTTATAGTCTGGGGGTCAGATATCTGCATCATAATGCTCTTTGACATTCGTAACCTTTGTCATATCGATCTCCTTCGGTACTGGGTATCAGGGCGAGAAGCAGCAACTGCCCGTAAGGGGGGGGGGGGGGGGGGGGGGGGACCTTGACGTCTGCTATGACTTGGTGAACATCGTTTTCAAGTGTGTGTTGTCAAACTTGGCAACTGTACGTTTCGTCTTTTAAGTTCCCACAACAGATACTACATCACCGTACTAATCCAAAGAGTGTCCTGAACCCACGACTTATAGGAAGACGAAGACAAAAATAAAGTGTGGCCCACTAATGCATTTGCACACAACCACGGTCAAATAAGCTTATTTCCCAAAAATAACAAAAAGGAGAACCGAAGAAATGGTTTGTATGGTTGGCCACATAGAGTAATATAGAAACATGAAAAATGCCAAAAACTCTTAGAACAAGTGCTATTAAATGCTTGCCATATAACTTTCTGCACTGATTGTCATTACGAGAAAGCTTTGAACTGGGCATTAAGGATCAGTTGCAACAACATTTATTGAGTTAGATCATTTAGTAAAATGTGGAAATCATTAAATTGAGAATACAGTCATAATAAGTCATACTGAAGCTCAAAGGTCAAACTCATACACTAATTAGAGCACTTAGACTGTTCAATTCCTTGGTTTGGCGAAATATCTGTTTCTTCAATAATAGTCAGGGTCTCAGACACTGTGTAAAGCTGTCAAACGGTTTTGTAAGGTATATGTTATGATAAACAAAACAGCTGTTGTATTGGATAACATTGCGTGGTTAGCAATTTGATAATTATAATAATAGGGCAATCGGCTATATTTTCGAAACCTAAACAAAGTGAACTGGGTCAAGGTCTATTTTATCCATTGGGGAAGTTAAAGTTCATGTTTCCAGGTAGACTGCTATTCATTTGGTCACTTTGCGGCTTAAGGGCATGTCCCCCTTAAAACAAAAAACTGGCGGTCATTTAGTGCCTGCAACCCCAACTGCTATTTTTACTAGTTTATTAAATGCATGTGTAAAGTTTTAATTATAACTTTTTTTCCATTCTGAAAAGTACTTCCTACTCCCTCTGCTCATGAGGGGAAAGCTGCAATCTTGCTTCCTAGAAGCTGGTAGCCAATCTGTCACAGCTCAGAGATCATCCCTCCCTCACAGGGATTTCAGTGCAAATGTTTAAATGTTTCTGTCCCTAACCGTTATTTCTTAGCTACATGGATGTAAAAAACGAAATTTTAAATTTCAGTAAAAAAAAAATGAGTCTGGGGAATTGACCTGCAACCTTATGTGCTAAATGCAGTATTAAACCACTAACCCCAATATAGCTGCTAATTTGAAAGTCAGTATTATATATAACTTCTATATTTTCCTATCCAATTCCAATTGGCTTGACCAATCCAATTGTGATTGGTTAATATTTCAATGCTTGCATTCATATGATCACACTTTATAACAATCCAAAATTTTTTCTGGACCATTTCCCAGGCCCCAGACCATTTAACAGTAAGTTATACCATTGCTATTTAAACCATTATTTTAGGCGAAAATTTGCGATTTTCGAATTTTCGGAAGTTCGGGCCATCTCTATTAGGGAATAGAGATCATGATTAAAAAAGCATTCAAAATGCCAAATGCACTGGGTAACAAAGACTTTAAGCTTTAGGAAAGCTAATTGTATGCTGTTAACAGGAATCACTCCTGCTCATAACTGGGGTGATTTTTCATTGGTATGGATACTAAACAGAAGTGGACTGCTTTTAAGGGATATTAACACATCCATTTTTAATTGTAATGATCCACTCCTCTCGTGGCTTAAGGCTAGCCCCATACGCGTTTGCGCATGCGTTTCGCGCATCGGCGATTGCGCACTGATTTTGCTAAATGAATCGCAGGACGCAAAAAATTCCCGCGATTTCCGATGCACATGCGATTGCGCTCCTTCGCGTTTGGTACGCTGCGTTACCATTTTTGGTGCGTTCAACAGCGTTTCCTATAACGCGAATTGCAAAACGCATGTGCAAAACGCGAACGAAAGGCAACGCACAAAAGCGCACATACAATCGCGTGCATATAACCTCGCGATTTTGTTGCGATTCCTGTGCGTTTAATGTGGCCCAGCCTAGGAATTTTCACTGAAAATGAACTATTCCTTTAAGCACTGATTAAGACCGGGAGGTAAAGGAGCTTGATTGATTTTATCTGGTGATGTGCCTCTGGATTGAAAAAGACAATGTAGTACCAATTCAATATTATCAGTGTAGGAAGGTACTGGAAACTTAGGCTTGGTTTTTAGTATAGAGATGAGTGATTGTAGAGAATTTGATGAGATATTTATATCTGGCATAGCAGTGGATGTAGATACTTGCATTTTCTAAATCTTTTGATACTGTGCCACATAGGTAACAAGTATAATCTGAGTCTGTTGGCCTAGAAAAAAGAGAAGTTGGGTTGTGGGATCAAATACAAAAGTAGTGGTCAATGGAGCACATCTATGTGTGCTAAAGTTCAAAGTGGAGTGCCTCAGGGTTCTTACTGGGGCCACTTCATTGTAGAGTCTGTTATAATGACTTGGAGTGAGGCATCATATAAAGTCTCTTTGTTTGTTTGATATCATAAAATCTTTTTGTTGTGTTTAAGAATGGCAACAAAAAATAAAAGGGAACGAGGGGCTTGACTATGCCTGACAGATTAGACAAGTTAGGGCATGAGTGCATTTGCATGGGGATTATCACTTTACAACAAATAAATTAATGGCCATAAATAAAGTACATCAAAAGAAAAATGGAGTAGATCTGGGCCACCCATAACGGAAGGTGAGGGTAAGTAATTAACAATTGGATTTAGAAAAGTCCACAACATCAAGGCCCTCCTATGTAAAGTTCCGAATCCAGAGTAAGCTCTTTGATGACTTTCCTGTGTGATTTTCAGTAGGAGATACTCACACTCTGTACCGAGGTGGCCGGGTGGATCCACCCCCAACCGCCAGTCGCTCCAGTGCGTGTAGGCTCGATGTAAACTCAAAACAGACAATGTAAATCAAAATGGTAACACACTTGAAACAGCTCACCATTCTGGTGGGTGGTCAGGTGCTGTGCAGCCGAACCCCTCTCAAGGTCCAAATTCCAAACAAACAGCCCCAATTAGTGGAGGACTGCAGCAAGACACCAAACACTGGTCTCAAGGCTTTTTGCTTGGATGTATATGTAATTTATAAAGGAGATTACCCTACTATTTACACAGAACCAGTGTTTGGTTCTTGCTGCAGTCCTCTACTTATTGACTGTTTTCATATAATAAGAAAATTAGAAGAAAAGACTGTTCATCTTCAGGTTAGGAAAGGTTTCTTTACAGTGAGAACAGTGAAACTGTGGAATTATCCTCCAGCAGATGTGGCAATGGCAAGTTCACTGAATAGCTTTAAAAGTGGGCTAGATAAGTTTCTAAAACTAAAATGTTGAGAATTACTGGTATTAATCCATATACTGTTTGTTCTGGTTGATCCAAGGTACTTCCATTGGAGTTTTTTGCTTCCTCTGATCAACTGTGAGGATGGGTTAGAGGAGAGTACAAAAGTTGGACTACATGGACATTTGTCTTTATTCAACATCTTACTATGTTACTATGTAGTTGTGATTTATTCTTGATAAATGTAAGGTGTAATTAAGGTTTAAAAACCATTAACACTAGGAGTTGGTGCTAAGTTAATCTCTGTTGGGAATTAGATAATAGGTTTATGCTGACTTTATCCTCAAAGTTCCTACGCTGTAACAACCCATGCCAGATGGCAACAGCTAGAGGTAGCAAATACTGTCTTGTGCAAGGAGGGGTATAGTTAGAATGTGGAACTGTCTTTCAATAGATGTGATAATAGTAGGTTTATTGCATTGTTTTAAGAGAGTTTGGTGAGTTTTATAAATATAAATAATAGTGAAAGTATGCTGTCAGATATTATCTTTAAATAAATTATTTATAAGCATATCCAGCTGACCAAACGACTGGTTTCCATGGCCAATTAAACTAACAGTCATTCTGTCATCAAAAACATTCCAACATAAATCTTTTTGATTATGTTCCACCCTAATGCAGATGTGTTTAGAACTTTCTTTACACACAATAGACAAGTACTCGCTGTATTTGTCTATTTCAGTATAAATGGTGTACTTTACATGCCATGACTTAAATAAAAAAATCTATTTCAATTAAAGACTACATATTTAACAGCACTGAGGTTATCCAGAGTGGTCTGCCATTCTTATCAAACAATCATACGTCAATAACAGCTATTTTGTCCTTATACCCTTTCCCTGTAGTTGTTCTGACTGTGTTACCAAGGACTGAAACTCTTGATGTTCTTCTGAACCTCCTTGAATGAAATGCTAATGTGGCATAAAGCTGATTATTTTCCCTCTGCTGCGTACATGAAGGCTAATTGTTCATGATTAGATGGGAGTGAGAGACAGCATGAAAAGAAGTCCTACAACAATTCCTCTGTCGCAAGTTTGGTCTTTTAAGTGCAATTATGTTTCCTACTTTGCTGGTTTCCTTGATTGCACATTTTTTTCCCAATTCAATATATACAGCATAGAGTGTTTATGGATCATTTTCCTCTGATTTTTTTTAGTGCAGTTTAACAAAGTATACAAACAGTAAACTACACTGTATTTTTGGCTGAAATCATCAAGTGCATACACAGCAAATAACCAATGGTGTCTATGTCAATGTTAAATAGTGAACAGGATTTTGGTCTGTTCTTTACAAGATGCAATAAAGACCTTTCACAACAACTTTTTTTTTTTATTCCAACCTTTATCGCTTTAACACTTGCCATAAGATACTGCACATGCAAAAGGCACAGTTTTCCAAAACTTACCATTGGCCGCAAAATTTATGGTTTTAGAAACCTTGAAACATTCTGCTTATCTTTACCTGGGTGATATATTGTGTCCGACAATTTTTTAAGGAAAATACTGCTTCAAGGATCAGACTCTTATCATTTTCACCTGAGACTGTTCACATCAGGTAAGTGAAATATATTGGAGGATGTTTACTATCTTATATGTCTCTTTTTCTAGAAGATATTTTAGGCATCAATTTAGCATGTATACAGCCACCCAATCCCCATAGTTTATGTGAGTACAGCCATCCCCAACTACACCCTGTTCTATAAAAACCTTCAGTTCATTTGCCCACTCCATTTTATTATTATTATATTTATTACTATTATTATTATTATGATAAAATCCTCAAACATCTCCTTTTGTAAACTCGTTTCCAATTAATGTAATATAAAGACCCAATTTGTCTTATGTTTTCCATATGCGCTAAACAAACAATCAATTCTTGTTTTAGTGCTCATGTGAGCTGTTCAGGTAATGCAGTTTCATATATTTCTTATTAAATGCAATTTTTCTATCACCATTTTAGCAATCATCTTGAATCAGTAATCAACTTTTTAAAACATTACTGTGCTGTAGTTAAGACATTTTTCCTTGCCACTATTATTATTCTCATGAACATACCTTTTTATCTTCCAAAATGTGCAAATGGTGTGCACTTTAATAAGCACAATGGTGCCTGTTGTCATATACTGCACATATGTACTAGATAACTGTAGATAACTGACTAAATGTAGCAAACAGTGCAATGGTAGCACTAGCAAGATATTTTAATGTATAAAGAGGGGTATAAATTCCATAAATTTCACAAAGCACTGGAATTTGTGTTCCAGTTTTGTAATACATATATAAAAGGGACATCTTGGAAATAGTATCAGATTAAAGAAGGACATTAAATTAATAAGCGGAATTTAGTGGTTTGACTATGCAGACAGATTGGTGCATTGTTCACCATTAGATCATTTCAAAGGACTCGCAAACATCCTTTATGATTAGAATAAAAGAATTTCATCTTTACGTAAAAAAAGTATCTTTACAGTGACAATGGCAAAGCTGTGGAACTTTCTTCTAGCAGATGCTGTAATGGCTTCAAGAGTGGGCTGGATAAGTTTCTAAGATTCAGTTATATTGCAAATTACGGCTATTGATAATTTAAGGAGTGTGCTATAATGGCTTCTAATCGGCAGAATTAGTGTATTAGTGTGGGCTTTATACTAGTTTTCTGTGGCTGCCACATTCCCAAAACGTAATGCTGTGGAAAGTGGAAAGCTTCTAGCCTGACTTCAATCCCACAATGCAGTAAATCTCACAAAGGGTTAAGTACTGTTTCCTTATAACTCATCACCTGTATGTTTTTTAAGGAGAACTAAAGTCTCCAGACAATATGGTCCCATAGACCGAGCACATTCACAAACTACAGCAAACTGTGTCTCACTCTCCCTTTGCTGTGGCCCCTGGGTGCTTATGAAAATAACCTGTGAGTACTAGGGGTCAGCTCCCACAATCCCCTTATCTGGGTTAGCCCCCAGCATGTGTCTGAGTACAACACATGCTCTGAAGTGCTCAACAGATCAAAACGAGAGAGTTGCAGCCTTGCTTCCTAGAAGCAGACAGCGAATCACATTACAGCACAGAGATCCCTCCCTCTCCCGGACACAGAACAGGATTTCAGTTTTTTGTTTTCAACACATTCAATGCTCCTGTCCTAACAATGATTAATCCTTTACTTTCATACAAAAAGTGTATTTGCAGTGTATTTCATGGATATAAGAAAGGGAATACTAACATTTCAAGCAAAAATAAAAGTAGGTTTGGGGAATAGAACCTGCAACTTGTACATTTACTCTGTCTTGCTAAAGCAGTGATCTTACCTCAAGGCTAACAAGACACTATATAGAATCTTTAAAAAGGCATGTCCACCCCAAATTTAACTTTTGATATGTGGTAGGGCATGCTCCCCCAGTCCCAACCGCATTAATATAATTGTTAGAAGTCCCCCGATTCTTACTTCCTGCCCTCTCTCCCCTGCTGCAGTGTTCAGGCCCTCTGCTTGCATGGAATTGAAAGCAGGGGGCGGGACCGGCAGCCGCGTCCGTGATTGGCTGAAGGCAGGATGGCTGCACTGAGCATGCCTCAACCTTGATGTGAGGTTGAGGAAGTCTCAGGCACGCATGAGTCACACACTGCTCCTACACACAGTTTCCTGGACTTTGGAGGGGCACGCAGGGAACTATTTTGAGCAGGAATTAAGGTAAGGATTGTTTTAAACTACTTGATGTGGCCAGTAAGGGGTTAAATTTTAGTTTTGGGGGGTGGAACATGCCCTTTAAATATATAAAACCCTGCTACATACTGTATAGAATCTTTTACGCAGAACAATAATGGAACAAAGAATAAGGTAAGTCTGGAGATTTGAACTTTTGGTCTTCTGAACTGTGTGTTTCTGAACTGTCATCTTACCAGTGAGACACTACCAATAAGTTGAATCCTCGGGTATATTTAGAAGTGTTATCTGTTCAGTATGTGATTGCACGAGAAACCAGAATTTGAGTTAAGGCAGAACTTGTATTTATTTACATCTAAAATAACATGTGCTCTCAGCATCAGAGCTTATACAACACCACCCACTTTACTTCTGTTACATCACTAGCTAGCTGTACTAGAACTACAGGTGCTGACATAGTCCATATACTACATCCCCCTCCTTAACAGGAAAAGTGTTATCTATTTCATTATAATATATTATTCTTGCTTATTTACATATGCAACAACATTTAACAAAATTTAAGTTATACGTTAACTGTAACATAGATGACATCCTGATCATATGGAGCGGGGAAAAGCAGAATTCTTGGAACTTTTTTCTACATTTATAACTTTTACTTTTAACACTGAATTTTTCAAACCTGTATGAGTACAAATTATTACTTTCTATATCTCAAGGCAGTTTAATTTGTCTCCCAAACCTAGTTTTGTAAGGTTGAGAACTTTTTCAGATACAAGAACATTTGACTGATCTCCAACTTAATGTCTTGATTATCAGAAAACAGCAATGTTCTCCATTGTCTTTCTCAGATACTTTCTGTTCTCTCTGAATTGTTTCCCTTCAGTGTGTGTTACAATGAAAGATCTGGGTTGTTCATGTTTTTTGCCAACAACTGCTGGTTGCCATGTTTCCCCTTTGCATCCTACAGCACCCTCACTTGTAAATCAGGTATGCTTTGGATTGCCTGTCATAGTACAGTTTTTTATTGCCTTTCTTTTAGCCGATTCTGTACCTTGTGCAAATCATTTAGATACAAGTAGTGAAGTGGCTGTTGGCAGTTTTGTTTTTAGCCGTCTACCCATCAAAAGTTGTAAAGGTGAAAACCCAATCCCTTAAGTGGTGTGTACGATTTCCATAAAGCAAGTAGGGATCACTGCATTACTTGGGATTTTTTAGCATGTTTTTAACAGTCTGTCACTGTTCTCCAGCTTGTCCATTTGACTGAGAATGACAAGACTTGAAGTTATGTGTTTGAATTCCCAACTTTTAGTAAACAGTAGAATTCTCACTACATACTGTGGTCCATTGTCAGATATGACAATATCAGGAACCATGTCTTGCAAACATAGACTTTAATGCACAGTGATTATACTTTTGCTTTTTGTATCAGACAATTTAAGAATTTCTGGAAACAAGTTAGTTCCTACATTTTCCAAGGTCGTCTAGGTAGACCATGAGGAATCAAAGGTTCTTTTTGGTTACTGTTCCTTTGTTTCATTGCATATTGAGAATTAGAAAAACAATTTTTTTCAATATCAGCAGACATCCCAGCCAATATAGTATAATCTCTAGCTCTTTCTTTGCATTTCAACTGAAATTCCAGTATGCTTGGATTTCTTTGATACAACTCTTTTATGACTGGGCCATCCTGACATTGTGATGCTTTTTCATTCAGCAAAGTAGAACCCTCTGATGTAGCTTTTTGAATCTGTGAAGATGTTCCTCTGATATAGGAAGTTTGAGACAGCATCCAGTTCACTTCAAGTTATCTATCAACAGGTCTTCACTGTGTTCTTTTAGATATGCTCTACTTAATGCATCTGCAATATCATTTCTTTGTCAGGAAGTGTATGACTTTCAAATGGTATCTTTGTAACCTTAGAAGCATTCTTTGTAATCTCATTGGTGCTTGATAAAGTGTTTTTTTGAAAATACTTTCAAGTGTTTTATGATCACTTTCAACACAATCTGTTTACCATAACCATCCTGTGCCAATTTTCACAACCATATATATAGCAAGTATTTATTTTCTATCTGTGCATATCTACTTGACAGTCTGTTGTGCTCTTGATGCATAGGCTACTGCTTACCTTCTTGAGTATTCAGCTCCAATGCCTTCTGACTAGCATCTACTGACAATGTGATATCCTTGTCCACATCATAAAATCTTAGTGTAGGTGCATTGTTACTTTTTCCTTTAGAATTTCAAAACCTTTCTCTGACGCTCATCTCAGTGCCACTCAGTGTCTTGCTCCAGTAATTTTCTCAAAGGTGCACTGATGTCTGATAACTTGGAATATTAGCTAAGTATTGTATCATTCCCATGATCTCATTACTCTGCTTATTATTGGTTCTTGAAGCGGTGGTGATGGCTCTAACATTTTCTTCATCTGGTTTGAGACCATTGCACTTAGTGTGTGACCTAGTTTTTTTGATTTCAGTTGTTCTGATTTTACATTTGCATTTTCAACTTTAAATTGCATTTCTTACTCTTTTTTGCAGCAGTTTTTATTAATCTGGCATCATGTTCTTCTATAAAATCTCCCACACAATATAATCATCAATTATATTCACACCTCCACCAAGATCTTCTATCATCTGTGCAATAGCTCTTTGAAATACCTGTCTGATGAAATCCCAAAAGGTAGTCTTAAACCCGATATCACCATTGGTGTATTAATGTACATAGCTTGGAACTTTCTTCATCAAGCTATTTGCCAGAATCCCTGATTTGCTCTAATACTGAAAGTATTTGGCATTTGGCATACTTGAAACTACTTCCTCCACAGTTAACAATGGGCAATGTTCTCTTCTGATTGCTTTAATTTAAGTCTCTTGGATCCATGCAAATCTTATTTTGTTTGGTGATGTCATTGTTACCATGCTATTACCCATTCTGTTGGTTCTGTTGCTTGCAAATTACTCCCATTTTTTCCATTCTGTGTAACTCTTCAATCACTTTCTCTCTGAGAGTACTGGTATTTTCCTAGGAGCATGTACAACTGGTTTAATATTGTCATCAATTTCTATATGGTTTGTCCTGGTAAGCACCGACAGCCCATTAAAAAGATCACTGTAGCCTTTAAAAGTGTCTACTCTTTTGTAACATCAGAATGCAGCTCTACCCAGTATTGACGTAGTTCGGATCCGCGGCAGATTTATCTCGTTTGCGAAGTGGCGGTTTTCGAAAATTTTCGAAATTAGGAGGATTTCTCGTTTTTCGAAAATACAAGAAAATACGAGAAATTCTCGTAAATCGCGGGATTTCCGCATTTGGGAATTATTTAAAGATGGAGCAAGCCACATGTCCCAAATTATCCAATGGCAGCTAACTTTATATTGCCAACCCCCTGGGTATAAAAGGCAGCTTCACAGCGCATTTTGTCAGTGTGTTGGAGTGTGTTTAGTGGGACCTGACGTGTAGGAGTTGGAGAGAGTTTTTTGTGCTTTTGAGCTTTTTTTCTGTGCGTGGATTTTAGTGTGGTGGTTTTAGCACTTGTTGTTAACCACCCCGTGATTCACACATCTTGAGACCCAACAGTCCTTTTAAGGTCTACCCTTGTGAGACCCAAAAGTCCTTTTAAGGACTAACCCCCCTATAAGTCCTTGTACAAATTTTGTGTTAGACCTTTTAGAGGTCTAGGTTTCCTGTTTTTGTTTGTCTTTCTGTATCTGTGTGTCAGTGTCTGGTATTTGTGAACTGACAGTCTGCCTTTAGCAGCAATCAGCAGCTTTTGCTGTCAGTTGTGTCTGTGTCATATTTGTGCTTTTCGTGTAAAAAAAAAAAGCTTTGTGTTTATTTGTTTGCTTGTGTGTTACTGTGTGTTTTGTCCTCTGTGTCGTTTTGTCTTTTGTGTTTGAATGTGTGTGGTGTATATATATATATATATATATTATATCTATATATATATATTATATTTTTTTTTTTTTTTTTGTAAAAATTTTGGGAAGGAAATGCCTGGCAGGGCAAGAGGGAGAGCCAGGAGCCTGGGTGCTTCTGCACGTGGAGGGAGACGGAGAGGAGAGCCTACTGAAGTCTCTGGCCAGAGCTACCTGGGCCTTCGCAGGGCAGACCGGGTAACCGTAACCCGATATGTTTAGGGGTGCCGTGCTAGGGCTATCCCTTCTGATCAAGGAAGGTGGTAGTAGAGTTGATTACCCGCCTCCTCATCCACCTCCTCACAGGCACAGAGCAGCCGAGCTGCCACTGTAGATACTGGGCCTGCTCCTTCCTCAACTGAGGCTCCTACTGTGGGCATGACCCTGATCCTCTCTATCGGAGTTTGTTGCCCACATGGCCGTACCTTCGCGATCCTGAGGAGGAGTCTCTAGGATCTGTTTGCACACTATGTGTAGGGCTAGTGTGCTTGAGGAGGAGCCGTGCACTGATGCACAATCTGCCACGCCAGTCTGTGAGCAGCCAGGGAACTAATGCAGGGGTGAGGTTTCCAGATGCTGCTGCTGCTATAAGTGACACAGCCTCTAGTATTGAGGAGGTGGAAGTGGACGATGAGTCACCGATCGTCCATGGTGTGCACTCTTGAGAAGGAGGAGGATAGTGTCTCTGAGGATGTCCCTCAGAGCATGAGCATGATCCTGCCCAGAGCAGGACTGGGGGCAGGGGCAGTGCACCTAGTGCTGCTGTGGAGGTACGGCACCAATGAGATCTGGTGCCGGTGCCCCACAACAGCAGGTGACCTCTGCTCCGAGTCGTGCCGGTGGCTCAGGGGTGTGGGAGTTCTCCACTGGCTCCAGGTGACAGCTCGGTTGCAAGTTGTGCCTGCAACTGTTAGCCGTGGGAGACCACATCACATTTGGGCACCTCCTCATGAGATGCAAATGATACTGCACCACTTTGCCCGGTGGGTGCAGCGGACAGGGAACGTGCAGGCACCCACACTTTCCCTAACTCGTGCCCAGGTATCCACCGTTCCTCCTCCCCCTCCGACCCCATCAGCTTCGCTTCCTGGTGAAGTTAGGGAGGAGAGGCATCCTTGTCCCCAGCACATGGTGTTAAGAGGCCTCTTGACATTGCTGCTGGAGCGTCAGCAAAAGGCAGGTCTCTCTTCTCCAGTTGTTGGAGTGGAGGCAGAAACTGTCCCCCAGTCACCCCCAGCCCAGCATCTCACTGCCGGCTTAGCTAAACTCCTCCAGTGCAGTGCTACTTTTCAGCCTGGTAGACAGTGCAGCTTCGGGAGTTTGTGGCTTGGCACCCCACATGGCGGGTCCCTGGCCGTAGGTACTTTGCCCGAAGGTGCAGTACCAGCCCTGCACGACCATCTGCAGAATATATCTGCTTCGCTGGACCACAGTGTGGGCACATGTGTCCACATTACTATGGAACGTGGTCCAGCAAGCAGGCCAGCGGTATGTGCCATTTACCCGCCCAATGGTCACTCTGCTAGCCGCAGAGATGCTGCAGGAGCGCAAGTGGGGAGATGGTGGTACCACCACGCATTGGTTATAGCCAGTCTCCACCCCCCCTCCTCATCCGGTGAGCCCTCTTCCCGGACAGCTCTTTGACTCCCCAGAGCTTATGCTTCGTGCCAGGTGAGATGGTGGCATGCATGTTGTCCAGCTTGTGTGCCCTCGGTGATAGAGCCACACTGGGGCAGAGTTCTGGCAGCACTGCAGGGCAGGTTGAAAGGTGGCTGACCCCACACCACCTTTCAATAGGCAAGGTCGTGTGTGACAATGCCACCAACATCCTGTCTGCCCTTCGCATGGTCAGAGTCATACATGTTCCTTGCCTGGCACACGTACTCAACCTGGTCGTCCAGCAGTTCCTCACCAAGTACCCTGGTCTCCAGGAGGTACTGAGGATGGCTAGGACAGTGTCCAGTCACTTCAGGCGGTCATACACGGCCACAGCTCATCTGGCCGAGTTCCATCACAGAATGGTCTGCTGCAAACCGCCTGATGGTTGACACCCCCCCTCCTGAAATCTAGTCTTATGATGCTGCTGAGGCTGCTCCAGCAGAGGCAAGCCATCATAGACTACTTGCACGAGTACGAGGCAAGATCAGGCTCTGGGGACCTCTGGGGCCAGGCAGTGGCTGCTGATTAGTGATGCCTGCCGTGTGCTCGCGCCATTTGAGGAGGCCACCAGGATGGTAAGCCGCAATGATGACACCATCGCGGACCCATCCCACTGGTGTTCCTCCTGTGAGCACACTCGCGCGGCTACTTGACAGGCACTCGCTGCCGAGCAGCAGCTACTGGAAGAGGAAACGCCGACACCGTGATGCTTTCTGAGCCCGAACATCACGTGCAAAGCCAGCCGTCCAATGATGAGGAGGGGGATTTAGGTGACCTGGACCAAGGGGAAATGGGGCATTCCTCTAGGGGGACATCTCAACCCTCCCAAGTACCACATGTCATTCGTGGTTTGGGAGAGGTTAGCCCTAGTGACATCGAGGACATGGGGTCCTCTGCACAGGCAGTTTGCGGCGCATGGGTTCGTTCATGCTGCTGCCTGCGCAGGACCCCGGATTAAGCCATCAAAGAGAAAGCAGTACTGGTGGCCACCCTTAGTGATCCCCACTATAAGGGTAAGTGTCGGAGTTTACCCCGCATTCAGAGGAAGGTAGAAGGAGCACTATGAGGCTACACTGCTACTTGTCCTCTGTTCTCCTTCCCAGTGCTGGCAGGTCTTCAGCACCTATGTTGGGGATCACAGGGCTCATGTCCCCCTGTGCCGACAGGAGAGCAGCAGACTAGAGGCGGCCTCACGGCCAACTCAGGCTGTTCTTTCCAGCCACAGTTTCCAGGCCTATCTACTGGCAACTCCACCAGCAACACCTCACGTCGCCAGTTCACCAACACATCGGATCCAGGCCGGTGTAGCCACCTAGGACTAGGATCCAATGGACTACTGGGGTACGAGGCTTGATTCGGCCCGAGGTCCTTTCATGTCCGTCATCCAGTGTTCTTTCGGAGAGGACCTTCAGTGCGGCAGGGAGTGTTGTAACGGAGAGGAGGACCCGTCTCTCCACTGAGATGTGGGACCGCTTACATTCATCAAGATGAATGAGGTGTGGATCACATCTCAGTACAGCCCCCTACTGCTGATGCCCGTGACTGAAGCCCTCCTGCCCCTGGCCACCCGTACTGCTCCTTCCGCCTCATTTTCCACCTAGAGGCTTAGCTGATGCCAGCTTGCTGGCAAATGGCTAGTTTTTTCTTATTGACAGGCCATATAGGGTCCTACCTTGCTCTACCTGCATTCAAGTTGTGCAATAACAAATGCTCTGCCGCACAGCTACTCTCGTGGCAATTTTTCTAAGATTGGGTTGATCTTACTCCATATTTGTACTTCCTCTCTCTCCAGGAGGCACCTTTATGGTGTCACTTACTCTGACCATCTCATAAGCCGCAACAGCTACTCTGTGGCTATGTTTTCAGCTTTGGGTCAATCCTGCCTGCCCAAGAGCAGTACTCCATATTTGTTTCTTCCTTCTCTCTCCACGCACCTTTGTGGTGTCACCTACTCTGACATCTCATACAGTCCAACAGTTACTCTGTGGCAATGTTTCAGCTCTTGGTCAATCCTTCTGGCCCGAGAGCAGAACTCCATATTTGTACTTCCTTCTCTCTCCAGGAGGCACCTTTATGTGTCACTTACTCGACCATCTCATACAGCCGCAACAGCTACTCTGTGCTAATGTTTTCAGCTCTGGGTCAATCCTGCCTGGCCCAAAGCAGTACTCCATATTTGTTCTTCCTCTCTCTCACGAGGCACCTTTGTGGTGTCACCTACTCTGACCATCTCATACAGCCGCAACAGCTACTCTGTGGCTAATGTTTCAGCTCTGGTCAATCCTGCCGGCCCGAGAGCAGTTACTTCCATTTTTTTTCTTCCTTCTCTCTCCACGAGGCACCTTGGTGGTGTCACCACTCTGACCATCTCATACAGCCACAACCGCTACTCTGTGGCTAATGTTTTCAGCTCTGGGTCAATTTACATGGCCCGAGAGCATACCTCCATATTTGTTTCTTCCTTCTCTCTCCACGAGGCACCTTTGTGTTGTCACCTACACTGACCATCTCATACAAACGCAACAGTCTCCATATTACATATTACAAGTGTGGGCCTGCTGTAACTCAATGGTGGTGTTCCTACGAAGCATTACCTTTCACCCACCCGCTTTCCCTTGTACGAAGCATACTCTGAGGAGAGAGCCAATGGGTGAGGGGTATGTCCATGGGGTCAAGCCTGCCTGGCTCTTCAACAATGGGGGCAAACTGCAGTGGGCCAGCTGTAACTCATGGTGCTGTTCCTACAAGCCTTAACCCTTTCACCCGCTTTCCCTTGCACAAGCAAACTCTGAGGGGAGAAGCAAATGGGGTGAGGGTATGTCCAGTGGGGCCAAGCCTGCCAACAATGGTGGCAAACTGCAATGGACATTATGTAACCAGTATCCTCCATCGCATTCTTTCCCTTGTTTTGTGTGCAAACTACTATATAGGGGATGTGGCCAATGTTGGGGTGTGTAATGGCATTATGTGGTATATACAATTTAATTACCAGACATTGCTACTCAATAGTATGTGTATTGTAATTTTCAAATAAAAATTGATTATGAAATTCTATCTGAATAATCTGATATATCGAAAATAAAGCCCAAAAAACATTTTTTAACAATAATTTTTTATGATATATAAAATTTTTCTTCTTTTTTTTTTAACTATTTACGAAAAAAAAAAAATTTCTACAGCCTGGTAACACTCCTCTCCAGTCTGGTCAGGCGGCGGTCCAGGCGCTGGCCCCAGTGGCGGATTTCCCACCGTATGCTCTCGAATTCTGTGGAGGAGATATTGAGAGAATTGTGTGGAGATGTTCAGCACATTTCCTAAAGCACCATGCGGGTGATGCAATTTTGCACGACAGCTACTTACACATACATGGTACTGCAATGCAATATGTTGCGGTATGTCATAAAAAGGAAAGCTCAGTATAAAATATTATTATTTCTAAAATTCTTAGTTTATATTATGCATACCTAGTTATGTAACAGTGATTCTACTAGGGTTGTTGATGGGTCCACATGCTCAGATCTCTACTGACAACTGAATCAAGCCAGGACTGGGTCAAGGGCAAGACCATC